>CM076578.1:1954094677-1954252349 GCA_034641835.2 Pinus albicaulis | reverse complement strand
ATTTTGGCAACAGGAGAGAAGGCTTCAGAATAGTCAATGCTTTCAACTTGTGAAAATCCTTTAGCAACAAGATGAGCTTTATGTCTATCCACTTTTCCATCTGGTCCAAACTTGGTTTTGTAAACCCATCTGCATCTAACAAGTTTTCTTCCTTTTGGAAGAGGAACAAGATCCCAAGTATCATTTGCCAATAAGGAACGATACTCTTCATTCATAGCTTCATCCCAATCTGGATGACCGGAGGCTTCTTCAAAGGTTTTTGGATCAAGTTTTTCTGGAACTTGAGCCAATAAGGAAGAAGCTCTTTCGAACTGAGAATGTGTACATCGTTGATCGGCAGGGTCACCTACAAGAGAACTTGTTGCATCTCGAGTAGAGCGGACCCATCTTGGAAGCGGTGAAGTATAAGGAACAATTTCACGAGGTGGAGGAGGATTGTCATCCTCGCTGTCATCATCTGAACTAGAAGGAATGCTATTAAAAATAGAAGAGAGAGAGAGAGGTGGCACATATGCCGAATCAGGCTCGCAGGCCAAAGGTGGCACACTTGCCGAACTAGGCTCGCAGGCCGATATATTTTCATCAAATTTTACATCTCTTCTAATGATAATATTTTTGGATTTTGGTTGAAGAAGTCTATATCCTTTGACATCTTCACAATATCCAACAAAAATACATTTTTCACTCTTAGGTTCTAAGGCTTTATGTTTCGCATCTAGAATATGGGCCCAAGCATCACTTCCAAAAACACGAAAGTGACTTACATCTGGTTTGATTGAGCTCCAAGCTTCTTCTGGAGTTATATTCTTTAAAAACTTAGTAGGAGTGCGATTTACTATGTAATTTGCACAGTTAATGGCTTCTACCCAAAAATTGAGACCAATTCCTTTAGATTGAAGCATACAATTAGCCATTTCTTTTAAGGTGCAAATCTTCCTTTCAGCTACACCATTTTGTTGAGGAGTATATGGAACAGTATGTTGCAATTGAATGCCATGCTCGGTGCAGAAGTTGATAACTTTGTTGTTAACATATTCTCCGCCATTATCTGATCTTAACTTAAGAATTTGATGTCCAGATTGTTTCTCAACAAAGGCCTTAAAGGCCAAGAACATGTTAAAAACTTCACTCTTGAGTTTTAAGAAATATACCCAAGTGCGTCTGGAAAAATCATCAATGAAAATTAAGAAGTACTTGCAACCAGAGAAAGAAACAACAGGAAGTGGACCACATAAATCATTGTGCACAAGCTACAAAGGGGTTGAAGCGTGCCAAGAGGCACATTTGTCAAAACTATCCTGATGATGTTTTCCGAGTACACATCCGGAGCAAACACCATCTCGGCAAGATACCATAGGAAGACTCGTCACCATATTTTCCTTACATAGAGTTTGAAGAGAGCAATAGTTTAAGTGACGAAATCGTTCATGCTAAAGTTTGCTCACATCATCATTATGAGCAACAAAAACGGAGGGAAGAGAGGATGACCCAAAGTTGTCAAACTTATACAACCTTGTGGAATCATTAGCAATGCCAGTAGCTAAAATATGTTTAGGATCTTTGAGGTCCTTGATTACAACATCATGAGGTGAGAATTCTACTATTTTCCCTTCACCTGAATGAGTTATCTGATAAATAGATAGAGGGTTGCATGACAAGGTAGGAACACATAGTACATCATTAAACTGACCATTATCTAGATGAATGGTTCCAGAACCTACAACACTAAGAGATCTATCATCACCAACATAAATATGTTTGGTGTTACAATCATTTAAAGAAGAAAACATGGATTTATTTTTAGCCATGTGGTAAGAAGCTCCAGAATCAATGAGCCACTCATGAGAAGGAGAAGAAGAAGATACATTTAATGCATAACAAGATCTTGATGCTTGACAACCACAAGCAGAAAGTGCCATGCCTGAAGATGAAGGTGAAGAGTGCTCCAAATTGATGTTGTGCTTCTTCATTGTTGCTTCTAAGGCTTCCATCTTAAAACATTTGGACTCTATATGGCATCCCGATTGCAAAAGTTGCAATGTCTATCTGTCTTCTTCCCTTGGTTTTGATTTGCTTTATTATTTTGGTGATTTTATTTTTCAATTTGCCGCTGAAATTGGTTAGGGCTCTTGTTTGGTTTAGGACCATATTTTTTAGGATACTGCTTCTTGGGATTCTTTTGATATGGTTGTTTTTGGGCTGCTAAGGCTTTCTTAGAAGCATTTCCAGCAATGATAAGACCAAGGTGTAAAAGTTTTTCTTGTTCTCTTATCAAAGAATCACAAAAGGCATTACAAGAGGGATTCTTGTAGGTGGTTCCTGAAGAAATGATGGCTTCTCTTGTGGAATGGAAGGCGGAAACAAAAACAAAGTATGCAGGGCCAAGCTTAGTAAGAATGCAATAGATGAGGCTACCATCGTCCTTTTTGATCTTACAACCTTCTAAAAGAATTCTGAGGATCTTGAATTTGCACAAAAAATCTTCAATGGAGGAGAAATTATTAGGGTCCAAAGTAAGCAACTCATTTTCAAGTTGGTGGGCCCTAATTTGATTTTGAATGTCAAAAACAGTTTTTAACTTTTCCAGGGCTTCATCAGGGGTGTCAATATCAAGGATATGAAATCAAATATCTCGAGCAATGGACATTCCTATCAACCCTCGTGTTTGATCTTGTTTATTTTCCCATTTAGCAGCTTTATCATCATCGGAAGGTTTAGTTTCTTGTCCTGTGGCTATTCTATAAAGCCCTTTACTTCTAAGTATATCTACCATGTGAGGTAGCTATTGGAAATAATTGGTTGTTAAGAATAACCAGGATGCACTTTCCATTTTTTTTTAAATTGAAGCTGACAAAAGCTGAAAATAACTGCTCCAATGGAAAGATCTCGAAAAATTACGCCGTTTCAAAAAAAAGGCTCGAAAAACGGCTTTCGAATGAAGAAGTTATGCCTTTTGAAAAATTTGAGTTGTAGATGCCGAATAGTTACGGGAACGGGATGAAGTGTGGCTTTTTTTAAAAAATTCCACCCCTTTGAACAAAAACTTTTTACAAAAGAAGCTTGAGAAGGGGACTTGAACCCAAGACCTCTATTCTCATAAACTAACCCCTCACCAAGTGAGATAGTAAAAGGATCACGTTATTGTATGAAAGAAGAGGTTTTTTTTTTTTTTTACTTTTCGATGTGCATGCCTTTTCCTACACGAAAAAACACAAAAAACCGAGCAAAAAAACGAAATGCAAAGCCTCCTTACGGTAGAATGTTAGATTTTCGGTTAGCCTTACGGTAGAATGTCACTTTTTTCACTATTTCTGATTTCCCGAGATCGCACAAAGACGCGGGGAAAGAGCATACGTAGCAAAAAAAAAAACCTTTTCCCTGCTTCTGATTTGCCAAGATCACACGCAGCGCAAAGCAAAGAGCATACACAGAGAAGAGGGTATAGCTCCGGCAAATAAATAAAACCTAAAAACCGAAAATAAAAAGAGGGAACCGAAATAAGCAGAACTATTAACAAATATAACTGCAAAACATATGCTTTATACCTCCAAATCTAAACTGTCATAACTTACGCAGCCGAAAACCTTTTCGCATGAAACGAAAGGCGTTCCTCACTGTAACAAACGCTCAAGACACAACCGAGTAGTTCTCCAAGCCCAAAAATGTTCAGAAATAGTAGATCTAAAAAACAGCATTTGCATGCAGTCAAACCGGCTTCAGATTTTGATCAACAACGGATGCGGCCCTCAAAATAGCTCTGATAACATGTAGGAATTTTCAGGGTAAGTTCCTTAGATCAAGAACCAAAGGTCACCGCTCACAAACAGATCACAAATCAGTACACCAGTATAATCATGTGGTTAAAACCCTCAAAGAGGGAAACAGTCCATGGCCTGAGCCAATGCGGCTACTTCAGGCAGTTTATTAATATAAAAAGAAAAGTTACATATGTTTCTTTCATAACGGTTACCGGACAAATGACCCTCCATGCTCTTTAAATAGAGATCATGGACCAATCGGGTGTTAAGCCATGGATCAAGTGTCGTTAATACCGAAGTGAGAGATAACCGTCGGATCGCTACAAATCGTGACGGTCGGATTATAAGTTACAAATGTACATGGTAAAGAAACACACTTTACCTAACTCTACACTAGACTAAGTTATTCTTAACTATTTCCTATGTGTCGGAATATCCTAACAAGGTTAAGAATTTGACCTTCCCCAAGGGCTTCGTGAGAATATCTGCGACCTGCACATCAGTCCCAATGTGATGGAGCCTTACAGCGCCTTGTTGTACCATGTCCCAGACAAAGTGGTACCTAATATCAATATGCTTGGATCGGTCGTGAAACACGAGATTCTCATAAAGACTAATCCCACTTTGGTTATCACAAAGTATCACGGTGGCATCCAGCACATGTCCAAATAGCCCACTGAAGAGCTTTCTCAACCAAACAGCTTCACAACAGGCCATACTTACTGCAATGTATTCGGCCTCGGCAGTGCTTAAAGCAATCGATTTCTGCTTCCTCCTCATCCAGGAGATCGAAGCAGAACCTAAGGTGAAGCAACATCCAGATGTGCATTTACAATCCACCACATTGCCTGCCCAATTGACATCGATATATCCATGGAGCCTCATACTTGTGGCAGTGTATCTCAACCCATGGTTAATTGTGCCCTGGAGATATCTCAAGAGATTCTTGGCACCAATCCAATGAATGTGATGAGGCTCGACCATGTATTGACTCAACGTGTTTACTGCAAAACATATGTCCGTACGTGAGTTCACTAAGAACATCAATGCCCCCACGAGTTTACAACACTCGGTGGGATTTCCCAACTCGGGCCCAGCAGCGCTTCCACACAACTTCTTAAAGTTGAGTTCCATCGGAGTAATCACGGACTTGCATTCCACCATCCCAAATCTCTCCAGTAGCTTCACTACATATTTTCCTTGAGAAAGGAAAATCTCACTTGGCTTTTGCCAGAACTCCAAGCCTAGGTAATAGTGCAAGAGTCCTAGGTCTTTCATCTCAAACTCGGAAGCTAGCTCCCTCTTACATTAATGAATGAATGAGAGGGTCAGCACCTGTCAGAGAGGCTTGTCATTATCAATCTTAAAATAAAGGTTTGGATCAGCATCACTTTGAGTAAAGCTCAGCTTCATCAAGTAGCTATCGATCCTCTCATACCAAGCCCTGGGACTTGCTTCAACCCATAGAGAGCTTTCTTCAACCTGCACACATATGTGTCTCTATCTCAAACTTCGAACCCCAGAGGTTGTTCCACATAGACCTCTTCCTTGATTGAACCATGTAGGAAGGCAGTCTTCACATCCATCTGATGAAGAATTCGTCCTTGCGTTGCAGCAAGGGCAATGATCGATTGGATGGTGGTGTAGCAGGCAACAGGTGCAAATATTTCATCATAATCTATGCCTTCCTTCTGCGAGAAGCCTCGGGCAACAAATCTTGCCTTGAACTTTTCAGCACTTCCATCAGCTCCATGCTTGATCTTGTAGAGCCATTTCGAGGTGACAACAGATTTGTCCTTCAGTTTAGGGACCACATCCCATACATCATTCTTCATGATTGGCTCATATTCCTCGTGCATAGCATCCTTCCAAACCTGATGCTTCACGGCTTCTTCAAACATTCCAGGCTCAGTTTGGACGATAGCGCTCATGGCTACTAGATACCCTTGGTACCTATTCGGCTTCTTACTTTCACGAAATGTTGCCCTTGGAGCGATATGTCTCTCGGCATCTTCGAGAGTGTCTCTAAGCCATGAGGGTCTTCTTTTATTTGAAGAAGGTGGATCTATAGGATCCATCGGTCCTTCAACTTTGGGCCTTGGTCCATCCTTCGGTTCTTCCTGCCTTCCAATTTCTTCTTCTTCTTTGTCTTCCTTTGAGATAGGAAGATCCCTGACTTTCCTGAGGGCAACATCTTCATCGAAGGTGACATCATGGCATATCTCCACTTCTCTTTGACCAAGCACATAGATTCTATATGCCTTTGAGGTTTCACTATAGCCCACAAACGTTCCCTTCTTCCCAGAAGCGTCCAATTTGCTTCTCTTTTCTTTCGGCACATGAAAAAAAATGAGGCTTCCAAAAAACTCTAAAATGAGAGACATTGGGCTTCTTACCAGAGAAGACTTCTTCGGGAGTTTTGGAGACCAATGCAGAATGTGGGCATCTATTCTGAACATACACAGCGGTGTTGGCAGCTTCTCCCCATAGGAACTTCGGAAGACCTTGGCCATATAGCATGGCACGGGTAGCTTCCAAAATGGTTCTATTCTTCCTTTCAGCAACACCATTTTGTTTGGGAGTATACGCAGTGGTGGTCTCCCTCTTAATGCCAGCTTCCCTGTAATAGTCATTGAATTCATTCGTGTCATACTCGGTTCCATTATCGGTTCTCAAAATTTTGATCTTCTTCCCTGTTTGATTTTCAACCAAGGCCTTGAAGGTACGCAACCACTTGAATGCTTCATCCTTCTTCTTCAAGAAGTATATCCATGTCTTGCGGGAGAAATTAAAAGTGATATAATATAAGCATCCTCCCAAGGATGTTACGGGCAGCATACCAGATAGATTAGAATGTATCAATTGCAAAATATCAGATGTCTTCGTGATGCTTGAGGGGAATGGTCCCCTTGTATGCTTTCCTTCGGCACAACCCTGACATACACCTTCATGATCATCTTTGAAGTCGGGCATCCCTGTCACCACCTTCCTTGTTTCGGGATTGTATCAACTGCAAGATATCAGTTGTCTTTGTGACACTTGAGGGGAATGGTCCCCTTGTATGCTTCCCTTCGGCATAACCCTGACATATACCTTCATGATCATCTCTCAATTTGGGCATCCTTGTCACCACCTTCCTTGCTTCGGGAAGGGCTTTGTAATGAAGGTGTGCAAACCTCTGGTGCCATAGCTCGGATTGAAGAGTTGTGTCACATGTCATGGCCCCCAGTGGACTTCCTCCAGTCAACCCTGAAACCAAGAGTGAACGCTTCTTTGAAGTTCCTCTTCCAAATGCGTACCTTTCCATCAATGAATGTGACCTTGAATCCTTTGTCTTCCATTGCCGAGATAGACACTAGATTCTTCTTCAAGTCAGGTACGTACAACACATCTTGCAAACAGAGGACTTGACCTTGATTTAGATGGAGGGTCACAGTCCTTGTCCCTTTCACGAGATAGGTGGCATTGTCGCCAAGGATAATCTCTAAATTAGTATCCTTTTCAATCAAATTAGAGAGGGCTTCCTTATATCTAGTGAAGTGCCTTGAGGCACCACTATCAATCAACCAATTGTCCACGGTGTCAGAAGGAGATGCAGCAGAGAGGGCATATATAAGAATATATTCATTTTTCTTATCAACAACATTAGATTCATCGGACCTGGAATTTCTTGACCTCTTGAAAGGTTGACCATATCCATCCCATTTCGATCAGAGGGAGCCTTCCTTTTTCCTTTGAACCTGTTGTTCCTTTGATTCCCATTCCCCCTAAAGTTGTTGTTGTCATCATCTCCGCGACCACACCTTCTATTAGGGCACTCTCTTGCATAGTGACCAAACTTGTCACAAGTGTAACATCTTCCTTTTCTTCCTTTGGGACCCGCTCTTCCATGATTTTGATTTTTGGGACCAACATTGTACCTCTTCTTTACACAAGCAGTGAAGGTAGTAGGGTCACTTCCATTCCCATTAGAGGGATGGTCTCTCTCCATCATTCTTGTCTCCTCTTGAGTGCATCTCGTCAACAATTCATCAAAATCAGGAATTATATTATTATTGAGAATGGTAGTATTGAATACATACCATGCTCGGGGAAGTCCTCCAAGAGCAATGAGAGTGAGCTCTCGATTAGCAATGGCTTCTCCAATAGCTAAGAGATCATTCTTGATTTCGGTGATCCTCATGAAAAATGATTGGATGGATTCTCCCTAGCCCATATTGATCTCCTTCAACTTGTTCTTCAAAAATAGAATTTGATTAGCATTCCTAGCCCTAAACATGCTAACCAATTTATCATACATCTCTTTAGATGTGCCCAGCTCGGAGATATAAGCAACCAAGTGCTTATGAATAGAATCTCTAATGATTTTCTTCGCCTTGACTTCCCCTTTCTTGTACTTTGTCTTAGTGGCAGTCAGTGCATTTGATGGAGGCTCATTGATCTTTCCCTGCACATAATCCATGACATCTTGTTCTTCTAATGTCAGATCCAAGGACATTTTCCAAGCATGATAATTAGACTTATCAGTGAGCTTGTCATTAGATTTAAAATATCATGAGGAAGCCATCGATCCCAGTCCTTGTCTTTTCAACTTCGGTGATTGCTCTTTTTCACTCTTGCTTGGGCTTTGTCTTCACCTTAGCTCCGATACCATGTTAATTTTAGTTAACCATGGTATGTTCTATGCTTAGGCAGTTTACTTCAATCTTTCTTCTTATTAACCCGATTCAATTTCAGATTAGCAATCACATAATCATTGGAAGTAAATGTTGATAGAACATAAAATAAATCGACAGTAGACAAGCCAAGACAAGAGACAATAATTTGTATAATTCTTCTTATTCAGCAAAGAGAGAGAATGTCTTTTACAGCAGTCAACAAGATGCCCTAGCCAACAAAGACTTTGCTAGTCAAACCAGCCCTTCAACCTCCAATCAGGTTCAGTCAAACTTGGTCAAATTCGGCCTTCCTTTAGTGTCACACACAGTCCAAAAAAAGCAGCCCACAGAACAGTCAATGCAGAAGTCAAAATTTTGCAGTCAAACCAGTCAACGTTGCGGTCAAGGTCAACGTTTCACCTCGATTTTTGTGCCTCCAGCTGCAGCGTCTCCGGATCGGACCTCCTGCTTCAAAAATGCAATCAAACGATGAAGGTTGACACAAAGTCAACGTTGGTCAACGTTGTCCATATTTCACCTAAACCAATCTAAAATTGCAGCTTCTTGTTTTCACACCTGTGGAGGAGAGAGAAGCCTCTAAGGCTGTACAAACCAATCAGATGAGAGAGAGATGTGTGAGATGAGTGAATGATGAAATGAGCATCATGTCTATCCTTTTTATATCCATGATTGTGGGTGTGTGACACATCTTTTGGGGCTTGTGATCCTACATTACAATTCTGGCCAACCTTGACAATTTGCACATGTGCGGAAAATAAATTCAAAATACAAGTTCTACTCATCCAAACAAGATGATCTTTAGAACGATCTTGCACCTCTTTGAAAGAGGAATCCAACAAAAATATCATCTCCATCATATGAGCAATGCAACATGGAGTTTGGCCCTAGTTGCCAAATTTAACACATCTTTATGTCTAGGGTTGTGAATCATAAAGATTCTTTTTAGGGTGATTAATCATTAGATTGAATCTACCCTTGTTTCATTCTTGTGAAACCCTAATCCTTAGGGTTCACTGTAAAACCCTAGCCTCTTGTTGATAAGGGTATGTCATTGTTAAATAATGAAATCCTAATCCTCTTAAGGGTTATTGATAAAGTATAGAAATCCTATTCTCTTGAAGTTTAGGGTTTTATAATGTTATGGTAAAATCCCTAGTCCTTTAGGGTTTGTTGTTAATGTCTAAATGAAACCCTAGATCTTTAGGATTTGGTAAATTAGGGTTTATAAGAAAAACCCTTGTAATAGTTATAGTAAGATCCTAGGAATGAAACCCGAGGTATATATTTGTTTGTTTGATCGAAACCCTATCTTGAATTGTTCAATGTATTGATCTTGGGTTTACCTAGTAGATATTGTTGTGAGATGATAGTGCATGATTATGAAATCCTAGATATGTATATATGAGTATGATAACTTAATTAGTTTGTGGAATCTAGGGTTTGTAACAAAAATCCTAGTAGAAATTGATATTCTAGGACATAATGATATTGTTTTCAATTATTTATATGATTTAGCTTTGATGATAAAATCTAGGGTTTGCAGCAAACATAGTAGGGTCTGATTGTTGAAACCTTAGATGTATAGTACTATGATTGGATTGTTGATATCTAAGGCTTTATGTTTCGAAAATGGAGTCCAGGGTTTATGACGAAACCCTAGCAAGAAGTTGAAAGTCTAGTATGTAAAAAGATGTGTCCCTTGTTGATTATGAACCTAACTAGGTTTAGGTATTTGAAGTCAAAAGCTTGAATGTTTTGACGCTTCCATTGTAATGACATAATTTTAGTTGACTTCATGCTTCTATATATTTGTATTGTGTGTACTTGTTATTAAAGTTTTGCAAGTACATAATCTTCAAGATATGTTCGTAATTAAAGATGATGAGAAAGAATGAAGCATTGAAAGGTTAAAGTCTTTATGATGTTATAAAAGAAGGAATTTGTGGATCTCACTAAGTTGAGAGGGAGCATGGTTAGAAGAGAAAAGGATATATCTTCCCAGTTAAGAGAGAGGGCATATTATGATAGTCATAAGGAATACCTTAAAGAAAGACAGAAACAGAAAAATGAATGAAAGGACTACAGATGGATGTTCGTAATTCATGAAGTTAAAAACAAAAGACTTGATTAAGAACTGAGGTCATATTTGGTGTTGCTGAAGAAATAAGCTTCCGACAAGTTGTATCACTTGATAATGATATAAGTAGCATCAAGATGATTGAAGACCCTAAAGGTTTGTGCTTACTTGTATATATATTTAAAGGATATTACTGATTGGGGTGTGATTGTGCAGGATCTCTTCGTAAAAAATAAAACAAAACAAAAAAATTGAACATTTGAAGCATGCTTGGATTGATGGATATATATATATATCTCTTTGATTAGAAGAGATGAAGCATCTTGTGGCAACAAAATGCTTGGGAGGACATTTGGTCAACCTATGTGTTGATGTCTAGATTTCGAAGTAGGGAGGGTGGCATTGGTCATGGAGATACAACCTTGGATATGTACCTAGATCCCTAAGTTGGTGATAGAGCTTAAAATCTTGATGGTACCTAGAGTGGCTAAAGCTTAAGTTCACCTTAGTCCCACTCGATTAGAGTACCCTAGTCAAGTATCTAATCTATAGCATTGTGTGTGCTATGACTTCAAAGAGCATATCATTTTGAGATCTTCCACGTACCTCTTTATATATGTAATTATGAATACCTCCCTAGTTAAGAGGGAGTGTTGAATAATGTAAGTGGTGACAGTCTTCATAATTGTATTTGAGCCATGATGTAATATATTTGTCAAAGGAAAGAAAAAGAAAATTTATTATAGATGAAATTGACTTATTAAAGCATGGGTTTCATGCTTGGGTCAATATTTAATAGGTCAAAGCCTCCATTGCAAGCTTCTAGGGTTTTTGTCAAGAGTTCTTATCCTTGTCATAATGTAATAGACCCTTATTGGGCTTCTCGAGTCAAGAAAGAAATTTGTTTTATTGTAAATTAGGTCTTCTAGGCCTCCTCCACCCAGTTAGCCTCAACAAGGGAATTCGACCTCACTAACTCACTATATATGGAAGCAACTTGACTCATTTGGTAGCACATCTCTCACAAGTTCGAATTGCAGAAGCTGGAAGCAGTAAAAGGTGCGAAATTCAAGGATGGAGGAAAGGGCTAGCGAAGGAGAAGTCAGTCTTTATCTAGCTAAAGAAGTTAAAATTTTCTCTCTCTTCTCTCACACTTGCAAAGGCACTGAAGTTGTAGGAGGACCGAAATTGCAGTCTTGAAGTTGGGCCGAAATTTTGATGCAGTAGGGTTCAAAATTTGTCCTTGATGTAGTATTGATGCAGTATTGAAGCAGTGTTGATGCAGTATTGTTGCAGTCAATCTTTGAAGGTTGAAAGGACAATTTGAGGGTTGACTTGGTGGAGTGAGGAATGTCATTTAGTCTAAGGTCTTGGTCTATCTCAACTTGAATTTTGTTAATCTTGGGCAACTAGGTCCAAACTCCATGTTGCATTGCTCATATGACGATGGTCATAATTTTGTTGGATTCCTCTTTTGGAGAGGTGCAAGATCGATCTAAAGATCATCCTGATCGAATGAGCAGAACACTGATTGTGAATTTATTTTCCACATGTGCAAGGTCGGCAAGATTTATCCCACATGCCTAAGAGATGTGTCACACACCCTCATTGATGAATATAAATTGGAGAGACTTGGAGGTCATTTTCTCATCATCTCACCACACATTCTCTCATTGTGATCTAATTGGTTCGATAGCCTTTGGAGGAATTTTTTGCGTTGATTTGTTTAGGGCTTTCTGTTTTCTACGCTGATCTGTTTAGGGCTTTCTATTTTCTGCGTTGATCTGTTTAGGGCTTTTCTACTGCAGCGTTGACAAGCATTGACCATGGTCAACCCTTGGTCGTTTGACCTCAATCTTCTGCAGAAAATCCGATTTTAGGAGGTTGTATAGCTAGGCACTAAAATTGAGGAATTTCGAGTTGTTTGACCGAAGCCCTAGCTTGTTGCGTTAACTTTTCTGAAGCTTCCTACGTTGACTTTTCTGTGTTGTCCCTCGTTTGACTTGCGTTGATTTGTGATGAGTTGTCTTTGAGGGTTGTGGG
This sequence comes from Pinus albicaulis, assembly GCA_034641835.2. Lineage (NCBI taxonomy): Eukaryota > Viridiplantae > Streptophyta > Pinopsida > Pinales > Pinaceae > Pinus > Pinus albicaulis. The sequence goes on along the minus strand of CM076578.1, from coordinate 1,954,239,792 downwards.
TGTGACACATGAAAGTGTTGGCTGATCGAGAATTACTTTGCTGGTTGAAGCATCCTGCTGACCGCCGTAACGCAACAATACCTCATATCTTTGCTGGACATAAGGAATTGTAAATCTGATCTATATTTGGCTTGTCTTCTATTGATCTATTATTGTGTTCTATCAACATCTTACTTTCAAGTTTATGTGATTGCTATTTTGTATTGGGCCTAAGAAAGATTGAAGTAAAAGTGCATCAAGCATAGAACACCATGGTTATCTAAATTTAACATGGTATCAGAGTTGAGGTGAAGACAAAGTCCAAGAGTCCAAGTTGGAGTTAGAAGCTATCTGAAGGAAGAAATCCTATCAAGGACAAATGGCCTCAACCTACAAGGGTTTCAAGGCTGATGATAAATTGACCGATAAGTCTAATTATCATGCATGGAAGATGTTATTGGATTTGGCGCTAGAAGATCAAGATGTCATGGACTATGTACAGGGGAATATTCAAAAGCCTCCATTAAATGCAGTTGCTGCCACGAAGACGAAGTATAGAAAAGGGGAAATCAAAGCAAAGATGATTATCCAGGATTCTATTCATAAGCACTTGGTTGCTTACGTTTCTGAGCTGAAGACATCTAAGGAGATGTATGATAAGTTGGTGAGCATGTTCAGGGCTAGCAACGCTAATCAAATCCTCTTCTTCAAGAATCAATTGAAGAATATCAAGAAGGGTAAGGATGAATCTATTCAATCCTATTTTATGAGACTCACTGAAATCAGGAATAACCTCCTGGCTACTGGGGAAGCAATATCTGATCAAGAGATGGTTCTTATTGAACTTGGAGGTCTCCCCCGTGATTGGCATGTGTTCAATACCACTACTCTCAATAATAATGTGATTCGTGATTTTGATGAAATATTGACGAGATGCACTCAAGAGGAAACAAGAATGATGGAGTATGCCTCTAATGGTAATGGAAGTGACCCTACTGCCTTTGCCACTCATGCAAAGAAGAAGAACCATGGTGGCCAGAGAAATCAAAACCATGGTAGAGCGGGGCCCAAAGGAAGGAAGGGAATATGTTACACTTGTAACAAGACTGGTCACTATGCAAGAGAGTGCCCTAATAGAAGGGACTCTCCCAGGGATGATGATAACAACAACTCGAGAAGGAATGGCAGGAACAACAGGTTCCAAGGAAAGAGGAAGGCTCCATCTAATCATAGTTGAAATGGGCAATCCTTCAAGAGGTCAAGAAATTCCAGGTACGATGAGTCTAATGTTGTTGATAATAAAAGAAATTAATTTATTCTTGTATCTGCCTTCTCTACTGCATCTCCACCCGACACCCTGGATGTCTGGTTGATTGATAGTGGTGCTTCAAGGCACCTCACTAGTTATAAAGAAGCCCTTTCTGATCTGGTTGAGAAGGATACTAATCTGGAAATTTTCCTTGGAGATAATGCCACTTATCCCGTGAAAGGGACAAGGACTGTGACCCTCCATTTATCTCAAGATCAGGTCATCTGATTACAAGATGTGTTGTATGTACCTGATTTGAAGAAGAACCTTGTGTCCATTTCGGCAATGGAAGACAAAGGGTTCAAGGTGGCATTCGTTGATGGAAAGGTACTTATCTGGAAGAACTTCAAGGAAGTTGTTTCTATTGGTTTTAAAGTTGATATACTCTACCAGGTTGGAGGAAGTCCATTGGGGGCTATGACATGTGATACAACTCTTCAAAAAAAATTATGGCACCGGAGGTTTGCACACCTTCATTACAAAGCCCTTCCCAAAGCAAGGAAGGTGGTGACAAGGATGCCCGAATTGAGAGATGATCATGAAGGTATATGCCAGGGTTGTGCCGAAGGGAAGCATACAAGGGGACCATTCCCCTCAAGTGTCACAAAGACAACTGATATCTTGCTGTTGATACATTCTGACTTATCTGGTATGCTGCCTGTGACATCCTTGGGAGGATGTTCCTATTACATGACTTTTACAAATGAATTCTCTCACAAGACCTCGATATAGTTTTTGAAGAAGAAGGACGAAGAATTCAAATGGTTTCGTACCTTCAAGGCCTTGGTGAAAAATCAAACCGAGAAGAAAACCAAAGTTTTGAGGATCGACAATGGGACCGAGTATGAGTCAAATGAGCTTAATGACTTTTGTAGAGAAGCTGGCATTAAGAGGGAGACCACAACTGCGTACACTCCTGAGCAAAATGGTGTTGCTGAAAGAAAGAACAGGACCATTGTGGAAGCTACCCACGCCATGCTATGTGACCAAGGTCTTCCGAAGTTTCTATGGGGAGAAGCTACGAACACTGTTGTCTATGTTCAAAATAGATTCCCGCATTCCGCTCTGGACTCCAAAACTCCCGAAGAAGTCTTCTCTAGTAAGAAACCTAATGTTTCTCATTTTAGAGTTTTTGGTTGTCATGTTTACTTTCATGTGCCGAAAGAAAAGAGAAGCAAGTTGGATGCTTCTGAAAAGAAGGGATTGTTTGTGGGCTACAGTGAAACTTTGAAGGCATATAGAATCTATGTGCCTGGTCAAAGAGAAGTGGAGATATGCTACGATGTCACCTTCGATGAAGATGTTGCCCTCAAGAAAGTAAGAAATCTTCCTAGCTCCAAGGAAGACAAAGAAGATGAAGAAGCAGGGAAGTTGGAAGAGCCGAAGGATGACCTGATGCCCGATGTTGATGGACCTATGGATCCCATTGATCCACCTCCTTCAAATAAGGGAAGACCCTCATGGCTTAGGGATACTCTTGAAGATGCCGAGAGACATATTGCCCCAAGGGGGACATTCCGTGAAAGCAAGAAGTCGAAGAGATACCAAGGGTATCTAGCAGCCATGAGTGCGATAGTACAATCTGAGCTTGGAACATTTGAAGAAGTCGTAAAGCATCAAGTTTGGAAGGATGCTATGCACGAAGAATATGAGTCCATTATGAAGAATGATGTCTGGGAAGTGGTCCCAAGACCGGAGGACAAATCTATTGTCATCTCGAAATGGATCTATAAGATCAAGCATGGATCTGATGGAAGTGCTGACAAATACAAGGCAAGATTCGTTGCCCGAGGCTTCTCTCAAAAAGAAGGCATAGATTATGATGATATATTTGCACCTATGGCCCGCTATACCACCATCCGATCTATTATTGCCCTTGTTGCTATGTAAGGATAGAGTCTACATCAGATGGATGTGAAAATCGCTTTTCTGCATGGATCTATAAAGGAAGAGGTGTATGTGGAGCAACCTCTGGGTTTGAAATCCGAGATAGAGATACCCAAGTATGTAGGTTGAAGAAAGCGCTCTATGGGTTGAAGCAAGCCCCCAAGGCTTGGTATGAGAGGATAGATAGCTACTTGATGAAGCTGGGCTTCACTCGAAGTAATGTTGATCTGAACCTTTATTTTAAGGTTGATAGAGAAAGGCCTATCATTTTGGTTTTCTATGTGGACGACCTCTTCCTGAGAGGTGTTGACCCTCTCATTTATCAGTGTAAGAGGGAGCTAGCTTCCGAGTTTGAGATGAAAGACCTAGGACTGATGCACTACTTCCTAGGCTTGCATGTCTGGCAGAGGCTAGGCGAGATTTTCCTTTCTCAAGGAAAATATGTCGTGAAGCTACTGGAGAGATTTGGTATGGTGGACTGTAAGTCTGTGTTGACACCGATGGAACTCAACTTTAAGAAGTTGAGTGGAAACGTTGTTGGGCCCGTGCTAGCAAATCCTACTGAGTATCGACAACTCGTAGGGGCCCTAATGTTGTTAGTGAACTCCCGTTCGAACGTATGTTTTGCAGTGAACACTTTGAATCAACATATGGTTGAACCTCATCACATTCACTGGATTGGTGCCAAGAATCTGTTGAGATATCTTCGGGGCACAATCAACCATGGGCTAAGATACACTACCAGGAGTTTGAGACTCCATGGATATACTGATGTTGATTGGGCTGGCAATGTGGTGGATCGTAAGAGCACATCTGGGCGTTGCTTCACCTTGGGTTCCGCTTCAATATCTTGGATGAGCAGGAAGCAGAAGTCGGTGACTTTGAGCATTGCTGACGCTGAATACATTGCAGCGAGTATGGCCTGTTGTGACGTTGTTTGGTTGTGAAAGCTCTTTAGTGAGTTGGTCGGGCATGTGTTAGATACCACCGTTATCCTTTATGATAACGAGAGTGGGATTCGTCTTTTTGAGAATCCCGTGTTCCACGATCGATCCAAGCATATTGATATTAGGTACCACTTTATCCGGGAAATGGTACAGCGAGGCATCATAAGGCTCAATCATATAGGAACTGATGAGCAGGTCGCGAATATTCTCACGAAGCCCTTGGGAAGGTCAAGTTCCTAACCTTCTGTGAGAAGCTTGGAATCGTGGAAAGACCCTATTCTGAGGGTCTTGCTTGAGTTGGACTATGAGCTCTGGGAGCTCGAGGGGCCTTGGGGATAGCTTCTTGGAGCTATAAGCACTCACGGGGCTAGGCTTGTCGAACCTTGTGGTGCTTTTGCCCCACCGTTATGATATTGAGTTGGTTCGCCCTCTCTGATCTGTACTCCACACACATCCTACCCATGGAGTTTCAGACTCATGGGAAGCAGTGTTGACAATATCAGCGATATTTCATAAAATATCAGAAATATCGCGATATTTTCAAGGAAACGATATTTCGGCCTGAAAATATCGCAATATTTTCAGATTTAAAAATATCGGCAAAATATTGGCTAAATATCGCCAAATTTTGAAAATATCGGCTAATTTTTAAAAATCTGAAGAAAAAAAAATGATTTTTTATGCTTGCAGATATTTGCCGATATTTTGCCGATATTTTCACCGATATTGCCGATAAGATGTTTTCTGGACCCTCGTCGATATTTTTCCTATATCGATATTATCAACACTGATGAAAAGTACCTCTCATTTTCCCAATGAGGTGGGAAATGTGGATAGAGACCATAGCAAGACCGATGGATGGCACGTGTCCAACACCTTGATCTGGGATCAAGTATGATGAGGTTTTATCCTCTAAACTAACTTCGGGCCAGTAAACTAACTTCAGGTTAGTATGAGACTCTTTTGTGTCCGGGAGAGGTTTTTACCTCTAAGCTGACTTTGGGTCAGCTGCGTGTGATCTCTTTGTGACTCACCTTTTGTTCTGAAATAAAGAGCCAGTAAAGCAAGTTACGGCAGGATGACGCACAATGTTTGGTTTGGTATATGATGGATGGCACTTGTGGACAAATGGAGTTCTCCCTAGTTGAGAGGGAGTGTTAATTTTGGGCAACTAGGTCCAAAATCCATGTTGCACTGCTCATATGACGATGGTCATATTTTTGTTGTATTCCTCTTTCGGAGAGGTGCAATATTCATCTAAAGATCATCTTGATAGGATGAGCAGAACATTGATTTTGAATTTATTTTCCACAAGTGCAAGGTCGGCCAAATTTATCCCACATGCCTAAGAGATGTGTCACACACCCTCATTGATGAATATAAATTGGAGAGACTTGGAGGTCATTTTCTCATCATCTCATCACACATTCTCTCATTGTGATCTGACTGGTTCGATAGCCTTTGGAGGCCATTTTTCCCTCACATGTGTGGAGTGAAGCTACTGTTTTTTGTGCTGATATGTTTAGGGCTTTATGTTTTCTGCGTTAATCTATTTAGGGCTTTCTTTTTTTTGCGTTGATCTGTTTAAGGCTTTTCTGCTGCAGCATTGACCAACGTTGGTCGTGGTCAACCCTTGGTCGTTTGACTTCAAACTTCTGCAGAAATTTCGATTTTAGGAGGTTGTACAGCTGGGCACTAAAATCGAGGAATTCCGAGTTGTTTGACCGAAGCCCTAGTTTGCTGCGTTGATTTTTCTAAAGCTGCCTGTGTTGACTTTTTTGTGTTGTCCTTGGCTTGACTTGCGTTGACTTGTGATGAGCTGTCTTTGAGGGTCGTGGGTGTGACAGAAGAAGTGTTGGCTGACTGAGAAAGACTTTGCTAGTTGAAGCATCCTGCTAACCGCCGTAACGCAACAATATCTCATATCTTTGCTGGACATAAGGAATTGTAAATCTGATCTATATTTGGCTTGTCTTCTATTGATCTATTATTGTGTTCTATCAGCATCTTACTTTCAAGTTTATGTGATTGCTATTTTGTATTAGGCCTAAGAAAGATTGAAGTAAAAGTGCATCAAACATATAACACCATGGCTATCTAAATTTAACAAATTTGCTAGTGGAAGAGCTTGACTAGGTTTTCCCCTATAGAGGAGTTTTAACCCTGGCTGAGTGCCTACATCTAGTGTCATTGATCTTCATCTTTTGTTTTTTATAATTGCTTGATGAAACAAAAATAAAAGAAGAACATAAGAAAGCTAATAAGAACACAAGAAAATCACAAGTAATTGTCAACATAAGAAAAAGAAAAAAATCCTTTTCGATTTTCTAACAACTAGCACTACCTTGAGAGCCCTCGGCATTAGAGCAGAGACAAATTTGACCACCTAGAAACCTATGAGACCACTTTCGTGCCCCACAATGAAAATAGGGGTCCACAAAGAGAGATTTTCACATACCTAGGGGCCAACCCCTAAGAGACGATTTTGGAGGGCCTTTGCTCACATCATGGCACTCTTAGCCCTCAATGCTTTCATAAGCAAGCCTATGCATGCATGACGTCAACACTTCTTCCCTTACGGCTCACACGTGTAGGAGAAATTCCATGTTTTCTCGTTGGCAACTAGGTCGACTTGTGGCCTAGCTTGTTTCTTGCACATTATTTTATTGTTTTAGGGGCTAATTGGCTAAAATAGGAACTCGACCTCCTCATAAAAATAGAGGAGTCATTTGTATCATTCATCATCACACACTTCGAATTTCAACCTCTTTAGAGATTTCAGCCTCTTTTCTTGTGCAAGAACAAGAATCAATAAATGCATTATGATATTTGGAGTTGTTTTTTCTATCTTTGGACCTATTCGTTGTAACAATGGATGGAATCTTTTGCATGTTATCCTATAAGTGAACCTTTTTTTGATTAAATCTTTTTCTCTGTCTTATGTATGGAATAATTTGAATCTAGGCTTGCAAATTGTGCCCTATGTAATTGAAGATTTATTGAATTGTTATCTAGATGATCTATTGCATGCATTACTCATACATAACATGTGAATGAATGTCCAAGTGGTGATCTTTTACTAGCTCTCCCAAAAAATCACCATTATCCCTTGCATAGATATTTGCTTGAGATTTTGGTGCTAGGGCATCAAAATCTTGGCCTCCTTTAAGCTTGTTGGCTGATCTATTACACCAAACTCCATCCTCCAAAGGAACTAACCATTGGTCTTTCTTGTGGATGATCAATTTCACTTTTAATCCATTAATTTATCTTCCTTTCCCTTGCCCTAATTTAGCCCCTTTAAGCCCAAGCTTGCTAACTAGGGCTTGGAGTGAATCACTAGGCAAGGTACATTTGTGCAATTTGAGAGCCTAAACATCAAGAGGAGGGTATTTACCACAAAATCTCTTCTTTTGGTGGGCATCTACTTCAATTCTTGTCCATAAATTTATTTTCCCTAGTTATTTGCCCTAAGGTAAAACCATAGTCTAGTGTTGCTTCAACTTAGGGGCTTGTTTGAGGGTTTCATGAGCCTTGATCTTGAAAATATTCATTGTTTGAGACCCTTTCTCCTTGCCTTTACCTTTGGCCTTCCCAACACTCAACTTACCAATCAAGCCCTAGGTCTTGTGCCTCACCTTGTTCTCTAACCCTAGAATATCCATCAAGTGACCTCACATACCGAGACCCCTCCCATCGGTGAAAATCTGTAAATAGTAGGGGGTTTTGGTTGTGGTGACAATGGGCCACTACCCCATGGTTGTCACTTAGTCTAATCTTAGCCTTGTAGGGTACCCCTCTCCAAGGCCTGCTAGATTTTGCGGCAACAAGGACATCAATCGGCTTCACCCAGTTTTGATGAAACTACCTAATCCAAGCCTTAAAATATGGTAGAAGAAGCTTAGCATGTATGATCAATGATTTTGGTTTGAGTGAAGGGTACATATTTGCTAAGGTCATGACAAAGGAGTTAAACAATAAACACCACCAACATTGGGGTACATATAGGGTTGGTGCTTGTTGCCTCAATCTAGTAGGTCTTGCAAGATGCCTCACAAGGCAAAAGCCAAATTAAGACACAACAATGAGGTGGATGCCATTGTCACCTCAGCAATCCATCTCCTACTCTTTAGTGGAATTTCATCACATGGGAGGCTTCCCAGTTTAGGTCACCTAAAGGCTATTCTATGTTTAGGGTTCAAAGGTGACACTTCAATAAACTTCCCAAGGTACTCAAGCTAAGAACAAGGCTCAATTCTATTGGATAAGGAATAGTGTACATCTGAAGTGACCTACAAAGATGGACTTGTAGCCTACGGTTTTCAATGTATACATCAATATTAGCCCAACTAGGCATACAAGAGAGAGAAAAGGTTTGCTTAATGATATGATCAACAACAAGAGAGGAAAACCTTCAAAATGACCCTAAATTGAAACCTTAATGCATAATTAGGGTTTTCCAAGCCCTAAAATTGCCTAGGGTTGATGATGTCAACCCTAGGGACAGACTTCCAACCATGAAAATTGTTGAATTTTGATGTTTTAAGGTTCAACAAGGTAGAATAACCTCCAATCAGCTCAATGCTCATGCCCTAGTTGAATTCGACCTCAAAACCTAACTCTAGCAACTGGGCTTGAAGGACCAAATTTTAGGAAAGAGACAAAAAAAGTAAAAAATTTGTGATTTTTTACCAACAATGTGGATGCCAGTGCCTTCTATCTACTTGGGTGATGGAGTCTTAAGGGAATTTAACCATGGAAATATCAAATCCTTAAAGGGCATAAGGGAGAAAACCCTAGGTTTTCACTTGTTAACCTGAACTATCACTTTATGTGGGGAGAAATTTACTAGATAAAATCCCTCTATGAAATTCTCTAGGGAAGTTCAAGGATATAAATTAAAGCATGCAAAAATTCACCAAGTATTTCATATAAACATAAAAATTTAGACATGGAACATAGAAAACCTAGCCACGTTCATTACATGCAATACTTCTAAAAGATAGTCAATAAAAAGGTACTCACAAGATATCCAAGAAACAAGTCTTCTTTATCCCAAAATGGCGTCTCCACAACAAGCACTACTTTCCAATAGCCAAAAATCCACAAAAGTTCACATCTCCACAAAATAGCGATGTACAAAAGGCTCAACTGAAATCTCTAAGAGAGGCCAAGTTCTCAGCAAGTGATGATGAACAAAATGAAAGAGGTAACCCTATTTTATGAGGTCTACCACTTCTAGTTTCTAACTAAAAGCCCGTACACAAGTTTGTTTTTTGAGTGGACAAAAAGTAAAATTGGGTTACAAACCAACCCACTAGCTTTACAACATAATATGCCAATATAAGTTGACACGTGTGAGTCGTAGGCCTAAAAGGATCATGACATCATGCCCTTTTAGGGCTCCAAATGCTCCATCATGTTGAGATGTCATCTCTGTTGTCATTGATGGCTCAAACAAAAGGCAGTGCCTGTCTAGATTTCAAGGAGAACAAATGTTCGAAGCAGATGCTAGTATTCAAGGAGATTCCCACAGGCTGTTGTGAAAAAAAAATACCATTCTCCCTTGAGTGTTTCTAGCTGGAAAATAACCAATGACCTGTCTGCTATAAAGAAATCATACAACATTCTACCCAGGTTCTATTAGTGGAATATGCGGGAATTACATTATCTGGATTCTGAACCAGAATTCACTTTGAAGTCTACGATTGTTGCATTGTTGGACAGTTGTTATCTACAAAATTTCTTGCGATATTGTTACAGAAAGCAAGTTCAGGGCGCGCTTAAACAACAAGAAAATGAAGAGGATCAAGCCATGGCAGACAAGAAGAAGCCAAGAGAAGAAAATGAGCAGTAATTTATGTCAGGGACACAAACAAACAAAGCTGCGAATGGGATATATATCTATTATCTCCTCTCTCGATCTCCAAATTGAAAACCGAGTTCCACAACAACAACAAGTGAAGATGGCGCCAGGGTACCAAGCATAAGAAGGCTTCCTCAGAAGATTCAAGCGATTAGCAATTGACCAACTCCAAAAAAAATAAAGCAAAAATTTCACGGGTTCGATTGTATATTATATGAGGAAGGTTAAAATCAGGTCGGCTTTAATATGTACAGGTCAGCTTCCAAATGTCATGTTGGCCCGTTAACCCAAACGATGTGTCTCTTCACAATGGTCGAATAAATATATATTGGGGCACCACTTCATTTGTGCACCGAACTGAAGCAAGAATATCTGAATTTGTTCTGAGTTGATTTCATGGGTGACTTTCTAAGATATTTTTGTGGGATTCCTAGCTGCTTCTAAGGTGATTTCGTTGAGTTTTTTCTGGTCATAACTTTTGGTAATTCTCAGGAAAGAACAGTTCCATTATACCAGACTTTTGTCCTCTCTATATTCGGCCCTCTAAGGTATAAACTCCTATTATAGCTCTGTCTTGAGGCCTGTACAGTCTCTATATTCAGCCCTCTGAGGTCTAAATAGTCCTATTATAGGTCTGTCCTGAGGTCTGTACAGTCTCTGTATTTCTCCCTGTACTTACATCTGAAGTCTCAAGAAAAGATCTAAAAAAGCTTGAATTCAGTGAAGGACTAACCAAGAGAGAATTCTTTTTTGGTTTCTGATTCATGGAGAGACAAAATTTGGTCATTACAGGTAGTTGTCTGAACCTTTTTTCTTGCTGGATTTGACCAGAACTTCGGCCCTCTGTGGCTTGGTCCTGAACATGCCTAAACAGAGCACAGATATTCTTAAACAGTACTCGAACCTGTGAAGCAAATCTGGGCAGATCTCTGGGGATTACTAGAGCAGATCTTCACTTGGAAGAAGCAATGTTCCTTGGACATATAGATAAATCTTGTGGAGCAGATATGTGATATTCTTGAAGCAGTTGTGTTTGAAGACATTTTAGAACTCTGACTGTGGAGCTGATCCTTGTAGCAGTTGTTTGGAAGACTTTAAGTCATGCAAACTTGGAGCATCTATTGAGTTGATAGTTGAGAGCAGAGTTTGGGCTTTCTCTTGGACAGGACTAGGTCTATAGAAGCAGACTTATTAAAAATAGTAAAGTATAACTTGGTCTAGCGTAGAGTTAGGTAAAGTGTGTTTCTTTACTATGTACATTTGTAACTTATAATCCGACGGTCACGATATGTAGTGATCCGACGGTTCACTCTTTCCTCGGTATCACTGACACTTGATCCGTGGCTTAACACCCGATTGGTCCATGATCTCTATTTAAAGAGCATGAAGGGTCATTTGTCCAGTAACCATTTATGAGAGAAGCTAATGTAAATTTTCCTTTTTATATCAATAAATTGCCTGAAGTGGCCACGTAGGCTCAGGCCGTGGACTGTTTCCCTCTTCGAGGGCTTTAACCACGTCAAATACTGATGTACTAATTTGTGATCTGTTTGTGAGCGGTGACCTTTGGTGTTTGATCTCAGGAACTTACCCTGTAAATTCCTACATGGTATCAGAACCATTTTGAGGTCCGCATCCGTTGTTGATCCAAATCCGAAGCTAGTTTGATCGCATGCGACTGCTGTCTCGCATCTATCATTTCAAACACATCTGTGCCAAGAGAACTGCCCGTTGTGGTCGAGCGTTCGATACAATAAGGAACCCTTTCGTTTCATGCGAAAAGGTTTCCGCTTGCCCAAGTTATGTCATTTTAGATCCGGAGGAAAAAGCACGCACATCGAAGAGAAAAAAAAAACCCTTCCTCCTTTCAAACAATTACAGAATCATTTTACTAGCTCACTTGGTATAAAGTTAGTTTATGAGAATAGAGGTTTTGGGTTCAAGTCTCTCTCTCAAGCTTCTTTTTGTAAAAAAAAAATTGTTAAGTTACTTTTTCTTATAAAGCCTTTTAACAAGTTGTCAGTTTTAAAAAGAGGTTTTATTTCAAAAGCACATGTAAAAGTAACATTGTAAAAGTGACTCACTTATTTATAAAAGTGGGTCACATAAAGTAGTTTTTTTTTTAAAGTGAGTTTATTGTATTAAGTTTGAAAAGGGGGGGAATTTTTTTTAAAAGTAGAACTTCATCATCAGCTTTCAACTTTCACGTAACTATTCAGCATCTACAACACATTTTTTTCAGAAAGGCATAACTTCTTCATCTGGAAGTCGTTTTTCGAGCCATTTTTTTTTAACCAGCCTAATTTTTCGAGATCTTTCCATTGGAGTAGTTTTCAGCCTTTCTCAGCTTCAGTTTTTTTTTAAACGGAAAGTGCATGCCTGGTTATTCTTAACAGCACAAATTAATTCCAATGGCTATCCTACATGATAAACTTACTTAGAAGTAAAGGGCTTTATAGAATAGCCTCAGGACAAGAAACTAAACCTATCGATGGAGATAAAGCCGCTAAATGGAAAAATAAACTAGATCAAGCATGAGGATTGATAGGAATGTCCATTGCTCAAGATCTTTGATTTCATATCCAAGAAATTGACAGCCGTGATGCAGTTATGAAAAAGCTAAATATTGTTTTTGGCATTGAAAATGAAATCAAGGCCCACCAGCTTGAAAATGAGTTGCTTACTTTGGACCCCAATAATTTCTCCTCTATTGAAGATTTTTTGTCCAAATTCAAGACCCTTAGACTTCTTTTAGAAGGTTGTAAGGTCAAAAAGGAAGATGGTAGCCTTATCTATTCCATTCTTGCTAAGCTTGGCCCTGCATACTCTATATTTGTTTCCACCTTCCATTCCACTAGAGAAGCCATCATTTCTCAAGGAACAGCCTACAAGAACCCCTCTTTTGATGCCTTTTGCGATTCTTTGATAAGAGAACAAGAAAAACTCTTACATCTTGGTCTTATCAATACTGGAAACGCTTCTAAGAAAGCCTTAGTAGCCCAATAGCAACTATATCAAAAGAATCCCAAGAAGCAGTATCCTAAAAAGTATGGTCCTAAACCTAACAAGGATCTTAAGCACTTTCAGGCACAAACTGAAAAAGCAACTCACCAAACTGACAAGGCAAATAAAAACAAAGGGAAGAAAACAAATAGACATTGCAACTTTTGTAATCGTGATGGCCATGTAGAGTCCAGTTGTTTTAAGAAGATGGAAGCCTTGGAAGCAGCAATGAAGAAGCACTTTCTGCTTGTGGTTGTCAAGCATCAAGATCTGGTTATACATTAAATGTATTTATTCTTCTCATTTTCATGAGTGGCTCCTTGATTCTGGAGCCTCTTACCACATGGCCAAAAATAAAGCCATGTTTTCTTCTTTAAATGCTTGTAACACCAAAAATATTTATGTTGGTGATGATAGATCTCTTAGTGTCATAGGATCTGGAACCATTCATCTAGATAATGGTCAGTTTAATGATGGCCATGTAGAGTCCAAATATTTTAAGAAGATGGAAGCCTTGGAAGCAACAATGAAGAAGCACTTTCTGCTTGTGGTTGTCAAGCATCAAGATCTGGTTATACATTAAATGTATTTATTCTTCTCATTTTCATGAGTGGCTCCTTGATTCTGGAGCCTCTTACCACATGGCCAAAAATAAAGCCATGTTTTCTTCTTTAAATGATTGTAACACCAAAAATATTTATGTTGGTGATGATAGATCTCTTAGTGTCATAGGATCTGGAACCATTCATCTAGATAATGGTCAGTTTAATGATGTATTATGTGTTCCTACCTTGTCCTACAACCTTCTATTTGTTTATCAGATAACTCATTTAGGTGAAGGGAAAACATTAGAATTCTCACCTCATGATGTTGTAATTATGGACCTCAAAGATCCTAGAAATATTTTACTTGCTGGCATTGCTGATGATTCCACAAGGTTGTATAAGTTTGACAACTTTGGGTCATCATGTCTTCCCTCTGTTTTTGTTGCTCATAATGATGAAGTCAGCAAACATTGGCATGAGCGATTTGGTCACTTAAACTATCGCTCTATGTAAAGAAAATATGGAGACAGGTCCACCTATGGTATCTTGCCGAGATGGTGTTTGTTCCGGATGTGTACTTGGAAAACATCATCGGGATAGTTTTAACAAACGTGCCTCTTGGCACGCTTCAGTCCCTTTGCAGCTTGTGCACAGTGATTTATGTGGTCCACTTCCTGTTGTTTCTCTCTCTGGCTGCAAATACTTATTAACTTTCATTGATGATTTTTCTAAACGCACTTGGGTATACTTCTTAAAACTCAAGAGTGAAGTTGTTAACATGTTCTTGGCCTTTTAAGGCATTTGTTGAGAAACAATTTGGACATCAAATTCTTAAGTTAAGATCAGACAATGGAGTTGCATATGTTAACAACAAATTTATCCACTTTTGCACTGAGCATGGCATTCAATTGCAACATACTGTTCCATATACTCCACAACAAAATGGTGTAGCTGAAAGGAAGAATCGCACCTTAAAAGAAATGGCTAATTGTATGCTTCAATCTAAAGGACTTAGCCTTAATTTTTGGGCATAAGTAATTAATTGTGCAAATTACATCGTGAATCGCACTCCTACTAAGGTATTAAGGAATATAACTCCATAAGAAGCCTGGAGCTCAATCAAACCAGATGTAAGTCACTTTCGTGTTTTTGGAAGTGAAGCTTGGGCCCATATTCCAGATGTGAAACATAAAGCCTTAGAACCTAACAGTGAAAAATGCATTTTTGTTGGATATTCTGAAGATGTCAAAGGGTATAGACTTCTTCAACCAAAATCCAAAAATGTAATCATTACAAAAGATGTAAAATTTGATGAAAATATATCGGCCTGCGAGCTTGATTCGTCATATGTGCCACCTCTCTCTATCTCTTCTATTTTTTACAGCATTCCTTCTAGCTCGGATGATGACAGCGAGGATGACAATCCTCCTCCACCTCCTCAAGATATTCCTTTAACTCCACAACTTCCAAGATGGGCCCGCTCTACTCGAGATGCAGCAGGTTCTCTGCCAGGTGACCCTACAGATCAACGTCGTACACGTTCTCAGTTCAAAAGAGCCTCTTCCTTATTGGCTCAAGTTCCAGAAAATCCTGATCCAGACACATTTGAAGAAGCTTCAAGTCATCCAGATTGGGATGAAGCTATGAATGAAGAATATCGTTCCTTATTGGCAAACGATACTTGGTATCTTGTTCCTCTTCCAAAGGGAAGAAAACTTGTCAGATGCAAATGGGTTTACAAAACAAGTTTGGACCAGATGGAAAAGTGCATAGACATAAAGCTCGTCTTGTTGCTAAAGGATTTTCACAGGTTGAAGGCATTGACTATACTGAAACCTTCTCCCATGTTGCCAAAATGAATTCTATCCGCCTTGTTCTTTCCCTTGCTGCCTCCTTTAAATCGAAATTCCATCAGATGGATGTTAAATCTGCCTTATTACATGGAGATTTGCATGAAGAAATCTACATGGAACAACCCCCTGGCTTTATCGAAAACGACTCTAGCCTTGTTTATCACCTTAGGAAGTCTCTCTATGGTCCCAAACAAGCTCCTCGGGCTTGGTATGCCAAAATGGATAGATTTCTCTTAGATAATGGCTTTCTAGGTGTCATTCTGACTACACTGTCTACACCAAGAAAGTGGGTAAGTCCTTCATCATCCTTGTTCTTTATGTTGATGATCTTATCCTTACTGGTAGTGATCCCAACCATATAAACCATGTGAAGTCTAGCCTCAAAAAGAAGTTTGAAATGACAGACTTAGGACACTTGCATTATTTCCTTGGTCTTCAAGTCTTGCAATCCAAAGAAGGTATTACCCTTTCTCAGTGCAAGTATGCCTGTGATCTTCTATGCCACTTTCACATGGAAGACTATAAGTCAACCCCTTCTCCCTTTCAGTCTAGAGTCAAGCTTTCAGTCACTTGTACTACCCCTGAAGTTGATGCTACCTTATACCGTCAACTTGTTGGTAAACTTCTGTATCTAACCCATACTCGTCCTGACCTTTCCTTTGTCATTGGCCTTGTAGCTCGGTGCACCAACCTCATGAAAGTCATTGGAAAACAGTTAAAAGAATACTTCGTTATATTCGAGGTACAGTTCAGTTCAAGATTCATTAAAGTACAGGAGCATCTCCATTGTTGATTGGTTTCACTGATTCTGATTGGGCTAGTGACACTGTTGATCGAAAGTCTACTGCAGGATATGTATTCACTCTTGGTTCAAGACCTATTACATGGTCTTGTAAGAAACAAAGTGCCATCTCTCTTTCTTCGATAGAAGCAGAGTACTATGGTGTAGTTGAAGCTAGCAAGGAAGCCATGTGGCTTCATCAGATCTTGTCTGAATTTGGTCTTCATCAGTAGCATCCAACTACACTTTGGTGTGATAATCAGAGTGCCATTCAGTTATGCAAAGATCCAGTTCAGCATCAACATATGAAACACATTGAGCTCCTTTTGTGTCACCTTTGTAAATCCTTCAATCCAATCCCAAGTTGTTCTTAAGGGGGGATGTTAGGATATTCCGACACATAGGAAATAGTAAAGTATAACTTGGTCAAATGTAGAGTTAGGTAAAGTGTGTTTCTTTACTATGTACATTTGTAACTTATAATCCGACGGTCACGGTATGTAGTGATCCAACAGTTCACTCTCTCCTCGGTATTAACATCACTTGATCCGTGGCATAACACCCAATTGGTCCATGATCTCTATTTAAAGAACATGGAGGGTCATTTGTCCGGTAACCGTTTATGAGAGAAGCTAATGTAAATTAATAAATTTCCTAAAGTGGCCGCATTGGCTCAGGCTGTGGATTGTTTCCCTCTTCGAGGGTTTTAACCATGTCAAATACTGGTGTACTGATTTGTGATCTGTTGTGAGCGGTGACCTTTGGTGTTTGATCTAAGGAACTTACCTTGTAAATTCCTACATGGAAGTCCTGAAGCAGTACTAAAATCATTTTGAAGAATTGAAGCAAAGGGTTGGAGCCCTAGAGGCTTGGAGTCATCACACAAGGTTGTAGCCTTGTGGTCTATCAAGTCGGAGCCTGAATTGTTGAAAGGATTGGATTCTTCAAGTAGACCAAGTTGGAGCTTGGTATAGTACAAGTTGGAGCCTAGTTTGAAATTGAAGTTTGGAGTCTTTGTCTAGGGTTGGATCCCTGAAATGTTATTGTACTTGATTTGTTGTAAAAGAGGATTGTAGTCCTCGTCATTCTCATTAATAAAATTATTCTTTTGTTATACATCTTATGTTCTAATTTTACTCAGTGATCTTAGTCAGCATAAAATAACAAATGTAAAATAAATATTGATTCACCCCACCCCCCCCCCACCACCTCTCCCTCTCAGTATTTCCAACACATCAAGGGAAAGCCAAGGCTAAAAATGTCTCCAAGCATCATGATAATCGTCCATTTGAGGAAAATCCCTAAATCATGCATCAAAGCAGCTCCAAGGGTTTAGGGCTCTAGCAAGTGCAATAAGCCCTCCCCAATCATCCTAAGGATGACCATCCTCATTTGGGCTCTAGATCGTGGCATGCCCATCAAGTAGTGTCAAGGCCAGCTTAAGGGCATTCTGGGTCCACTAGTACATCATCAAGAATCCCCCATGCTATGCAAGAGAAGCCCAAGGTTCTAGCTCCTAGGGGTGCTCTGGGATGTGTATCAATTGTTTAAGTCATCAAAAGGCCCATCGCTTTGCCAACAGTGGGCAATGCTAAATCTGACAAACCATCATGCTCTCTAGAACGTAGTATATGGCTTGGGCGTCA
The DNA here is from genome assembly GCA_034641835.2 of Pinus albicaulis. Lineage (NCBI taxonomy): Eukaryota > Viridiplantae > Streptophyta > Pinopsida > Pinales > Pinaceae > Pinus > Pinus albicaulis. Next base: position 1,954,221,976 of record CM076578.1, on the reverse strand, counting down.
TGTGGAATGAGGTGCCCTTAAGGCCTTTGCTACTTTGGAACACCCGGCACAACCAACTCAAACACGTGAAAGAAACCATTCATTATCATAAACGCATCTAAGTGGACCATACTTAAGTGTTAAGGGCATATTTATACTTCAAACTAGGATCACCTTCAAATATCTAACTAAAGGTGTTCCCTAACTTCTTAGGGGTGGCTAAGTAGTTAACCCAATTAGGTGCTTCCAAACCTTAAGCGAAGGTGGAATTTCCAAGGTTAACCCTTCAATCAATAGGTGATGGTGTAAGTAAGTGGCAATGGAGGGGAAAAACTTCACGACCTGTTGAGAAGTTGGAGGGCTGGAGGTTAATGCAAATTCTCTTCTTGATAATTACTTGTGAGCTAGCTTGTGTTACTTATGTCTTTTCTTCTCTTAGCTTAGTTAATCTTTCATCAAGTCAATTATCAAAATGTACACAACACCGAAATTAGGCTCCTAGAGCTAGGGCAAAACCTCTCCCTCTTGGAGAGGAAAACCCAAAAAGAATTCTTCTTATAGATCTTCAAATGACAAGTACCATGACCCAGACTTAGGCCCTTAACCTAAATGTGCTTCCAAGACCTTGATACTGTTGTTGATCCTTCTTTACTTTATCAACCTGTACTGACCTTTCTTTTATCAACTGTAAGAGAGAAGGTAAATAGATTTACCTTCCTCTCTTTTCTTACCCAGCAATGACCCTTAACCTTTGAATCCATTTCAGTCCTTTACATAACATTGCATCTGCATACAGTCCTTGGCTCTGAGAGCATCCTTAGGAGAGTCGTGCTCCCAAATTGGCAATTAAGCGGAAGCATGCCCAAAATGTTGATGATAGTAACATAAAGTAAGTACTTCCACACAGGTCTAAGCATATAGACGTGTCAAAGTCATCCAAAGTGTTGAATTTTGTAGCTATGGTCGGTCTTCGTAATATTCTTTTATACTTGTAATATTGAAATATGAATTATATTCGCAAAATAAAATTTATATAAAACATGTTCTTCATGCTTGCAAGAAAAAGGAATTATTTATTTATATGCTCTTTAAGAGTAGCAAAATGAAATTTTAAATTTATATTTTGCCTCCACAAAGACCAAGCCGGCCCTCCAAGGATCAAGTCGGCCTACCCAAGGGACATGCCCCTTCGCATGGACGAATCACGATAAATAGAGCCTATTCACTCTCCTCCAAAGACAGAATTTGGATTTGATCTGAGGCAAGATAACTCAAATTTCTAGGCCATACCTTTCGTGGAAAAGCTCGCATTTCTGAGGCATACTATCCATGGAACAATGCACAAGCCTGAGGCTAATTACCTATGGAACCAAGCGCAAGTTTGAGGCTACTTCTCTGTGTTTTTGTGTGCAAGTTTGAGACCTATATCTCTTGCAATCCTGTGAGTTTGAGGCCTATAGCTCTTGCAGATCTGAGGCTTGTATCTCTTGTGTTTCAGTGTGGATCTCTGAGGCATATCTTTGTGATACAAGTGCGAAGGATCTAAGGTTCAGTACAAAACTAAGGCATCATCTTTATGTCATATATATGGGATATAGTGCACATTCTGAAGCAAAGAAAGAGGATGTGTTCTAACTTCTCTAGGAATTCCTATATGTTAATTTTAGTTAACAATGGTATGTTTTATGCTTAGCACAATTACTTCAATGTCCTTTAGCAGCGCAATGACAATTTCCAATTTTGTTTTCCAATAGCAATCACATTAACCATAAATCACATTTACAATAATTGTAGATAGAACATGAATAACAAAATGCAAAAGACAAGCCAAGACAAGAGAACACCAGATTTGGCGGAGGACAAGGTCTAACCCAAGATGGGGAAAACCCTTTGATCGATTCTTCTTATTATTATATCAAATGTTCAACAGAGAGAGAGAGAGTACAAAAAGTCAAGATTGACTTGCCAAATCAAAGTCAAAACAGCCTTGTCAAATCTGCAGTCAAATCCAGCCCTAACCAGAAAGTAAAAGATGGTCAACACAGCAATAAAACATCTTCTTTGAAGCTCAGTCAAAGGAAATCAAACTCGGCCTCCTTAGCTAGTCAAAGTCAGCCCAAAACAATCATCCAAACAACAGTCAAACTCGATTAACTTGAAGTAAACTTTGTGGTCAACGCTGGTCAAGGTGCACATAAATTCTTGGTTTGTGTGCCAAATAGTACAGCATGCCAAAAACAAAAATTTCCCACAAAATTCACAGTCAAAGTGCCTAGTCAACATTGTTCAAACCCTGCAATAGCTCTAAAATTTTGGTCCTATAATCTGCCCAAAAATTCGTCGTCCTTGCCACACGTGTGAGAGAAAATCAGCTGCCCAATGAGGTGTACGAACCAATTAGATGAGGAGAGAAAAGATGTGTGTGATGAGATGATATCAAATAAGGTTTTAGGTCTCTTATATTTATACAAGTCATTGGTGCTCAAGAGACATGTCCACTGGGCTTCATGAACCTACATGAGGTTTTAGGTCTCTTATATTTATACAAGTCATTGGTGCTTAGGAGACATGTCCACTGGGCTTCATGAACCTACATGATGATGTGGTCGACTTTGACAATTTGCACAAGTGTGGGCATAAATTCAAAAACACATTTCTGCTTGTCCAAATTTGATGATCTTTAGGTCAATTGTGGTCCTCTAGAAAAGAGGAATTCAATGCAATCATCATCTCCATCAAATGAGTTGTCCAAAGTAGAATTTGGCCCCAGTTGTCAATTTTAACACTCCCTCTCAACTAGGGAGAATTCAAGTTGCCAATCCATCCATCATCGTCGATCATCATGCCATCCTATCGTCATGTACCATCTATGTATCTCGTCTCTACTCTATTGAACATTGATGTAACAATGAAGAAGAATTAATCGAGAGTTAATCACAAGACCTTGCTACTCTCCATTGACAAAATCAATCCAGGGGTAGAACCCCAATCAGATTTGATCCCAAATCAAGTTGTTGAACACCATGCATCCTAGACATAGGGAGTACGGCAATACACGATGCGTCCATCTGTAGTGTTATGGTCCCTATCCACTTTTCCCAACTCATTGACCAGATGAGAGGTACTTCCCATGAGTCCCAGACTACATGGGTAGGATGTATGATGGGGCATCCGCAAGAGAAGGTAAACCACTCATCCTACTCATATGCCATAGGAGAAGGTGAGCCACTCATACTATGCATATATCATCAATCATAGGGGAAGGTGAACCACTCACCTTACACACATGTGTCATCAATCGTAGGGGAAGGTGAACCACTCACCCTATACACAGCACACCTATATGGGAAGGTGAACCACTCACCCTATACACAGCACACCTATATGGGAAGGTGAACCACTCACCCTATGGTCGCTCATAGCTCCAAGAAGTACCCCAAGCCCCCAGGAGCTCCAAGAGCTCAATGTCCAACTCAAGCGGAACCCTCATGGGAGGGCCCTTCCACGACTCCAAGTCTCTCTCGGGAGGCTAAGAATTTGACCTTCTCTCGAGGCTTTGTGAGAATGTCAGCAATCTGCTCATCAGTCCTGATGTGTTGGAGCCTTATTGCTCCCCATTGTACCATATCCCGGATAAAGTGGTACCTGATATCAATATGCTTGGAGCAGTCGTGGAACAAGGGATTCTCTGAAAGGCGAATCCCACTCTAGTTGTCGCAATAGATCACGGTGCTGTCCAACACATGCTCAAATAGCTCGTTGAAGAGCTTCCTCAACCAAACAGCTTCACAACAGGCCATACTAGCTGCAACGTATTCGGCCTCGGCGGTGCTTAGGGCAACCAATTTTTTCTTCCTGCTCATCCAAGAAATCAAATTCAATCCCAATGAGAAGCAACATCCTAACGTGATCTTTCTATCCACCACACTGCCAACCCAATCAGCATCAATATATCCATGTAGCCTCAAATTCCCGGCAGTGTATCTCAGCCCATAGTTGATTGTGCCACAGAGATATCTTAAGAGATTATTAGCAGCAATCCAATGTATGTGATGAGGCTCAACCATAACTTGACTTGACGAATTCACAACGAAGCATATGTCCGATCGAGATTTTACCAAGAACATCAGGGCCCCCGCAAGTTGTCTAAATTCGGAGGAGTTTGCCAATTCGGGCCTAACAACACTTACACATAGCTTCTTGAAGTTGAGTTCCATCGGCGTTGACACAAACTTGCAATCGACCATCCCACATCCCTCTAACAGCTTCACAATGTATTTTCCTTGAGAAAGGAAAATCTCGCCTGGCTTTTGCCAGACCTCCAGGCCTAGGAAGTAATGCATCAAACCTAGGTCCTTCATCTCGAACTCGGAAGCCAACTCCCTCTTACATTGATAAATGAGAGGATCTGCACCAGTCAGAAAGAGGTCATCAACATAAAGGACCAAAATGAGAGGCATGTCCTTTTCAACCGTGAAGTACAGGTTTGGTTTAACATAGCTCCTTGTAAATCCCAGCTTCATAAGATAGGTATCAATCCCCTCATACCAAGCCCTAGGAGCTTGTTTCAACCCATAGAGGGCTTTCTTCAACCTGCATACATGTGTCCTTTGATCTTGTAGTTCGAATCCCTAAGGTTGTTGCAAGTAGACTTCCTCCTTAAGCGAGCCATGCAAGAAAGCAGTCTTAGTGTCCCTTTGATGTAGGCTCCATCCTTGAGTGGCAGCGAGAGCAATAATAGATCAAATAGTGGTATATTGGGCAACCGGTGCAAACATCTCGTCATAGTCCACTCCTTCCTTTTAAGAGAAGCCTAGAGCAACAAACATGGCCTTATATTTTTCAGCACTCCCATCAGCTCCATGTTTAATTTTGTAAATCCATTTAGAAGTCGCCACAGACTTGTCCTTGGGTCTTGGCAGCACGTCCCAGACATCATTCTTCATGATTGACTCATACTCCTCATTCATCGCATCTTTCCAAACTCGGTGCTTTACGACTTCTTCGAACGTGCATGGTTCATTTTGAACAATAGTACTCGTTGTAGCCAAGTACCCTTAATACCTATTCGGCTTCTTACTTTCATGAAATGTCCCTCTTGAAGCAATATGTCTTTCAGCATCTTTGAGAGTACCTTTGAGCCATAGAGGTCTTTTTTCCTTGAGATAGAGGAATCACTAGGAGGTGGATCAATAGGATCCATCGGGCCATCAACAACGGGCTCATCTATCAGAGGATCATCCTATTTTTTCGCAGCATCATCATCATCCTTCCTTGGGATAGGGAGATCTCTTGCTTTCCCATGGGAAGTGTCTTCATCGAAGGTAACATCACGGCTCACTTCCACATCTCTTTGACTAGGCACATAGATTCTCTATGACTTTGAATTTTTACTGTAGCCAACGAATATACCCTTCTTCCCAAATGCTTCCAACTTGTTTCTTTTCTCTTTAGGCACATGAAAATACACGGTACAACCAAATATTCTAAAATGAGATACATCACTTTTCTTACCAGTGAAGACATCCTCTGGTGTCTCGAAATCCAATGCTTGATGCAGGGTCCTATTTTGAACATACACTACAGTGTTGGCAGCTTCTCCCCATAAGAACTTTGGTAGGCTTTGATCAAGAGCATGGCACGAGTGGCTTCCATGATTGTTCGATTCTTCCTTTCAGCAACTCCATTCTGCTTAGGAGTGTATGGAACAGTTGTCTCCCTCTTAATGTCAGCCTCTCTACAAAATCATTGAATTCATTTGATTCATATTCGAATCCATTGATGATCCTCAATATCTTGACCTTCTTCCCTATTTGCTTTTCCACCAATGCTTTGAAAGAACGGAACCATTTGAACACTTCAGCCTTCCCCTTCAAGAAATAAATCCATGTTTTACGAGAGTAGTCATCCACAAAAATTGCATAATATAAGTATCCTCCCAGCGATGTTATGGGAAACATACCAGACAGGTAAGAATGGACCAGTTGAAGAATATCGATTGTCTTGCTTTCACTAGAAGAGAATAGTCCCTTTGTAAGTTTCCCAGTTACACAACCCTGACAAACACCTTCATGATTCATGTTGAACTCGGGCATACCTGTGACCTTTAGGTAAGGCTTTGTAATGTAAGTGGGCAAATCTCCGGTGCCATAGCTCAGACTGAAGTGAATTATCGCTTGCCAAAGCTCCCAAAGGACTTCCACCAACTTGACAGAAACTATCAACCCTAAATCCAAAAGTAAATGCATCTTTAGGTTTTTTTTGCTAAATACGTACCTTTCCATCAACGAATGCTACCTTGAAACCTTTATCTTCCATCACAAAAATAGACACCAAGTTCTTATTCAAATCGGGCAGATGCAATACTTCTTGTAGATGAATGGTTTGACCTTGATTAAAGTGAAGAGGGGCAGTAAACATCCCTTTCACGGGGTAGTTGGCATTATCTCCAAGTATGATCTCTAGATTAGTCTTCTTTCAACCAAATTTGAGAGGGCCTCCTTGTACCCAGTGAAGTACCTTGAGGCTCCACTGTCAATCAACCAATGATCCAAATTATCCGAAGGAGAGGCAGTAGATAGAGCGAAAATAAGATAGAATTCATCTTGATTTTCTACAACATTACTTTCATCATACTTGGTACTTCTCATCTTTTTTCACATGTCGACCATTTCCATTTCAAGCAATGGGAGCATTCCTCTTTCCTTTGTTGTTGAACTTGTTGTTCCTTTGATTGCCATTGCCTTTGAAGTGGGATTGGATAGATTCCCCTTTGTTCATCTTGATATCCTTCAAATTATTCTTGAGAAAGAGGATTTGATTCGCATTATTCACTTTGAACATCCCAACCAACTTATCATACATCTCCTTAGATATTACTAAATTAGAAATATAGGCAACCAAATGCCTTTGAATGGAGTCAATGATAATTTTCTTTGCTTTGACCTCACCTTTCTTATACTTTGTCTTAGCAACAGCAGGGGCATTTGGAGGAGGCTCCACCACTTTTCCCTGCACATAGCCCATTGCATCATGCTCTTCCAAAGTCAAGTCCAAAGTCATCTTCCATTCATGATAGTCAGATTTGTCATTGAGCTTATCATCGGTCTTGAAGTAAGATGTAGAAGCCATTGAGGCTTGTCTTTGTCCAAGGACCAACACATCTCACTTCATGATTTCTTTTCTCTCTTGCTTAGACTTCATCTTCACCTGGGCTCTGATACTATGTTAATTTTAGTTAACAATGGTATGTTCTTTGCTTAGCACAATTACTTCAATGTCCTTTAGCAGCCCAATGACAATTTCCAATTTAGTTTTCAAATAGCAATCACATTAACCATAAATCAAATTGACAATAACTATATATAGAACATGAATAACAAAATGCAAAAGACAAACCAAGACAAGAGAACACCAGATTTGGTGGATGCCGAGGAAAAACCCCAAGATGCGGAAAACCCTTTGATCAATTCTTCTTATTATTATATCAAATGTTCAGCAGAAAGAGAGAGTACAAAAAGTAAAAATTGACTTGCCAAATCAAAGTCAAAACAGCCCTGTCAAATCTGCAGTCAAATTCAGCCCTAACCAGAAAGTCAAAAATGGTCAATGCAACCGTAAAACATCTCCTTTGAAGCTCAGTCAAAGGCAGTCAAACTCAGCCTCTTTAGCTGGTCAAAGTCAGCCCAAAACAGTCATCCAGACAGCAGTCAAACTCGGTCAACCTAAAGTCAACTCTGCGGTCAAACAGGCCAGCGGACAACGCAAGTCAAAGTGCGCAGAAATTCTCAGTTTCTGTGCCAAACAATAGGGCCTACCAAAAACAAAATTTTCACAGAAAAATCGCAGTCAAAGGATGAGTCAAAGTAAATGGTCAATGCTGGTCAAACCCTGCAACAGCTCTGAAATTTTGGCCCTGTAATCTGCCCAGAAATTCATCCTCCTTGCCACGCATGTGAGAGAGAAGATACCAATCAGATGTGGAGAGAGAAGATGTGTGTGATGAGATGATACCAAATGAGGTTTGAGGTCTCTTATATTTATACAAGTTGTTGGGGCTCAAGAGACATGTCCATTGGGCTTCATGAGCCTACATGGTGATGTGGCTGACCTTGACAATTTGCACATGTATGGGCATAAATTCAAAAACACATTTCTGCTTGTCCAAATTTGATGATCTTTAGGTCAATTTTGGTCCTCCCGAAAAGAGGAATTCATTGCAATCATCATCTCCATCAAATGAGCTGTCCAAAGTGGAATTTGGCCCTAGTTTCCAATTTTTAACGCTATATCTTTCTGGTAGAACTTCTGTGGACCGAATTGTGGAGGGCTGACTTGGTCTTTGGAGGTTGATCATCTTGTTGACTTTGATGTATCTCTTGCTGCATTGATTCTGTAAGGAAAAGGTTGGCTAGGTTTTTCCCCGTAGTGGGTTTTCCCAAGGTAAAACTTTGTGCTCTTTGGGTGGTTGTCTCTTTACTGTATGGTTGATGTCTTATGTGTAATTATCGAATGATGGAACTAATGAATAAGACTGTAAAATTATCATAATCATCAAATATAATTATCAGTTAAGAAGACTCCTTAAAACTCAACATGGTATCAAAGGGATGGGTGAGGAGTGGCCAGCCTAGAAACCCGAAAGACCAATCTTATAAGACAAAACTCGGAGGCTCTTTGATGAACGAAAATTATAATCTGCTGGTATAATCAAATGTTTGAAGAAGGTTGAAAGAGTCCTATGCACCAGAGGTTCAAGCATATTACAGATAGGCCGAAGTCACTATTTAGTATTGTATAACACTCGGTAAATCTGGAAGGTGTTACGAAGCACCTCAGAATCATAACTCAGGACCCTTAAAAGATTTGAGATTGTAATTAAGGAATAAGGTCAACCTACGTTCTTATTGTGAAGCTAAAAGATGTCTATGATTAAATTCTGCTCTACGCAAAGTCAATTCTCTATGCTAGACCGAAAGGGTTTCAGATGATTCTCTGAAAATTTGAGGTGAGAGTGAATATGTTTAAAAGAGCATTAGCATTGAAGCTTTATTTGAATGAGTTTGCAATGCTCGAAAGATACAATACCTTAGAAAATTATATACGATCTTATGAAGAGAAGCCATCTTGATATGTTATAAAGTGCTGCAAAGCATACCCTGATGGTCCAAATTGGGCAGACGTGACGCCAAGTTCCTTTCCAAAAGTACAGAATTTGTTACCTTGAATGAAGGAGCCGAATCAATTCAGAAGTCAATGTAATGTCAAAGGGTGTCTATTTTATTCATAAGAGAAGGACAAAATGCAAGGAGCCGACCTGATTGATTTGGGAAGACGACCTGACTGCTATTGGTACGTATCTTTATAATCCTCATGGGTCTGTTAGGCCAGAAATTCAAAATTGCAAATCTGAAGTTGGACATATGAGCTATATATATTGTCATAATTCTTTTGGAAGCTCTGTCTTGACATATCTGGTGTAGGACTCCTTGAGTCAGACATGAAAAAGCTCATCTGGCAAGGTAAAATGACATTATTGTTGTAGTCTCACAAGTAAAATATGAGACCTGTATGATGATATTGTAAAGCATGTACAGAAGCATCATATGAAATTATTTAAAAAGGGCCAAGTCCTTCAAGTTTTGAAGGCAAAAGGCATTCTCAAGAAGATAAGCTCGTTAAGATTTGAAGAAAGCTTGTATGCAAGAATCAAATCGTTGAAGATCTGAAGATCTGAAGTGACAAGTATCAAATTTTTGGAATGCTGTCCTTATAAATTATCACAAAGTATTTTTGCACTAGCATGAAGAAGAGTTAAGCACTAAAAGGATCTCTCAAGAGAGACGTGTAATTGGCAGAACTTATGTGTTTAGGTTGAGAGGCTTGAATTCAGTAATGCTGAAGCAATACTCACATATGATGGGTATTTGAATATTGGAATGGTGAAATTTACTCCTTGCACATTGCAAGATCAATTATTGCTGCTACAATGATTTGAAGAAGTGAAGCTATTTGACTGAAGATGATTGATCTATGACAACACGTCAGATTTAGGGTTTGTAAATGTTAATTTTCCAGAGTTCTATGCTTAACACAATCACTTATTCCAATTATTCATTGATTAGCAATCAATTTCCAATATAACTCAATCTTCCAGCAACAATAAGCAAATGTAGACAGAACAGTAAATCAAGTGGACAATAGAAGACAGCCAAGAACAATAGAGACACAGTATTTGGTCAAAAACCAGGGAAAGAACCCCACTAGGAGGAAAACCCTTTCCAAATTCTTCTTCTATTAGATTGTCATCAAATGTTCAACAGAGAGACACAATATCCAAGTACATCAACAATGAGTCAAAGGTCAAAGCCTTGACTATCCAAACTGATCATCCAATATTCAATCAAAGATGAGCCCAAAAAGTCAACTCTGGCCAAAAGTCAAATCTGCAGATTCTGGTCAAAATCAACGGTCAAATCAGCCTCCAAAGGGTTTGATCAACAAGTCAAAATATGCAGCCTCCTCTCTTCAGTCAAACCTGGTCAAATCATCCCTCAAATTCTCGGTCAAAAGAGAGAGAAAATCACTGTTCAGATCTACAGTCAAACCCTTGTCAAACCTGCAAACAACCTTGGTCAACTAGCCCAGAAAAGTTCAGTCTTCCTCCCAGACAATGTGGCCTTCCAAAACAGAGATAATTTCAAAGTTTCCAAGTCAAAATGAACCCAAGTCAAATGAAGTCAAAGCTGGTCAACATTGTCCCAAAAGAAAGTCAACGAACCAAACAGAAAAGTTTTCCTTCCCTTCACATGTATGAGATCAGACCTGCAATTTCAGATGCAGTACGAAACAATAAAGAGAAGAAATGTGTATGATGTGACATGTGGTCTATTTATATGTGTTTGATGAGGTGGATTTCCCTTGCCCAGGCTGACCTGCACTTTTGTGCAGATGTGGGTTTCACATTAAAATAATATTTTTAATTTTTTCTTATGGAAATTAAATTCTTCCAAGAGCTAGTAGGGTATCCAGAGGATGAGGAAAGCTTCCCAAAGGAGGGAAGTTCTCCTTGAGCTGCCAAATTTCAACAGTAAACCCTAGTATACTAAGGGGTTTTGTAAAACCCTAAGGTTCATGGACAAAACCCTGGGATCAAACGTTTCTGCTGAAAGTAGAAACCCTAGCACTTGCAAGGAGGAATTGGCATCAAGATGATCACGTGGATAAGATGCAAGATGGATGCAAGGAGTTTAAAGATCAAAAGGGAGTTGATATTCTTCTCAAAGATAAGCATTTTGTATCTCTCTTATTTGATTATGACTATTGTTGTTGATTTTACTAGTAGTTAGTCTCTTGTTCTTGAATTCTTTGCTTGGTTGTGATTGTTCTTCCTTGGCTTCCTAATGAGGATTGTACATAATGAAGGTTGCCAACGCCTTGGCAACAGATGGAATAACAGAGCAAAGTGGTGACAAAGAGACTCTCTGTGTTGAGAGATATCGTAATGGACAAGACTAGACTCAGAGGGAGCAGAATGCCTTATGATTGGATGGCATAAATTCAAACCGAAAGATTATCTCAGCAAGAGGAAAGAAGGCCATGGGAGAGCTCGTTTTAAAAAACGGCCCGCTCAAGTACGACCGGGCCCGGTCGACCGAGCCATTAGGCCGGCCGGTCCGACCGAGCAAAAAACCGCCCAAGTTGGCCGGCTTGTTACCGAGCCGGCCGGTTTTTGTAATGACTCGGCCGGCTCGATAACAAGCCGGTCAACCGAGTCGAGCTCGAGTCAACCGGGCCTAGTCATGACAAAGTAGTCGGTGGGCCCAAAAAAACACGGTTTTGTGGACTTAAAACTCGATTTTAATTCGTCGTTAGGGTTTTTTTAGGTTGTCTAAGCCCTCCCAATGCTATTTAACTAACCCAACCCCTCTATTGAGCTCACATCTTTCTCATTCAATTTGCTTGAGCATTTGTGAGAGTTTTTCTCGAAGATTGTGGAGTTGGTTTTGGAGCAAACGAGTGAGGAGCTTATTGGGCAAGTTTTGGAGCAGAGCAGTGAGGAGCTTATTGGGCAAGCTTTGGAGCAGACATTGAGCTAGAGGAAGCTAGAGGCTAGAGGTATTTATTTTTTCTCTTCTAAATCTGCCTTTGTTTGTTTTATTTATTTAGCAAATCTAGCATTTGCCATTTGCATTTGCATAGTTTTTGGCATTTGCCATTTGGTGAAAGAAATGAACATAGAATGAATAGTTCTTTTTTTTGTTTTCATGTTCGATTTAAACATTTTATTTCCAAGTCAAAAAACTCGAGTCCAAAATGGCCCCTAGAGCAAAAGACTCTGCTTGGGCATATGCTTTCGAAATGGTTGGGGATCAAATGTTTTGCAAATTTTGCAAGAAAAAAAATTAAGGATGGTGCAGGGGGGCATTCATAGACTGAAACTACATTTGGTCTGGTATTAAAGTCCAAATTACCGCATGTGAAGCGAGAAAACATTGGGGAAATTAGGAAGCAATTGAAAGCACAATTTGACAAGTTTGAGCAAGACAAAAAATAGGCAAAAAAGAAATAGAGGGCTCGAAATTGGGAGGAAGAGGAATCTACAACATATGATGGTCGCCAACTCAAGTTTTGAATCTTTTAATTATGAGGATTCCTCATCTATCCCTTCCACCGATGCATCAAACAACCCCTTTCGCTATGTTCCTCCCTCTAGGGAGTCTCGTTTTTCGACAAGGGTAAGGGTGCAATGAGAAATAAGGGTACTATTAAAAGTTTTTTTTGTGCCCTCATCTCTCTCTGATAGTGCAACCGCATATGGTCCTAGTCCTCCAACTATGCAGCCCACTTTAGATGCTCATTGGAAAAAAAAGAATTGAGAGATGTTGCTTGTGAGTACATTGCTAGATGGTGGTATGATGTCGATATTCCCTTCAATGCTACTCGTTCACCATATTATGAACCTATTTTTGATGCCATATATGATGCTCTGGAAAGGGCTTCAAACCTCCTACTCTGCATGAGTTAAGAGGATCTTTTTTTGCAAAGAGAGATTTCAAACATTGATGATTATTTGAAAGAGTTCAAAAAACTCGTGGAAACGTACAGGATGTACCATCATGTCGGATGGATGGATTGATCGGAGGAACCATACCATCATAAACTTTCTTGTCTTTTGCCCACGGGGAACCATGTTTCTAAGATCAGTTGATGCATCCGATAGGGTGAAAGATGCACAGTTGTTGTTACGAGCTTTTGGATGAGGTTGTTGAAGAGGTGGGGGGTGGCAAATGTTGTTCAAATCATCACAAACAATGCCTCTAACTATGTTCTTGCCGGTAAATTGTTAGAGGAAAAACACCCAACCATCTTTTGGACCCCATGTGCCGCACATTGCATAGACCTCATGCTTGAGAATATTGGCAAAATAGATCTGGATCAAGAACACTCGTAGAGCATGCCAAATGCATCACAAAATATATTTAGAATCACTCATGGATTCCGAGTCCGATGAGGAAATACACAGGGGGGCAAGGAACTTATTAGGCCCTGCCATCACTAGATTTGCAACACATTTTTTTGACATTGCAATCTATGGGTGCCCAACATAGAAACTTGCAAACGAGATGATTTCTAGTGATGAATGGAATGAAAGTCGGGTTCTCTCGCAAACAGGGATGGCAAAGACATGAAAAGGAAAGTCGTTGAAGAAATATTTTGGAAAAAAGGCGGCAACCATTGTGAAACTTGTCGAGCCATTGGTTAAGGTGTTGCGCTTGGTGGATGGGGAAAGATTGGCTATGGGCTTCATTTATGAGGCTATGGATCAAGCAAAGGAGCGAGATAAGGGCAGCATGCAAGGACGAGTGGCTAAGTATGGGCCCATTTGGGAAATCATTGATCGAGAGATGGAACAATCAACTCCATCGCTCGATACATGCGAAACTGGGTATTTTTCCGAACCCAAGGTATCATTATAAAGCTCGGGGAAACGAGGAGCTTTGACTAGGGAGGTTAGAGATGGATTGATTGATCGCATTGATCGCATGATCCCCACAGAGAGTGAGCAGTTGAAGATACACAAGCGAGATCACTATGTTCGACCATGCCACCGGTACCTTTGGCAAGAACCTTGCAAGGATTGCAAGGGAATCGGATGAACCAGGTAAACAAAGAATTTCAATTTTCAAATTTATATTTTATAATTTATTATTTTGTATAATTGTTTATAAAATTATAATTTCAATTTCAAAGTTGGATATAAATTGTTGAGCTAATCGAAACTCATTTTTTTGCAAGCACAATGGTGGGAGGCATTTGGTAGCCACTCGTCCCGAATTGCGAGAGGTTTGCAATCCGCATTTTGAGTCAAACTTGCGGTGCTTTCCGGGTGTGAGCGCAATCGGTCCGTCTTTGAGAGGATTCACACACACAAGAGAAACCGTTTGGAGCAAAAACGGTTAAATGATCTAGTGTTTGTCCAAGTACAACCTCCGACTAAGACGGAACCAGATTCTTCGAACAAAAAGACCCCGATTCGAGATCCCATTGTGTTGGAGGATATTGATCCAACATCGGATTGGGTAGTGGAGTCTTGTCCACCGGAGTTTGACAGGGGAGAGTTCACTTGACTTCGATTTAGAGATGGAGGCGACTATGCTCAATGTAGATCCACTAGTAGCGAGACCCGGTCCCCGAGCCATCCAATTGCCAGGTGCGAGCACTTCCTCTAGTCAGCCCACGACGGAGACGCATAGCTCGTCCTATCCGATTCTCAAGGTGGTAAGGGCAAGGGTATAGTTCCGATTGAGGATGTTGATTCAGAGGAGGAGGCGGAGCGAGTGTCTTCCCCCTCCGGTTCGTAGTTTGGGGAAGAGGACATTGGCTTGTCACGGTCGGATGACTAGCTAGTAGCGATAGTTACTAGTGACTATTCATGTTTTGTTTTAGAGACCATTTAGAGCCTCCTTAGTTATGTTTTTTTGTTTTGATCTTTATATCATGATTCATCATCATGTATTGGTCCTTGGACAAAGGTACTCGGGTGCAATTTTGATATAATGGATATATTCATGAGCCTACTTTGATCATATGTTGTCTTTTGTCTATATTGTAATGCTATGTGTTTGGAAACATGAATAAAAAATCTTTAAATTTATGTTTTTTGTACAAAAAAAATTAATATTTAATGTATTTTTTACAAAAACCGAGTCATTGAAACTCGGTCGACCGAATCATTACCGATTCCGAGTCATTACCGAGTCATTACCTCGGCTTTCGGTAGCCGACCGATTCCGTTTTTTAAAACATTGATGGAGAGACATCTTGTCGTGTACACTTTTGTAAAGATCGTATTTCTCAATGAAAGAAGTGAACTACCTCAAGATAATGAGGTAGATGAAGAAGTCCTACACTTGTCGAGTAGAAAGAAGGCTTTGTACGAGCTCCTCGGAGTTGATGCACTTGGATTGGTGGTTCAAGGTTGATCCTACATGATTTTTTGATGGAAGCTAAAAAGCTCATATGTCAAAGGGAGTTGCATTGACCGGAAGATTTTCTCTAGTGGGAGAAGTCAAGGTCTCTCCAAGAACCATTGCTCGGCTTCAGAGGAAGATGAACCTCTCGAATTCTAGATGAAAGATCTTGACTAGATAGTCGATAGCACCTATGAAAGATCTCGTTTCAAGGGGAATACTCGAGATAGGATGATGGATCAATAAAAGGAAGTAGATCGACTTATGATTGAGCCAAGGAATCTAACCTAACATGTGTTGAAGTACCAGGATGGTACAGGTTAGTCATGGCACAGTCGGTTCGACTTTGTAGGGGCAAGGAGTGCCGAAAACAAAGGAAGTTTGTATATCGCTTTTGATTGGGCTCGATCTTGTAGATGAGCGGGAAGTAAGTCATTTGTTGCACTCAAAGGTCGAGTATGTTGCGGTTTGAAAGGAAAACTATGAAGCAATATGATTATAGCTTGTAGGACTAGTTGATCAAGTGCGGGTGGCGGCATGATGACAAGTCGGGGCACCTTGAGATCTAGTATCTCTACATCCATGACATGGTACAAAAGAGAGCAATAAGGCTCAAGAATATCTCCATCGATGAGTAGATAGTCGATATTATGACCAAGTTGTTGCCCAGGGGAGAAGTTTGTGTACTTTCAAAGACAAGCTAGGGCTTGTAGAGATTACCCCTATCGTTAAGAGATGGTGTTGATTTGATAACAACATGGATGGACATTCTCCCGAGTGGGGAGAATGGGTCCGAGAGACCCATAGTGCTCAACAAGTAGAGTTGAGTGAGTGCCTCTCGGAGGAGAGTCCATCACACACTAGGAAAGGGTGCAGCGAGGTCCGTGGACCCGATCACACACCAAGAAGGATGTACCGAGGTCCTTCAACATTTGGACATGATCACCAATAAGGGAAGGGTTGAGTGAGGTCCTGGACCCGATCATACACCGAAAGGGTGTAGTGAGGTCCTTCCGACGATCTAGACCGATTACCAACCAGGGAGGGTTTGAGGTGAGGTCTTGGTGAGTTAGTGCTAGCTAGTTGAGGTCTCGGCATTTTGGCCTAAGGAGAGGCCATGGGGGACCGATCACTTCGGAGGAGTGAGTCTTGATATTCCGATGACATTACCATGGGTTTGTTACTTGCCCCAAATATGGCCATTTGCCGATGCCGATGGTATATGACGATGTTGATGATAAGATAATGCTAATGTAGGACAAGGGTGTTGACCTAGATGATGAATGAATTATACCTTTCATTAGAGACATCATGTATACGAGAGAACATTTGGATAGTCATTATGAATACCTCCCTAGCTAAGAGGGAGTGTTGAATTTTGTAGCTATGGTCGGTCTTCATAATATTCTTTTGAACTTGATATATTGAAATATGAATTAATTTGCAAAAGAAAATTTATATGAAGCATGTTCTTCTTGCTTGTAAGAAAAAGAAATTATTTATTTGTATGTTCTTTAAGAGCGGGAAAATGAAAATTTAAATTTGTATTTTGCCTCCAAAAGACCAAGTCGACCCTCCAAGGATCAAGTTGGCCGACCCCAAGAGACGTGCCCCTTCGAATGGACGAATCACTATAAATAGAGCCTATTCGCTCTCCTCCAAAGAAATAATTTGGATCCGATCCGAGGCAAGATAACTCGGATTTCTAAGGCATACCTTTTGTGGAAGAACTCGCATTTCTAAGGCATACTATCCATGGAACAATGCGCAAGTTTGAGGCTACTTCTTTGTGTTTTTTGTGCGCAAGTCTAAGGCCTATATATCCCTGCAGTCCCTATGCAAGTCTAAGGCCTATAACTATCGCAAATCGGTGTGGATATGCGGATAGCATCTCATGTGTTTTAGTGTGGATATGAGGTTTGTATCTCCTATATTTTAGTGTGGATCTTTGAGGTATATCTCCGTGATACAAATGCGAAGCTAAGTCACATGGTTTGGGTTCGAGTTTGGGTTCGAAAATGATTAGGTTCGGTTTGAGTTTGAATTTTTTTTGAGGCTCGCCATTAGGTTCGTCTATATACATTTTCTATATATATGCATATCTTAAGTTTAGAATGAAATATAGGATAAAATAGTAAGATATCAACATCAATAAATATAAAAAAAATGTTATAACTTATTACGAACATGGAAATTGCAAGGATAGATTACAAGCTTGAGATGTGACATGAGGTTATGAGTTTTGATCTATGGAATTGGTCAATGGCTATTACGTTCGCCGAACCTCAAATTGTTTTTTTGAGGTTTGCCAAAATTCGAACCTCAAGGTTGAAGTTCGATGAACCTTGTGACATAGGTGCGAAGGGTCTAAGGTTTAGTACAAAAAGTAAGGCATCATCTCTATGTCATATATCCGGGATATAGTGCGCATTCTAAAACAAAGAAAGAGGATGTGTTTCGACCTCTCCGGGAGTTCTCGTTGAGATTTTGTGTATTTGGGGTAGCATCAATTGTGCTCTAGCTCCCAAATTTTGTGGAGGGACTAGAGTACACTTGATCTACAAGACCCGAAAATGGATTTGAGAAATTTCAGTTGGTGTTCCGATTATTCAAATAATTAATTATTTTTAATGGATTTCCTAAGTCTAACTTGGAAAATAAAATAATTAAAGTGAATTAATTTAATACATGTGCTGAAATTGTCTTAAGTCACATGGATCAAGCGAGTGTTTTAATCTCAGTCATTTATGGATGATTTAATCTCGGTCGTTGAAGGGTTCAACGAAAAAAGTATAAGAGAAAGGCTTGGAGGTCGGTTGAAACTTGAGACACACATTTTTTGGTAGAACCGAGGAATAGATCCGGAATTCTAGGGCGAGTTTGCTAAGAATTTATGATGGAATTTCCCGCAATGAGGGGTAGTATTGGGTCGAGGGAATGATCCGATTCCAAGAGCCAAGAGTCAATTAGAGGCAAAGGAGCGAAAGAACGAGACGGCGTAGAGAAGCAAACCAAAAGCTACGCAAGTGTTGCGCGGCCGCTACGCAGTGCTACGCAAGACAGCGCAGAGGCATCGCGGAGGCTTCAAAAATCACTCGAGAGGGTGTTTTAGGGCCGGCGTTAGGGTCGTGAGACCCTTCCAAGAGTGACGTAGTTCCTTCTAGTGCAACGCAATGGCATTTGAGGCTAGCGAGGGCCGACGTCGGGGCTTCGGGGGTAGTGCCGAGGGTTTCTAGGGTTAAATCCCGGTCCGAGTCCTCGTGAATCCCGTTTGAGGGTGTGGATCGGTCGGATATTTGGCACTAGATCTTCGTGTTAGTCGCAGATTTGATATCTTTTATTCTCTCGTCGGATTTTCCAGGATCCGGAACCCCGGATTTATCGTACTCATAACTACTTAAAAAATAAACCCTCATATCTCGTTGCACCTGGTTTTCCCGCTTTGGGTTTTTTCCGAGGACTTATGTCCAAAAATCCCTCGTGTCACTTTGTTGCATGAGTGTAGTATTCAATAAATGATCTACATTTTATTTTCGATATTTTCCGAATCTAAATTATGGAAATAACTTATATTAATTAAATCAAGTAGGAGAAAATAAACCAATACACCTGCAAGTAGAATTTTCACATGGTAGCAGGAGCGATAGCGAGATCAAGTTGAATCTCCGACGAATCACTGAAGAAATATTTTTTTCTCGGCAGATGGCGGGAAGAAGCGACGGATCCGGAAAGGGCATCTTGACGAGCAGGGAGAACACAAATCCGAAAGACGACGCGAAGCCGCAAAAGGCCTTCGAGGCTTCGCGGACCCTTCCTAGGGGCGATGTAAGGGACCGCGTCACCCGAGTCTAGGGGTTACGCAGTCCCACTTCTAGGCAGCGTCAGTGACCTGTGATGGGCTAGCCGGAAGACACTATCCAATCACTTCTCTTGTTGCGGGATAATTTTGCCAAGATCCGAAAGCGATGTTGGTGCGGTAGAGATTCCGCGAGTGCGGGAAATTGTGCCTAGCTAAGGCAACAAAGGCGAGAGGAAGACGCTTATTCAGGAGATCCGAGCCAAACAGATTTAAGATTCGATCGGAAGGGATCAAAGAGTACTATCCGTTTGAGTTTCGGTGGAAGATTTCCAGGGAGGGAAGTCGGGTTTTCGGTAGAAGCTGACTACTAGAGGGTTTCTAGTCACCAAGAAACCCGGATCCAAAGGAGAAGTATTGTTTCTTTCGGATCCGAGCAAAGATGGCTCGATATGGACCGAGGGATCAAGATAGATAGGATGGCATGTCCAACTATGTTATCCGGAAGGCCAAAATCCTCTCAACACTCGGATGAGTATGGTCTCAAAGATCATGCGGGAGAAAACTCTTGTTGTACCAACCGATGCAGATCCACTCAAGAAGTATGAAGAAAATAAAGCGTGGACTAAGCGTTTGATCATAGACAGAGTCAACGATCACGTGATTCCTCATATTGCTAGTAAGAATACGACAAATGACATGTGGTCGACCTTGGAGACGATGTACCAAGGAGGCTTTGTGCAAAGAAGAATGCTTCTTGAGAATCGGATGCGGATGCTCCAAATGATGAAGGGTGAAGAGATGGATCCATTCCTCTTCAAACTTCAAGCTATCCGAGACCAAAGTCGATTGGCATGGGTGCTAATCCAAATGAAGGGCTCCTAGTGAGGACAGACTTTCGAATGTTGTCTCCGAAGAATCGAAAACATTTGTCCGAAGCGTGCGGGAAAAGGCAGACGTTACCATCATGGGCGGATATGTGGGCTATTCTCCGCCAAGAGGAGATCGGGAGGATCACCAAGAAGCAATCTATCGGTGGGGGAAGCGGATCAACCAGAGTGAAGAAAGAAGAGGAGGAGGATGCGACCCTTGCATCAAGGGAAAAGAAGCAAGGGAAGAATAAGAAGGACCTCTCTTAACTATGGTGATCTTGGTCATTTCGCCGAGCGGTTGCCCTAAGAAGAAGGACAAAGGAGCTTCTTATTCCAAGTGGCTGGCAGCGAGCAAATGACGATGGCTCACGATGATGATGCGACCATGAGTGCTCATGCACCTCGAGAGAAGAGGTGGGGTGACATGGATTTGTAGAGAATCTACGGATAGTGGCGGGATCCTTAAGTCAACCCTACTCTTGTATCACATACGAGCTACGAGAGCCTTTAGACGGTAGCAGGGATGAGTCGGGAGATGGTTGCGGATGACCACATTAAAGAGGAAGAGGGAGCTAAAGAGTTGAGGGGTGAGCAACGTAATGTAGAGCGACGACGATCGTGGAGGGGCGGAGGAGAGAGGTCGATGAGAACTTCGACAGGGCACAAAGAAGCTAGGCTCAAGCAGTGCGGTGTTGCGGCATGACAATGTCTCCGAGAGGATCGCGTGATTCAGAGCATCCGGGGAAGCTTCAATGATGGAAGGCAACTTGACTTATCTCGTCAAACAGTGTGCGGAAGTCTTTCGATTGCTTACTTCTCGACAACCGAGTTGCGGTAGCGAGCGATAACGGTAGCGGTGCTATAGGGCGGCATGATGCGACGAATTTGAGAGAGAGAGCACGTGCGGATGTGGCGGTGTCGGTGTCGATGACGATGGCATGGGTAGCGATAGCGAGAGAGCGTACTGCGGTAGAGATGGAGGGCGACAAGCCAAAGCATCAACGGCACGGATCCGAGTACTCAAGATCTTGTAATACATGGTGTGATGTATTGCTAGAGCACACTCCGATGCTAAGAGAGAGTGTTGAGATTTTGTGTATTTGGGATAGCATCGGTTGTGCTCTAGCTCCCAAATTTTGTGGAGGGACTAGAGTACACTTGATCTACAAGACCCATAAATGGATTTGAGAAATTTCGAGTTGGTGTTCAAGTTATTCAAATAATTAATTATTTTTAATGGATTTCCTAAGTCTAACTTAGGAAAATAAAATAATTAAAGTGAATTAATTTAACACATGCTCGAAATTGTCTTAATTCACATGGATCAAGCGATCTTTTAATCTCGGTCGTTGATGGATGATTTAAACTCGGCTAGTTGAAGGGTTCAACGAAAAAGTATAAGAGAAAGGCTTGAGGTTCGGGTTGAGACACACATTTTTTGGTAGAGGCGAGGAATAGATCGCGGAATTCTAGGGCGGGTTTCCTAGGAATTCCCGGAGGAATTTCTGCAATGAGGGCTAGTATTGGTCGAGAGAATGATCCGATTCCAAGAGCCTAGAGTCAACAAGAGGCGAGAGGAGCGACAACGGGAGACGAGCGCAAAAACGCGAGTAGCGACCACGTAGGTGTTGCGCGGCCGCTACGCAGGGGGATAGCGCAGAGGCATTAGGAGGCTTCGGGAAATCACGCAAAGGATCTTTTAGGGCCGCGTTAGGGTCGTGAGACCCTTCCCGGGGGTGACGCGGTCCCCTTACGGTGCAACGCGAGTGGCATTTGAGGCTAGCGAGGGGTTGACGCTAGGGCTTTAAGGGCGGCGCTAAGGGTTTCTAGGGTCGGATCCGAGTTGAGTCCCTGTAAATCCCATTTGATGGTGAGCCCCGTAAATCTCGTTTGATAGTGTGGATCGATCAAATATTTGGCACTATATCTTCGGGTTAGCTCGCAGATTTGATATCTTTTATTCTCTATCGGGTTTTCCGGATCCGGAACCCGATTTCATCGTACTCAAAACTACTTAATAATAAACCCTCATACTCGCTGCACCCGATTTTCCCGCTTTGCGTTTTTCCGAGGACTTATGTCCAAAAATCCATGTGTCACTTTGTTGCATGAGTATATTATTCGATAAATGATCTCGCATGTGTAGGCTGTAGTTGTGTTTATTTTCGATATTTTTCCCGAATCTAAATTCTTGAAATAGCTTGTATTAATTAAATCAAGTAGGAGAAAATAAACCAATACACTGCAACAAAATTTTCACGGTTCCTATATCTTTGTTGCATAGTGCGACTTTGAGGCAAACTTTAAGGACATTTTCGCGGAACTTTTTGTGGACCGAATTGTGGAGGGCTAACTTGGTCTTTGGAGGTTGGTCATCTTGTTGACTTTGATGTATCTCTTGTTGCATTGATTCCGTAAGGAAAAGGTTGGTTGGATTTTTCCCCTTAGTGGATTTTCCCAAGGTAAAACTTTGTGCTCCTTATGTGGTTGCCTCTTTCATTTGTATGGTTGATGTCTTCAGTGTAATTATTGAATGATGGAACTAATGAATAAGAATGTAAAAAGATCATAATCATCAAAGATAATTATTAGTTAAGAAGACTCCTTAAAACTCAACACTAAGGACCCTTAAACTTAGCAATTAATTTAATTAAAGAAATTATCTATGTTGCAAGAAACATGCCCCGCCCCCTCTCCCTGTGGGCACCAACCTCATAGGTACAGAAACCCAGGCTGAAACATGTTTCACTTTTTCAAAACATGTTTCAGGCACCATACCCCGCATTTCAAAATCCATACGGCACATGTGGGGAAGACAACATGCTTGTGTGGCATATGCGGGGCGAACATAAAATGTTTTTAAAAAATAATGATTTATGAGTGGGGCAGCCTAATATTCAACCCTAGGGCCCTAATATGCTATATAATCCAAAGTAACAAAAATCGCGATGTTATCGCGATTTTTTGAAAAAATCGCGCTTTTTTCAAGCTGCCGATTTAATCGGCGATTTTTTGGACGCTTTTTTGAAAAAATCGTCATCGCGATTTAATCCCGATTTTTTCGAAAAAATCGCGAGTCGATTGGTAAAAAATCGTGCACGGCGTCGGACAACGGCTTATAATGCGATTTTTTGGTTTTTTATTTGTCATTTTTTAGTTGGACGAGTTGTTTATGAGAGCCAAGGAGAGAAGAAGAAAGAGCCAAGGAGGGAAGGAGGAGATTTAGAAGCCCAAGATTGGACAAAACTTAGAATTTCTTGCAATCCAAGCGAAGAAAAAATCGAATTTGGACCAAGTGTTTCAGGCAAAACGTTTTCCGAGTATGGGCATCAAATTTAACCCATTTTTTTTTGTTTTTTTCTTGTTCTTCCATGGGTTTCTATTACCCATGTATTTTTCATCATTTGTGATTGCATTTGGTTGTGTTTTTTTTTGTTGTTTTTGTTTTATTGAGAGGAGAGGGTTTATTTTGGTCAAAAATGCAAAAAATTGTTTGTTAAATTTTGTTTTTTTATATTTCTTCTTGTGCTCTTAGCTTCTTCCCATTATTTTTGCTTGTGTTTCAACATGTATTTTTTTTCCAATTATTTTTGGATTGAGTTGAGGGTTTTTTTTGGTGAAAAAAAATCAAAATGTTGTATGTAAAATTGTAATTTTTTTTATTTTATTTTTTTAAGCGGCAATTTTTTTCTTGTGCCCTAGGTTCAAATTTCAACATTCAAAGTTCAAACTTCAAAGTTTCCAACACGCCAAGGAAATTAGATCCTTTATGGGAATTTGGTGAACTCGATGGGGGGTTTTGACAGATCAAACTTGTCTTGCAAATTATGTGGTCAACACATGACGAGGGAGGGGTATACAGGGTTGAAATACCACTTGGCACAAATTCCTGGGCATGAAGTAGGCCCTTGCAAAAACACCAATCCGAAATAATCAAAAGAGCCATGAACTCATTGGGAGAAATAGAAACCACTAAACTCGACGAGAAGCGACTGCGAAAAAGTCAAATATCGGGGGTTTGTGGTTGAGCGTGAGAGTGGTAGTGGCTCTTCGACGATCGGCCTCTTCTACGAGCGACAAGTCGTTGCTTGCCTCATTTTTTGTTCCTAGAACCACTCACGGGGCACAACCATCTATCTCCTCCTATCTTAAAAGAAAGGAGAAGGAAGAAGCCGATAGGTTGTTGGGCAAAGCTGTTTCTTTGGAGTGATATTCCTTTCGGTGTTGCCGGGACCAATCCATTTTATCGATGCACGATTGATGCTATCGGCCCATTGTTGGCCCGGGATACAAAGCCCCTTCAGAGAATGACCTTAAAGGGCGCATTACGCAAAAATGACAAAGCTGGTCGCACCAAGAGATTGGAAGAGTTAAGGGCATCATGGGAAATCACGGGATGCATCTGTTATGTCAGATGGTTGGACTAATCAAAGGGGTAGGACCCTTATTAACTTCTTGGTCGGTTGTCCCAAAGGGACAATGTTTATGAAATCTGTTGATGCATCCGCACATGTGAAAGATGCAAGATTATTATGTGATTTATTAGATGTGTTCATTACGGAGGTTGGGCCCCAAAATGTTGTCCAAATCATAACGGACAACGCTACAAACTATGTTTTACCAATGGCAAGATGCTTATGGAGAGGTATCAGAGCATATTTTGGACACCTTGTGCGGCACATTGCCTTGATTTGATGTTGGAGGACATCGGAAAGCTTGATTTTGTCGGTGATATTGTAGAATCATCAAAGAGAATCACAAAATTTATATATAACCATGGATCGTAGCTTCATTTGATGAGGACATTCACCAACAATAAGGAGTTGGTGCGGCCCTGCTATTACACGATTTGCCACTTCTTTCATCTCTCTTCAATCCCTCTTGAATTCTAAGTGGGAATTGAAGAGAATGTTTGTTTCGAGATGAGTGGCGTGCTTTTGACTATCGGCCGCAAATCGGAG
Source organism: Pinus albicaulis (assembly GCA_034641835.2). NCBI lineage: Eukaryota > Viridiplantae > Streptophyta > Pinopsida > Pinales > Pinaceae > Pinus > Pinus albicaulis. The sequence continues at coordinate 1,954,196,895 of CM076578.1, read as the reverse complement.
GGACGGAGCCATCTATAGGTTGGTGTCATATCGGGGAAAATTTTTGAGGTCGGGAGTGGAAGAGGTGTGCGAGCATTAGTGAACCTTTGGTAAAGGTTCTTAGATTGGTGGATGGAGAGAAGCCCGCAATGGGCTACTTGTATGAGGCCATGGATAGGGCCAAAGACGGCGTTCGCGGACTATTATGATGATAAGGGTGATGATGGGTTTCAGAGACAACTTCTTTTATGGGAAGTGATTGATGATCGATGGAACAACACACTCCATCGTCCCATTCATGCCGCGAGGCTCTTCCCGAACCCCGCATTTGCTTATTCATGTGGTTTTCTATTTGATGTCGAGGTCATGGATGGCTTTTTCGGTTGTGTTCGAGAAGATGGTGCCAACTCCATCGGAACGTTCGAGAGATATCCAAAGAGATGGAGGTATACGGAATGTGCGTGTGGCACCTTGAGCTTCGACATGGCGAGTCCGAGATAGGGGACTTGTTAAAATGCCAGGTAAGATTTTCATTATTTCAAAATTTTTCTTATGTTTGTAACTTTATCGGTTTATCTTATTTGTTGTAACTTGTAACTTGTAGATGCATGGTGGAGGAGCTACGGTGGCAGTTACCAAAACTCCAAAAACTTGCCATTAGAATACTCGGCCAAACATGTAGCGCTTCGGGATGCGGCGCAAGCTGGAGTGTATTTGAAAAAATACACTCCAAAAAAGGCTAACGAGTAAAAAAACTTAACATATCTCAATCTGATTTTTTTGAATTCATTAAATATTTTTTTTAAATATTTAATTTATTAATTTATGACCCTTGTACGGAGTTGGAGGGTCGGCGGCTCAATGACATGGTTTACGTCTACTACAATCTTAGATTGTGGGTGAGACAACTTGAGAGGACCCCACGATATGGAGGCCATCTCTTTAGATACGATTGACACCACCGCTGAAATGGAGGGTTGAGGCCGAGAGGCTGTCATGGAGTCGACCGATTGGATAGAGCGAGGAGGTAGTGGAGGGGGGAGGACGAGGAGGAGCGCAGCGGCCAGGCGAGCGAGGAGGAGAGAGCGAGGAGGAGGAGGTGACACCACCTACCACTACTACCCGGTAGAGGACGTGGTCCGCCTCCTTTAGCTCCCGGTGGTTCGAGTTCCCTGTTCCGGTTACGGTGCTTCATTTTTTTCTTCTAGAGCACGACGAGCCCATTGCCGATCCCGTCGACTTCTTCATCTAGAGAGAAAGGCAAAGTTTGTTGTATTTTTCTCGCAAGAGAGGGAAGAGGAAATCAATAGTATAGGACCATAGGTTTTATGGTGCATTGAAATTCCTTTGTATATGACATTATGACTCATGATATGAGATACATTATTATATTTTTTTTGTTGATATTTTGAGACTGAGTTGACTCTTGAGACTCGGGACTTAGTATTCGAATCGAGTTCGGTTTTATGTGTGATGTAGCACTAGACATGATATTACACATCTTATATATTAGTTTTTTTTTCATATTTATGTGTCAATACATTTATTTTATGTCGTAGATGCTTTAGATATTAAAAAAATTGAAAAAAAATGAATATTTTTTGTATGTTACGATTTTTTTCCCCGATTTTTTACGATTTTTTTCCCGATTTTTACGATTTTTTCCGATTTTTTTCCCCTCGGCGATTTAATCCCGATCGCGATTTTTGTTAATTTGATATAATCAATAGTAATGTTAAGCATATCATATAAAAGGATGAAAATGAAAGATAAAGTAAAAGAATGTTTGAGAGTAGATTCAACCTCATTGTATTTCATGTGGAGAAAGTAGAATTTTGGGTCTTATTCAAAATCCAGCAAGCTTACAAGCTTCACAATTTTTAGGATTTCAGGATTGGGGGGATTGCAACATTTCCATTGGATTATGTCATGTGCGAGGGTATCGAACTAGCTTTTAATCAAGAGCACCAAGCGCCCTATGCACCTTGATGTTAGTGGCATCGATTGTTGAACTCCTCTATCATGACACTAGTAAAAGTGTACCCATCACTCAAACAAAATCTGGATTTGACATGTTAAGCATTTTCTATCTTATTTTAATGCTTAGAGGGTGATATTCATGATGAGGATCCCAATATAGACATGATTTTCTTGGGCCTTGGGCCTTGGCACACTCATTTATTCATGAAATTGTATCTGTATTCTAAATTATAATGTTAAAACTTAAATACTTTCGAGGGACCATGTTTCTAGCACCTTCCCATTTCGAATACACGTTTCAGTTTCCCCATACCATGCAACTTATATATTGATATATTCTTGATGTCCTAACTTACCCCACCGCTAGATCATAAATCTAGAGTGTATATACACTATTGGGTGGACCCAAAAGGGATTATCTTGTTGTTCCTACGTTTTTCCTCCGTTTTTCATATCTGAAGCTACTGGACAGCAAGCAGATTTACACAGTACAAACCCTTACAATAGGTACAATTCAAAGAATATAATAGGCAAGAACATTCATTAATCACTCATTTGGGTTCATAATAGTTAAAATAACTTGAACTGTGAGTGATTTTAGTTGTTGGTCTGCATTATTTTCTGGATAAAATATCATTTCAAGATTGGCATAATTTATGATAATTAACTACTATCTTCACCCTAGACTCCATTATTAGGCACTAGTCTACTAATCTCTTGGGTGAAGCATCTTGTGTGTAGGGAAATCTCCAATAGCCCTTTAGTAGGAGTTGGCTTAAAGAGTAGGGACTCGTGCCAAGGTGGATAGTGGGCACTTGCTCTGTGTTCCATCTTAGTGTCTTGTGAGGACCTTGACAAAGACTGCTAACATTTATGGTAACAGTCCCCAACCATGAAAGTGCTTGACAGCAATGTTGCAATGATGCACATTCTCAATGCAATATAACATATGACCATTACGATTTGATTATCACTCAAGCAATTTCAGAGAATTCAATCAGAAATTAGAAACGCATGTTTGTCCTGATACTTTGGATATAACACATTATTGATAGAATCTTGACGCTATAACAGGGAACAATCACAGAGTACCAATAGGATTCGTAGTGCCACACCACCCTCCTTTCCATTTTTCTTTTTCTTATTTTCTACTGTTTTTTGGCCTGCAAGCCTAGAAAGCATTTCCCAATTGGAGTGATGTTTCTCAATTTTACAAATTTACCTAGGATTCTCCCCACAAGAATCCTTTCTGAATTTGGAACTCTTCAAACCCAGAATAAATCAGACCCAGGTGCACTGGATTCTAGTGACAGATCTGGTAACCTTGGTTTCAAAGTCATTTGTTGAATCACTTCTATGCAAAACCACATGTTTCTCAATTTCCCCCTCCTGCAAGATTTCCAAAAGAAATAAAGGCTGGCCAAGTCTAAGCTAAGTTAATGGTAACATAGATTCATTGTAATGCAACTGAAAATAGTCGAACACTTATTTTCGTTGTGTTTACTAAAATCAAGGAGATTGGTCAAGGCTTCCCCATAGGAAACAATTCCAGTTGGAAAAGTCAAGTTTCATGGAAGGCGATAGAGAATGAAAGACAAAAAGAACAGAATTTTATTAATGTCCAAAGAAAGATCAATGGGAACTCACGAGTATAGTCAGTACAAGAAACATAGATGAGGTTCTTAAAGGTTAATATTGTTGCAAATCAAGAACAAGGTTGATAAACCCTAGAGGAAACAGCCCCTATTAAAATGGCATTTTACAGTTTGCATATAGAGAATCAGTAAAGTATGGACAAAACTGAAAAAATTCGAGTCCATACAAAATCTAAAAAACATATCAGGTTACCCACTATAAGATACAGAATAATCATGATTCTGAAATGTATAGTTTATCCAACACTCTTATAATATGCTATGGAGGATGTAGAAACAGATTAAAATGAGCAAGTGTGCAGCCTACAGACAGAAAAGTCCCTTGGAAAGCACAGTACTTGGATAACAGCCTCGAGTGAAACTAAAAAATGTAAAGAAACAAGAAATCAAATGGTATTGTATGTGTCAATACTTTCCTCATCTGTATGTTAAAAGCATGAGGAACTCAGTTATTGTCATAACAATTTGCTCTCGCTAGGGTAAATGTTTTCTGAGAAATAAACACTGAAACTGCTTAAAACATTTTCCTTAATCAATTTTTGGAATCAAGAAATGAATTCCAGGCATAAAAGGAAAAGCAAAATGCATATAGATATTTTAAACAGTAAAATCAATCAAAGAGAGTGAAGTTTCATCTTACCTCTGCCAAAAGCTCTTCCTTTGTAACAGGATAACGTAACTCTTTTCCATAATTTAGAACAAGCCTCCGTAGACCCTGAAAAATTAGAAACTCATGAGCAATTGTTACGCTTAAACAAATCCAAGAAATAATTAACAAAGTACCCTGTCCATTCAAGGTGTTGTAGGCTATTCTATCAGGTCCCAAACTAGTAATATGAACTAATTCCAGAGAGATGAATTCTTAACTAACATGACATAGCAAGAGATAATTTACAAGTCAATTTTCATAACTGTCGATTATTGACCTCACTTTATCATATCAGCTTTTTTGACACCAGCAGTGGGCAGCAATGACCATTCAGCTCCTGGAATTTCTTGCGAATAACCACACAACATCTAAATTATACATGTGTCTCCCCACCCTCCCTTGCAGACCGAAGATCCCCACCCAAAAAAATAAAGTCAGCACATAATGTTTTGCAGCTCAAAGGATGAAATATTTTGGTGGACAACTGCTACTCTCTGACGGAAAGCTTGCTAATACTTCGACAGACAACTAGTGTGAACTCAAGTGTTCCATCCAACTATGTATGCCACAAGCATATTTAATGATCATGTAAGCATTGATCTAATATATTAGAAAACAAAATCACCGAGTAGCTAAGGCTAGTAAGCTATCACTGCCATGATCTTAGTATAAGTATGTCTGATTTCAGATATTCATTAAGTCAATTTTCAAGACTGAGGATTATTGACCTTGCTTTATTATTCAGCCTTTTGACACCAGCAGTGGGAATCAGTGCCCATTGAGCTCCTGATTTCTTGTGAATGACCACAAACCATCCAAATTATACATGTTTCCCCCCACCCTCCCATGCAGACCAAGAGATGCCCCAAAAGCATGATAATCTCAGCATACAATGTTTTGCAGCTCAAAGGATCAATCATCAAAGCTTTTAGTGGCAACCAGCAACATTCTGGTGGATAGCTTGCTTATACTTTGGTGGACAATTGTTGAACTCAAGTGTTCCATCCAATGATGTATAGCATAAGCATATCTTACAATAATATAAGCATTGATCTGACATATTAGAAAACATAATCACCTAGTAGCTATGGCAAGTAATAATAGTTCCAAATTACTATGACTAAGAAACAAGGTTGATAGTTTGGGCACAACCATGGTATTTTTTTCCAGAATCTCGCAAATGAATTTCAGACCAAGGTTGACCTTCCTGATGATCTAAAGGAGGAAGTTGAGGCTCTCTCTCATTCAAAAAGTGTTGAAGGAAATCTCCAAGCTGGAAGAGAAAAATGCCAAGTGGTTTAGATAGGTTGCTTGTTTAAAACCTTAGTGGAAATACTGTGAAGAAGCTATCATGTTCAATTAGATAAAAAATAGATTGTTTGATCACTATCAAGCCTTAAAAAGAATATTTTGACGCCTTTGTTACTACAATTGAATTAGAAAAATGAAATTATTTAGGACTTGCACAACCTGATTTCCTTTTGACCTTCTTGAGCTCTTGCCCACATCATGTCCACTCAAGTCATGGGATGGCTCTCGACATCTTCCTCAATCTTGATACAAACGACTTGGTTCTCACATTCAACAAATGTACCGATTGATCCTGAACAAGAGAAAGAGCAATAATAGCAAAGTAAATAAACATAATGAAAGTATACCTGGTAATGAGGCAGGTATTTCTTTCTTTTCTAGATGTGAGAGAGGCTCCTTCATTATCCTTGCACTAGCTTCCTCTTGAATTTTACTCTTCCCGCACTATTTTGCACCTTAATGATCTTTGGATCTATTTTTCTTGATCGCATCCTCATCAAGAAGCTAGTGAAAGAATCATTCAAATACTCATGTAGGAAGAATAACCAATGGATCTATAAAGATAAATCTAAACAAGAACAATGACACAAAGAAACAACATAAGACTTGAAAATTTTTTAATGGGGAATGAAAGAAGTTGTTAGCTCCCTCTTGATCCGGCCTCTATAGGTTACCATTGTCCATAAGTCATATGTCATTGGCAGTAATAAATGCATCTTCTTGAACACCACTTGGCAAACTCCATCATGATCCACTGCTAATCTCAAGTATTCCAAACACCATCTTTCTCACATGAGGTAATGTTTATAGTGCGTATGAGTGAACTTTTCGGTGCCACAGTTTACATTGATGATTACTTATCATGAATCAATGCACGGATAGGTCTTCCATTGATTTTATAAAGATCTTCAAATCTTGATCCCGTGAGAGGAAGGCGTGTAATAATAATTATACATGTTAAATTCATTGCAAATTAGTTATAATCTATCTTTGATCGTACGCAAAAGAGGTTAGTTTAGAAAACTATCATTTCGTCTTTTTGCAAGAGTCATGATTTTTATCTACAACCACTATTGTTAGTAAACTCTAATATCAAAATTACCAAGACCCATAAGATTATGACCTTTCTCATATAATGTGACAGAGTCAAAATTTCCCCTATCTTCATATTCAATTTCTATCGGTTATTCTTTCATTACATTCTATGCATTATATTTTTTTTCAAGACAACACTTTCTTGCACATGCGTAAACAAAAGTAAAACTACTATTTACTTTTGCATGCATCAACAAGTACCAAAACCACAACTATTAGACACATGCAACACCTTAATTACTATCTCAAAAATTACTATCATATCTTGGGTTTCATGAAATCTTGGAAGAATGGAAGCGGGTAAAATTTCAATAGTAAAATCTCGGCAAAGAAAATTTTAGGAGTAAAATTTCAACCGGGAAAAATTTCAACGAGAAATTTAGCATAGAATTTCGGTAGTAGAATTTCAACGATGAAAATTTAGCCGTAAATTTCTAACAACAACAGATGGGAGATATTTCAGCAGAAAGAGAGTTGCAAATGGAGCTGACAGTAGTAATGAATAAAATAATGTAAATAGTGATTAATTAGTTAATTAGTAATTAGGTTGAAAGGCCATGTCCGATAAGACATGACCTCTCGTGAAGAGGCACCGCGTGGGTATATAAGCAGCCTTCATTTGTAACATTCAATCAATTCATATTCATCATACTTTCTAATATAATATTTGTATCCTTATGGATATTCGGATATTTCAAGTCTTCCTGAATATTTAGTTTGAGAAGGAACTTTGTTCGCTTCATTTGGTATCGCAGAAGTCGATCTTTCGGCCGCTCATCGCCGTACGCAGCTACGCCCTTTGATCCAGGCCCTTGGCCATTGAAATTCGTCAACGTTGTTGCCGTCGAAAGCGCTTTCTCAAAAACCCTTGGGAGTTTCTCCGATGCTGCACGAGTTCATCGGGCCCCTTGGCCATACTTTTAAAAAAAAGAAAAAAAGAAAAAGGAAAGAGAACAAGAAATAAGTTAAAAAGAGGGACGTTGAAAAATTCGAGAAGTCAAAACATAAAAAAATAAAAAAACAATTGAAATATATTCAGACAAAATTGAAATATATTCAAAAAAGAGAAAAAAATTATTATATATAATAAGGGAAGGTTTTTGCAAAAGCCTTTACTAAAGTCTCAAGAAAAAGAAATCGAAAAAATAGATTAAAAAAAGAAGCTGATATATAGTTAGATATATATATATATATATATATTAAGAAAGATAAAAACACAACAAATATTAAAAATATCACCTAACAATGCAGCTCCATACGCAATCGTAAAAGACCCAGGTACGGACAGCCGGCCACCGAATCACTCGCCAAGACACCATCCATTTTTTCCAAAGAACCAGCGAGTCACACACCTCGGTTGCCACCGTGACAAAGGCTCGGCCGCCGAACATTTTGTCGCATACCACAGTCGCTATTCTCGAACTCGGGTTTGAGGAGGGCGGACAACAGACCGCCACCAACGGCTTCACCACCAAACGCGCCCTTTGTCCATCAATCGCCGTGGTCAAACACTACCGCCATCCACGCAACCACAGATAAAGCTATGGCCCTTTATCCATATATGCATACAACAATTAACCCACACCGCTCCATCGCACCGTCGAGCTAACAAAGATTGCAGACGCGTGTGATAACACCACCGAATTCCCCTGATAACTAATTAAATTGAACCCTTATTCATACGAATGCCACAAAGTTTACGTGTTAAGGTAGTCGATGTTTTTGGAAGAGACATGACTGTCTCAAAATTTTTAAAGGTTAATTAAAAATAAAATGATTTGTGATTAGAATTGAAAAGGTCGTTTTCTAAGAAAGTGAAGTAAAAAGGACTGGGTTTTTCAAGTGAAAAGTTATTACGGATACTAAGCACCAGTTATTAACATAGTTACTAACACATCATGATGACGCTAAGTGGAAAAAGGGAAAAAGGCTAGTTCTTATTGTTTGAAATAATTAAAAAAGTTTTTCAAAAGCAAGAAAGTATATATATATATATATATAGGAAAAGGAAGCCAGTTATAAAACTAAAAAAATAAAAGGAAGGGATCTAAATCTAGTGAAAGGACTTGAAAGATTATTTTACACTAGTTCTATAAAGAAGCTTTCAATTTACCAAAAGGGAAAGATTAAATATTAATAATAATAAATAAAAATAAAAAAGTTTCTCTTTAAAAAGGAAAAGGAAGCTTTAGACTATTAAAGTAAAAGTAGAAATGAAAAAAGGTATTTTGAAAGTTATTAAAGATTTATAATCAAAGGAAGTTTTATAAGTTAAAAAGAGTGTAGATTTGAAGAATATTTATCTCAGTCAAGCAAAATGACATCTAATACAAAAATGGAGCTGCGACGACTTTTTAGAATTAGAAACGCCACCTATCGACCCTAAAGCGCTACTCTAAAATTAAAGGAAGTATCGCGAGGGAAAGATGTCACTATTGCTATATCACACGGCGAAAGAGAAAAATTATATAAACCTCAAAATTGCCAACCCCAGGTTGGTGATTCCGAGGCCAAAGAGAATCTGAAAAAGTGGGCGTTTTGACAAGAAAATACTCAGGCACAAACGCCTATCCTTGTGGGGATTCTACTTTGTCTCTCACTTACCATGAAAACCAGGCTTTGGATGATCAGTGAGCATTGTGATGTCGACTCATGGATGCAGAAACCCTTAGGTCTTGCTTATCCCACTACGAAAAGAAAATTTTTGACATATCCACTATCAAAGATAGCTGAAGACAACGCGCGATAAGACGTGACTTGAAGCCAACGCGTGGAGACGCCCAATCTAGAGAAATTTGCATGGTGACTGCCTCAAATGGTAAAAGGCAGAGTGATAGCAAAATATAGCAAAGGAAAATCGAAGGTAAAATTTCGTCACATCAAGAGACTAAAAGTTAGTTGCTGCTGGGGACTACAACGACAAATTACTAACGCAAATTAAGAGGTCAGAGAGAAGACAAGAAGTACGTGAGAAACAAGGTGCAGCAACTTCTGACGAAAATAAAGCACCGAGATGCAGAAATCCTGCCACAGTTAGAAAGGAAACTGCAGTATCAAATGCGGTAAATGTCGCCTTCAGTAAGAAGCAGCAGGTGCTGTACAAAGATGCAAACTTAGATGTTGTAGTTCTCAGCGATGAAACATTTGCTGAAAACGCAAAGTCCATGTAACCCGGCTCAGCAACATCATCATGCAAAGAAAATCAAAACACCTACCACACAATTCTGTTGAATGGAAAAGTCAAAGACCAAAAGATTCCTATGATCACATCCAAATCACTTGAACAGGCACACCTGACTTCAAGCTACAGCTCTTTAGAATGAACAAGCTGATTGTGTCTGAGAATACCAATATCATGGCTGATACGCCTCAAGTGATGATTATTCAGAAGACTGAAGGTCACAAATCGCCGCAAGATTCCGACGTAAAAAGTGGATTTAGGATGATCTTTGATCCAGATATCTCATCGCAGACATGCCTTTCGTTTGTCACTTAGAGGATCACTATCGACTTTGTGTCGGCTGACAGGATGGCCTCGAGACGAGAAGATGTTCGTAACGGAAAAGAAATCGAGGCCTTTCATCAACAAAGCTTTGAGTGATCAAAGCTTTTTGAGGAAGGAAAGGCAATCGTAATGAATAAAATAATGTAAATAGTGATTAATTAGTTAATTAGTACTAGGGTTGAAAGGCCATGTCCGATAAGACATGACCTTACCGTGAAGAGGCACCGCGATGGGGTATATAAGCGTGCCTCAATTTGTAACATTCGTCAATCTTCATATTCATCACTCTTTCCTAATATAGTATTTGTATCCTCATGGATATTCCTGGGATATTTCCAAGTCTTCGGAATGTTAGTTTGAGAAGGAACTTTGTTCGCTTTACGATGACCGGCAAAAGATTTTCGGCAGAAAATAGTTGCAAATGGGACGGAGCAGACAAAGAAGAGGATCTTTCGCAAATATAGCTATAAATGGAGCGCATAGACGAAGAAATGTCAGCGAGAAAAGATGGCACACATGCAAATACAGTCTCTGTCTTCACCAAAGCTCTGACGATACTCATGTTGAAAGTTCTATGTTCTATGTTGTAACAATCACTTATGACAAAACTTCTTTGATGTGGCAATATTGAGTATAAGCAATTGTAGACAGAACATAAAATCAAATGCACAATAGAAGACAACAAAGAAGAAAATGACACGCGAGTACTTTGAAGTCCAACAACCAATGCACCCAGCAAGGGAAAAACCCAGCAAATTCTTCTTTATTAGAAATCAATTGTTACAGCTGAGACATACAAAAGTGCAATGAGAGATCAAGAAGAATGATTAAAGTTCACAAATTTAGACAAATTGTAGCATGAATATCATTAATGGCAATGGCAGATACACACAGCTGAATCAACTTTCCCATCATTGTTGAATCAATGCTAGCATTGAAGCATTGAATCAACCTTGGCTCACCAAGTTTTTGCTATTACTCTCCAAGTCTCTCCTCTCACAATCTTTGCTGTCAACTCTCTCCAACTCTCTCTGGAAATTGGAATTACTTCTTTCACCATCTATAAAAACGATAGGAAGGAGAAAGGATGAGTGCACATATATAGGGAGGAGCAATGAATCCATGCCATAACAAGGAGGAGTAACTCGCATGCTAAGAGGGAGAGTAACGTATGCGTTCAAAATGTAACGCTAGCCAGGAGGAGGTCTCGCATGCCTTTGTAACTTATGCTTTTGAGAGAGTGTAACATATGCATTAAAGAGTGCGTAGCAGGAATCTTTTATGACATGCTTTAATGAAGAGGTGCAGAGAGGTAAGAGGAATAGGACAAGCTTTTTATTGAGTAATAGAGTGTAAGATGCTATCAGTAGTGTGGTGAATATGTCATGTCACTAGTCAGAGTGTGCAAAAGAACATTATTGGAGGCATGATTGAGTAGCTTCTGAATTTCTTGTTTCAATGACAATACACAGCACCATAAGAATAATAATGCTCTAATGTAATGATAATATTGATGGTTGGTTGAAATTCACCACTGAGGATTGATTGAAGTAGTCAGAAGGATTTTTCCATCAACAATACTTGATTATCCACTGATGCAAGGTGATTTCCACTATTTTTGGAAGAGTCATACTTGAGACTTTCTATTTTTAAACTTTTATATTTTTAGAAATTCTCTTTTTACCAGACTTTATATTTCTGAGAATTCTTTTTTAGACTATCTATTTTTATAAATTCATCCCTTGACGCCATATTTTCAACAACTTTTGGACATGGATTAGTGGTGAGGTTCGTGCAGAAGAGTGGGCTTGGTTGCATACTCTTGTCTCCTCTCGTCTAATTTGATGATTATTATCCTTTGTATCTTAGTCGGGGATCTCCTTTATTGGCTACTAGCTTTAGGGTGGCACTACATGGGCTGCATCGGCTTTGGTCGTAGTGGCCTCACTTCCCGTCACCATATACATCACTCCCTCCACTCACTATAACCCCATCCACTCATACTCCCCATCCGGGTCCACATTTGTCCATTGGGTCCACAAGGCAGCTAGCCTTCCTCTCCCTCCCCTTGTCCACACGGTCGGGCCTAAAATGACAGCCTCGAAGGTTGATGCAGAGACATATTTGGCCTAGTTCTAACAGGGAAATGTACCATTAAATGCAAAATATGGTCGGGACATACAAATTTAGCATGTGGGAAAAAGCCAAACACGAGATCTACTATCATCATGGCCATCACCCTAGTTCCTAGGGCCCATCATATTGAACCTCACATCATTAAGGAACCCATGATTATCCGACCACCGTGGTGGGCGATGAAACCGCCCCACCCTGCGAGTATGTCGAGGCTATCTCTTACATATCATGCGCTCATCCCATGAGAGCCCGAAGCGATTTAGCAGCAAAAAGAAAAATCTATAAAAGGGAAAGAGGCACATGATCAAAGGTGGAAAAACAATGGCTCGAGGGTAACCTCATGTACCACGGTCCACGATTGCTCCCTCCTACATTCCCACACTGCACCCAAGTGTGGGCTTCCCTTTATTATAGCTACTCTTGTATCAGTGGCATGTGACCCAGAGCCTTCCCTTGATGCTGCACTCCATTCCATCATTCTATCATATGCCACCTACCATTTGAGTGGATGTACCATGTGGACATGTCACCTTAGAGGCTAAAACCACCTAATAGGGTCACTTGAGTTAACCTTCTTGGAACTTGGAGACACTTGTACATTTCAAAGACCATTAAGGAAGGACATGCGACTATGAAGTGTCCACTTGGTTCCATGATTTGTAAGCTCATTTACTCAATTGCACCATTGTTTGGATCTCTTTCGGAAGGTGAGGGGATGCATTGGATCTTATAAAAGATTGCGGAGGTGGGTCTTCATTTTGGGTTTGAGTACTATACCTACAAAGGGTCCCAAGCCCTCCGGAGAGGTCATATTAGCATTTGGCGTGAGCATTGAGAGCCACATGAGCTTTCACCACAGCATAACGAGTAGATTGCCACTTCATGGGACACTGCACCTACCTACTGCTTGCTCGTCTGTGTCCCACCTCATTGGACGATGATGGTGCACTTGGACCACCTTGCCCGTAGGCTCCACTCTTTGCACCACACTTGGCACGGTTAGTCCGCCCGAGATGAGAATATGTCTCTGCCACACGAGACAAATGGGAGGGCTTTGCATGTCGTTCTTCCTGGCCCTCTGCGGCATGGGATGCGGGCTTCTTTGATCCATTTGGAGACCCATGAGGATGTGTTGTGCCCCCATAGCCACTTGTGGCCACCACAAGTCATTGCCTTGGATATCAAGGGGCCACTTCTATCACTTTGTTTTGGAGCTCATTCATTCATCTTGGCATCACTGGACTCCACTCAGACCTCCTAAATGGCCCTTCAACCTATTGTATTTATTATTTTTCCCTCTTGAGGCTTATTTTTTTATATTATGGAACCATCATTTCGTTTGATCATCACTTGGATTTGTGCACTTGTGCTCTCTTCTTGAGAATTTCGCTAGCCCTTTGATGGTACGAATTTGAGTGTCTTAATGCATTTCGATGTTTGGAAGAACTTGTCTTTAATCTTGGAGCTTCAGATTTTTGTCTATTAATGATTGAAGGATTTTTTGCTATACTTGGTAGAGGTGTGATTTTCATAGTTTATTTCTCTGTCTTTGCAGCTTGTAAAATGTATGGAAATTTCTTTCACTCATGAAGCTAGTGTAGTTGCCTGCTTAATGAAATGTGAATTTGATCTTGTCATTGTGAGGGCTTTTACCTTATGTTTCATGCAAAGTATATAGTGAATAAATGTCCTAGTGGGTATATGATTGTTCATAATTACCTTAATAAGTCGTCAGTGCAACATCGTAGAAGTATTCCATAGTAACCTAGTTGTTGCACTCTGGGGCCATGCGAGGTTGCTAGGGAACTCCTTGATCGTAAAAGCAATAGTGAGTCAAATGTCCTAGGGGTATATGGATTGTTCATAATTGCCTTAATAAGTCACCAATTGCAACATCAACAAGAAGTATAGATTTTCATAGTACTTCTAGTTGTTGCCTCTAGGGCCATGCGAGGTTGCCAGGGAACCTCCTTGATTGGGTATAAGCATCTCTTAACATTGAATCATATTAGCTCCATTCTCCCAATGGGCTAGGCACTAGTCTAGTCCTAGGTGGTCACCAAAACGAACATCTTTTTTCACCTCTTTTTCTCTTTTCTAAGCCCTAACCCTAGTATGCTTCCTAGGGCATCGCCTGAGATCCATTGACGAAATTTGGTCTAGAGTTACATTGGCACGCAATCTCGAGTGATCCTCCAATTTTGAAGTTATTCCAACGATGCAATCTCACTTTTGGCAAGCCCTAGCCTGCAAACCATTCTCCCTAGGTTTCCTTTTTGGTTAGTGGCTTTATCAAGGATCCATTATATTGAGTCTGGAAAGTCGAATCCAATCTCTCTGATCCTTCTTCTCCTCCCTCGCAAGTCAAACCCCCTTTGTTTTAAGTTTTCATCCCAAACCCTTGACCTTGTTTGGAGTCCGCTGAGAGCTTCTTTTGTGGATCCGCAACCTTGTCACCCAATTTCACAAGGATTGCTTAGAAAGCCTATTCTTCTAGGATTATTAGGTCTCAGGGCGCTTCTTATCAAGAGATACCCCTCAACCCTGAGTCCTGAGGTTTCCTCAACCCTTCTTGGAGAGTCATTCATCTTGCTTTTAATGCAAGCAATCCCTCTCGTGTCTCTCCTTTGAATAGGCACTTTGAATCACTCACCTTTCCACCTCGTTGATATATTTCTCATAGTGATTTCCAATACCGGGGCTACTCCCATCGGCTGAAATTTCATAAAGAGCCAAGAAAGCTTTGAGGCCGAGGTGACGAGTGGGTTATTGCTCCATTATTGCCACTTGCCCCAGTAGGTTGCTCTATAGGAACCCCCACGTGTAGTTTGGTCGCATAACATTTTAAGGCCGTTGGATTCTGCAGACACGAGATGTGTGTCTTGTTCCACATACGTACATTATTGACACATCGTTTCTTGGCTGACTTTTGTTGAAGGACCAAAGCCCCAGTTCCTCATCGAACTTCAAGGTCAATGTACTTGTAGGATTGAAGCAGGCATTTTGTAAAAGGCACTCAATCACCCCGACTCACTCCACATGTGATCCCCATAGAATACTCAGCACCATGTGGGATTGGGCGACAAAGTCATCTCGCATTGGATACTAAATGGATTAAGATTTTAGTACATTGATTATAACCATAGGGAACCCTTACCATACTTCCAACTGGTGACCCACATACGATTAGTTAACCATGCGATTAATTTCAACAAATATATATCAAAGGTCGGTGTGGTTCATGGAGATGTACGTATTCACACATATTCCTCGCTTTTGTTAAGACCAAATCTAGGGGTTCACTTGAATCATGTGAGCCTAAAAAGCATCTCTTATTTATGTGCTTTAGTTGACCATTTCCAAACACATAAGGAGCTTAAACTACAAGTGGTCAAAGACACCATCAAAAGCCTCAATTCATTTAGATCGGTGAACTTAGAGTCTTTCCCCATTATTTCCTCACTTGTTGCTAAACATCATGAGTGGTTGCCCAAGTTTGATGGAAGCAATGGTGATGCTAAAAGGCATATGATTAGGCACATGTGGGAAGTTAATATTTGGATGTCTAATCTAGATGATGATGATCTCTTTATGATGCTCTTCTCATTATCACTTGAGGGTGGTGAGGCCCGGTTTGTTTAGCATCCCTCCAAAAGGTATTGAATATTTGATCAATTTGAGGATGTCTTCATGAAGAGATGGACTAATCAAGGCGGTCTTAGCGATGCTCGAGGAGAAAAGAAAAGCCAAGCTCTGGTCGAACTTGATGAATCCATGAATGAGGTAAATAAAGAAGAAGAGTCGAAGCCTCCTTTCCAATGAGTCGAAGTGGATCATGTTCCAAATAACCAACAAGAATCAAATAATTGTGAAAGGGGTCTTGATGATAGCAATATCAATGAGGAATTCACCTTATAAGATAAAAGCTACTAGTATCCTCTTGATTCCTCGGGATTGCCCCCTCTCATTGCATATAGTAAAGCCCTTGAGAGGATCCCTAATGCCCCTTTGGATATTTGTGACTATTCTTCTATTAAAGGGAAATGTGGGAGATGAGGGATCATTCTTGCGATAGCAACCTTGTTTATATGATGAAAACGATGATACCACTAAGGCCTATTCTTTTTTCCTATGACCACGGGAGATGTCTAACTCATCAGCTGATCCTTCTATCCTCCTTGTCCGCACGCCATCGGTGATATTGATCCTTCCTTCCTTAAGGCCTGTTGTTTGGGAATTGCCTCATTGAGTTTAATCCCTTCCTACGCCTTCTTCCTTCCCCATCATAACCTTAAAACAACCATGAAGCATATACGTGAAGAAGGATCATGAAGATGATGTTTTTGAAGTTGCCATTCATCAAAGGTTTATGAGCACGATTGTTGATATATCCATCTTGGTTGCGGGAAAGGTACACACTCCATTCCTCCTTTTCCCTCCTCACCTAAGGGGTCCTTAGCACCTTATTGTTTCCATCTGCCTCTCCCACCCTCTTCAGGTTTATCCCTTCTTATTTTTGTCGTCCACAACGATTCTAGGGAAAGTGCTCTCCCCACATTGACTAGATTATATGCTAGTTGCATTGGCTTTATGATTACACTAAACATTTGCACAATGTAATCATGCATGTTAAGTGAGATGCGACATGGTGGTTTTCTCATTAGAACTAACATCTCCATGTAGTCAACATCATGCTGAACATTGCATGTAGATTAAAATTGCATTCAAAGTAAATTTTATTTCTTGTTGATTTTATAGCCTGTCATCGCCATAGGTGATCATAAAATACCACAAAACATGCTTCCTTTGTGTGCTTGGTCTTTGATATGTACGAGGTAACAATTTTGCGATCCCCGAGAGATTGTTGATGTTCTCGTGGCCTCATCGTTCAAGTATGTTGGTGCACTCTTATGAGAGATCATGTCAGTTGGAGCCGGATGTTACACTACCCATAGAAAGGTAGTATCCATAGGAGAAAATTTTCTCCCATATGGTCCTCCAACGGCAACCACCGACCACTAGATAGCTCGATGTGTGCCCCTATCTCTCTCCACCTCGTATACTTGTCTCCCTGTCCATCTATTATGGTATAGTATGTTTGAAGGTGGGCCTTCTAACCCAGAGAGTATAGGCTTTTCATTGGGTAGTTGGATATTTTGCTTATCATGGACACCTTTGGACATGGATTAGTGAAGTTCTACGAAGATAGGCTTGGTTGATACTCTTGTCTACATGCGATTTGATGATAACCTTGTATCTTGAGTCTGTTTGGGATCTCCTTTATTGGCTTCTTGGCTTTGGGGGAGGCACTACATGGGAAACCTCAATTTCGGTTGTGTGGTCCTGCTTCTCGACGCCATATACATGCTCCCCTCTGCTCACTGTATTTATTCCCCTCATTTCCCTGTCCCCACAGTTTCCACATTTGTCATTGGGTCCACGAGGAGTTACCCTCCCCCTCCCTTGTGCCCACCTTGGGTCGAGCCTGGAACGATGCCCGAAGAGTTGATCGTAAAGAAAAAAGAAAAAGCATATTTGGGCACTCTCAAAGGAAATGTACCATAAATGCAAAAGATGAACCGAGACATACAATTTAGCACATAGGAAAAAACCAAACATGAATCTGCCCCTATCATCATAGCCATCACCACAGTTCACAAGGCCCCTCATATTAGACCCTTACATCATCAAGAACCCATGATTGTCCCAACTTGTTGGCGTATTATTTGCCCCACTTTAAAGGGGGTATTCATTGTTATATCTTACATATCATGCTCTCATCCCCTGGAGGCAGCAGTGAACTAGGGCAATTTGGTCTTTTGTTTATGATTATTTTTTATTTTCGGTACAATGATCAAATTCAACATATCCTTTGAGCAGTCAAAGTGCCTTCAATATTCTGTGTTTCTGCTAATCAATAATATAAATTTGCAACCGAGACAAACATTATTTAATGAATCCAAAGATGTTGTATCAAGATGCCAAAACCAACTCAATACACAAGTAGCTCAATTTAGGATAGACTTCATGTTTGCAAAATTGACCAGTCGAGATACTCATGTGTAGATTCAAGCAATAGGCTTGGATGCCCTACCTCATTTCTCACAGTTAAAATAAATGTGGGTTTGATACCAGCAATGGTATAATTTTAACCCTAGATTTTTAAAACTCTATACTAAAGAGTTAGGACTTCCTTAATTTAATATTTGAGCATAACGGTGTTGCGCTTACATATAATAATGTCTAGCATTAATTTTCCTGAGTATTATTCCATTAAGCAGTAACCCAGCATATACAATATTAATAAAGTCAATAGTGCTTCCAATATAAAAACATCCAATTCAACAACTTATACCAATCCAATAGACCCTTAGCAACTCGTTGACAAGAATAGCCTTTAAGGTCACTGGAACTATCCTTCGTGAAGTGGTTGACTGTTGTTGGTCGGCCTTGGAATTCTATGTACACAACACTGCTACTCAACGGCCCAAGGGTCAAACCCTAAGAAAAGGATGCCTTAAGTGCACCTCGCTTATTTCTATCACAATTGAACTTCGTTGTTGCATCTTGAACCCAAATCATCAACTCTTTCCCTTGTCGAGAGTTTACACACAATGAGACGCTAATTATGGAACCTCGTACTACCGTATATGCTGTTGACCTCCCGAATTATGTCGTTGACCTTCTGTGGCTTTCACAGTTGAGGTTGCTTCATAAATTCAAGATTTGTGATATTTGTGCGAGAACCTAGAATGTAGCTTGGCTCCCCACTCAACAATCCCTCCTTCGCACTATTGTTGCGGGGGACGGAAACGTTCTTCAAGTATAGTTGAGTTGACTTTGTTGTCTTTTTGTAGCCCAATAATGGAAGATATATCCCACACCGAGTTGCTATACTCCTTTGATGCCTAGTGAGAGAGGCTTGAAGTGAAAATTAGAACCAAAAATATCATGAGGCCCCATTCAGACCCTAATTTATTTGCTATATTCCTTCCCTACCCTTAGCAGAACCAATCCTAGAGTCACTGCAATGCCTGTGTGATCTCAAACCCTAATTCCAAACAAGAAAAAATCAACCTAGCAGACAAAGTCACCAAACCAAACTTGAATCTTTCCTCAAGTTCTCTTTGCCCAAAGCAGAGAGAGAAAATGGAAGAGGTGTCAACTAGGGTGGGATCTTTCTGCAAGAAATTGACAAGAGAAGAAGGATACCAAAACCCTTAGAGCTAATGCTAGAAAAAAACAAATGAGATGATCCAAAACAAGGTTACTTGGGAGCGGGGAGTGGACTGAGGCATGAGGGAGTGGGAGCAAGAGCGACATTTTCGAAACTCCGGATTCGGGGAGCGAAGCTGAGATGGTACTTTTATATAATATATATTTTTATATTTTGATGCATATATGTCAACATGACAGGAAAAGATGAAAACATAGATTGAACCATGTAACATCAATGTCTAGAAGTTATA
Source organism: Pinus albicaulis (assembly GCA_034641835.2). Classification (NCBI taxonomy): domain Eukaryota; kingdom Viridiplantae; phylum Streptophyta; class Pinopsida; order Pinales; family Pinaceae; genus Pinus; species Pinus albicaulis. Next base: position 1,954,177,116 of record CM076578.1, on the reverse strand, counting down.
ATCTTCATCAACCACGTCCACAAGTTAGTAACATACAACATATTGAGTCTCATGATTCATCGATCTTAAAGTTTCAAGCTTTCAAATTCAATGTATAGTATTTATCATCATTGATCATAAAAGTTGTGCTTGCTGGAATGTAACCATTACAGCAAAGAATATCTGGCATGAAATGAAATGTTATAAAGATAAATGAAACAACATAGCTTTCGCGGAAAACATCGTATTCATAATTCATTACGAAAGCAGTTATAATTGCCAACTTCAAACTTCAAACTTAAATTGTCATATATTGTTTACAAAAAATATCATAATAAATATTTAAAGTCAATGGTTATAAAACTACTAGAAACTAAAAAAGAACAAGTAAATCTACTATCTATATTTGTATGTATTTCTCTGTTTGCCATGAGAAATACAGACATTTTAGACTAGTTGGAAAATCAAGATCTTTGTCATTAATATCACCCTCTAATCATTAATATCCCGAGGTATCTTTGTCATTACCTACCGGATCTATATAGGGATCTTTGTCATTAATATCACCCTCTAAGCATTCGCTCGGGGAGCCATTTGGGGGGGGCTGTCACACAACTACGATCCAAAATGAATCTAATCCTCCTTTATTTATAGATTTTCTTAAAAGGTTTCATCGTCTTGAATGATTGAGTAAATATTACTCAAGTAGCCTCTATGTTTATTTAGCATTGCAGTTGCCTTTTTGTTTACCCAAATATTGGGTATGTTGGGGTTTTTCGCTGCTATCGAGGACTATAGGCAAGGTTGATATGCTACTTCATCCCTTGAGCCAATTAATCTTTGGGGAACATTACAAGCCAGAGTAGTTACAAAGAAAAAACTATAAAAGACAAAAGGCATATTAGGAAGGTGGAAAAACAATGTTTGGGGTAACTCATGTACCACAATTTCTCCCTCCTGCATTCACATGCACAAATCTGTTTAGACTTCCCTTTATTATAGCTACCTTGTCTTGTGGCATGTTGTTTGGAGCCTTCCCCGATGCCCCACTCCATTCCATTATTATATCATATGCCACATGCTATTTGATGGATGTACCATGGACATGGTACACCCCTCGAAAAGTAGAAACCACCTAATAGTCTAAACAACTTGGTTAACTTATTCTTCTTGAACTTGGAGACACTTGTACGTTTTGGATAAACACGGAAAGGCATTGCAATATGAAGTGTCCACTTGTTTCCATGATTTGTAGCTCATTTTATATTCACTACAATGTTCGGTTGTACTAGAAGATAAGGGGAAGCATTGGATCTTATACAAGATTGCGAGTGGGTCTTCTTTTTGGGTTTGGTCTCCTTATATGAATCCAAACCCCCCAAAGTCATATTGGCATTTGTAGGGTGAACGTTAAAGACCACGGATCTCCACCATAGCAAAAAACTGATTGCCCACTTCATGGAATCCTTCAATTCCACTTATTGCTTTGCTGCGTGTTCCACTATTGGACGATGATGATGCCCTGAGCACCTTTCCCCGGTCGGGCTCCATGCCTGCACACACTTGGCAGTTGATCCCAGGGCCCGGACTGAGGTCTGTCTGTATAGGAGGCAAATGGGAGAGACTGCATCGTTCTTCTAGCCCTTACGGATGAGATACGGACTTCTTCAATCCAATTGGATACCCATGAGGATGTTTTTGTGCCCCCATAGCTACTTGGGGGCACCACGAATCATTTGCTTGGATATCAAGGGGCCACCCCTTCTCCTGCTGTTTGGAGCTCATTCATTTATTTTGGCACATATTGGACTCCACTAGGTCTCCTAATTGGCCCTTCAACCTATTGTTTTTATTATTTTCCCTCTTGGGAGGCTTATTTTATATTATGGAACTATCTTATTTGGAATTGTCACCAAGGAATGTTATTTTGCACATTATTTTATTAGTTGGGGCATTATTAGGCCTTATTAGGTAAATCGAACCCCTTAGGGAAGGATATACGTATTGATGTGATGATCATTTCATTTTGATCATCACTTGGATTTGGACTTGAATCTCTTCTTGAGAATTTCGCAAGCCCTTTGATGGACGAATTGGAATCTTAATGCATTTCGATGTTTGGAAGAACTTGTCTTTAATCTTGGAGCTTCGATTTTTGTCTATTGATGATTGGAGGATTTTTCACTATGGTTCTAAGTGTGCTTTTCATGGTTTATTTCTCATGTTTTGCACTTTTATAATGTCTGGAAAATTTCGCTCATGAAGCTAGTGTATATGCCTTAATGAAATGTGAATTTGTTAATCTTGTCTTTGTGAGGCCTTTTCATATGTTTCATGCAAAGGATAGTGAATAAATTTCCTAGGGTTATATGATTGTTCATAATTACGCTGATAAGTTATCAATTACGGCATCAAAGTATAAATTCTCCTAGTAACCTGGTTGTTGCCTCTAGGGCCACGCGAGGTTGTTAGGGAACTCCTTGATTGGGTATAAACATCTCTAAACATTGAATCATATTGACTCCACTCTCCCAATTGGCTAGGCACTAGTTTAGTCCTAGGTGATCACCAAAACGAACATCTTTTTCACCTCTTTTTCTCTTTTGCAGCTAACGCCTAGTAGGCGATACGAACGTACACGAGATCCATTGTAGCCATCAGGTGATGAAATTCGGTCTAGAGGCTGCGTTGGCTTTGTCCTTGAAGGATCCTCCAATTTTGAAGCTATTAAAGAGGTGGAATCTCAAGTTTTGGGAAGTCGTAGCTTGCAAAGCATTCTCCCTAAGTTTCCTTTGGTTAGTGGCTTTATCAAGGATCGTTGTATTAAAGTCTAAAGTCAAATCCAATCTCTTGATCCTTCTTCTCCTCCCTCTTGGTGGAGCCTTTGTTTGATTTCATCCCAAACCCTTGACCTTGTTTGGATCCCATGTCTTCTTCCTTACATGCTCAATTTCCTGAGGATTATTAGAAACCCTATTCTTCTAGGATTATTAGGTCTAGGGTGCTTCCTTATCAAGAGATGCCCCTCAACCCTAGGTCTAGGTTTGGAGAGTCATTCATCTTGCTTCTAAAGAAAGCAATCCCTATCATTAGAGTCTCTCCTTTGAATAGGCTCTTGGAATCACTACCTTCACCGTTGATATATTTCTCTAATTAATAATGGCTTAAGAAATCATAGAAATCATAGAGAGGTTGATGCGTTTTGAACAATTAAATGTAGTTCATCATCGGGAGAATATATTTCTCATAGTGATTTCCCTAATAACTGAGCTCCTCCCATCGGTGAAATTAGCAAAGACGAGGAGCTTTAGTTGAGATAACGGTGGGTTATTGCTCCATTGTTGCCACTTGACCTAGTAGTTGCTCTATAGAAACCCCTCATAGAACCCACCTTTAGCCTAAAAGTAAAATTTAATAAAACTATAAACATGAACAAGTCATTACAAAATTTAATTATAAATCCGAAATTAAGAGTCTAGAAAACCATGGATTATAAATTTATAAATTATAGACTATAGTCCAAAATGGAAAAATAATACATAGTCACTAGTGTAGGTAGGTGCCAAATGGAAAAAATCCGTGTCTCAAGACAACAAAAAAGGAAGTATGAGTCAATATGTAAGTAGCATGAAGTTGAAGCTATCTTTCAAATTCCATATGTTTTGCATCAGCCCACCTATCTCAAAATGCCTTGAACTCACTATCTTCTCTCTATGATATATTACGCTTTGCAACTGTAGCTCAATGTCAACTAATGGTGCATTATTAAATGTTTTCATGGATAGGATGGCCCATCATCATCATCATCATCATGTCTAGGAGCATCCTCAAGATCTGCAATCCCACAGCAGAATGCGAGGTCCTGTAAATACTCACAGTGTCTTCCTTAAGAAGGCGAAGATTGTGTGCACATAACCTAGTTTCTCAACTTTCTTCTGAGGTAAGTCTATTTCCTCTTATTAAGTGAATGTTAAAACTAAATGTAGACCAATTGCTTCTGCTGATTGAAGAACTAGCAACCTAAGATAGTAACGCACTAGCAAGAGTGCGTATTTCTAATGCATTGTCCCCATACATCCTCACCATCACACAGGGACTTCTTTTTGCCATACCCAACAAATCTTCCTTTACGACACCAGAAAGTAGATTATTTAAATTGGAGATAACCAGGTGTTCATATGATCTGTTTACTTCATATTTTAGGCCCAATACAAAATAATAATCACAACAGCAGAAAATAAAATGTTGAAAGAACACGATAATATGATCAATAGAAGACAAGCCAATAATATAGATCGGTTACAACTTCTTTTGTCCATAAGAATGTGAGATATTGTGTGTTACGATAGTGTTGGATGCTTTGCTTGTCAAAGTCTTTTCTCGGTCGGTCTCAGATCCTCCAGAGTGTCACACCCATGACCCTCAAAGACGGCTCTCATCACAAATCAACAACGGTCAACTTAAAACCATGGGAGACGACAATAGAAGTCAACGTTGTAGATTAGGGCTTCGATCCATGACGCTTTTTTCCTCTGTTTCGTGCCCCGTAGTACGACCTCTCAAAATCGGAATTTTTGGCGAGAGCTTTGAGGTCCAACGGCGAAGGGTTGACCACGGTCAATGTTACGAAGCCAAATAGCCTAAGCAAGTCCACGAGCTTGGCTGACTTCGGCTCCACACACGTGTGAGGGAAAAAATGAGCGCTCCAAAGGCTATCGAACCAATCAGATCACAATGAGAGAATGTGTGATGAGATGATGAGAAAATGACCTCCAAGTCTCTCCAATTTATATTCATCAATGAGGGTGTGTGACACATCTCGTAGGCATGTGAGCTAAATCTGGGCCAGACCTTGCACATTGTGGAAAATAAATTCAAAAATATATCATTCACTCATCCACATCAAGATGATCTTTAGATCGAAATATTGCACCTCTCCCAGAAAGAGGAATCCAACAAAAATATGACCACTGCCATATGAGCGGTGCAACATGGAGTTTTGGACCCTAGTTGCCCAAAATTAACACTCCTCTCAAGCTGGAGAACTCCATCTCATCCTGAAGTGCCATCCATCATGTACCAAACCAAACATTGTGCGTCATCCTGTCGTAACTTGCTTTGTTGGCTCTTTATTTCTCGTAGAACAAAAAGGTGAGTCAAAGAGCATCACCTCGAGTGACCCGAAAGTCGGCTGAGGTCAAAAACCTCTCTGGACAAAAGAGTCTCATACTAACCCTGAAGTTAGTTTAGCAGCTAAGAAGTCCTCATCGTGCTCTAGTCCGGATCAAGGGCGTTGGATCATGTCATCCCAGACGATAAAGGTACGCAATCTCCGATGCATCATCGGTCTTGCTATGGTCTCTATCCACATTTCCCACCTCGTGGCCAAATGAAGTGGCTGTAGAGCTTTCCCGTGAGTCTCAACCTGCATGGGTAGGATGCGATGCGAGGCACAAGATCGAGAGAGGCGAACCAACTCAATATCATAACGGTGAGTGCAGAAAGCACCCATGAGGTTCGACAAGCCTAGCCCCGTGAGTGCTTATAGCTCCCGAAAAGCTATCCCCAAAGCCCCCTCAGAGCTCCCGAGAGCTCATAGTCCAACGCTGGCCAGACCCTCGAATAGGGTCTTTCCACGATTCAAGCTTCTCACAAGGTTAGGAACTCTGACCTTCCCGGGGGCTTCGTGAGAATATTCGCGAACCTCGCTCACCGGTTCCTATATGATTGAGCCTTACGGCGCCTCGGCATATATCCCGGATAAAGTGGTACCTCGATATCAATATGCTTGGATCGATCGTGGAACACGGGATTCTCGAAAAGACGAAACACTCTGGCGTTATCACAAAGGATAACGGTGGTATCTAGCACATGCCCAAACAACTCACTGAAGAGCTTTCACAACCAAACAACTTCACAACGAGCCATACTCGGCCATAATGTATTCGGCGTCAGCGATGCTCAAAGCCACCGAGCTTCGCTTCTGCTCATCCAAGATATCAGCGGAACCCAAGGTGAAGCAACATCCCATGATATGCTCTTGCGATCCTACCACACTGCCAACCCAATGCAACATCGGTGTATCCATGGAGTCTCAAACTCCATGGTAGTATATCTGAACCCATGGTTCATTGTGCCGAAGATATCTCAATAGATTCTTGGCACCAATCCGGTGAATGTGATGAGGTTCAACCATATGTTGACTCAAAGTGTTCACTGCAAAACATACGTTCGGACGGGAGTTCCACTAACGAACATTAGGGGCCCCTACGAGTTGTCGATACTGATGGGATTTGCTAGCACGGGCCCGGCAGCGTTTCCACTCAACTTCTTAAAGTTGAGTTCCATCGGTGTCTACACAGACTTACGAGTCCACCATACCAAATCTCTCCGGTAGCTTCACGACATATTTTCCTTGAAGAAGGAAAATCTCTGCCTAACCTACGCGAGCCATGCAAGCCTAGGATGTAGTGCATCGGTCCTAGGTCTTTCATCTCAAACTCGGAAGCTAGCTCCCTCTTACCTTTGATGAAATGAGAGGGTCAACACCTGTCGGGAAGAGATCGTCCACATAGAGAAACCAAAATGAGAGGCCTTTCTCTATCAACCTTAAAATAAAGGTTCGGATCAACATTACTTCGAGTGAAGCCCGGCTTCATCAAGTAGCTATCTATCCTCTCGTACCAAGCCCGGGGCTTGCTTCAACCCATAGAGCGCTTTCTTCAACCTGCATACATGGGTGTCTCTATCTCGGACTTCAAACCCTGAGAGGTTGCTCTCACATACACCTCTTCCTTTATAGAATCCATGCAGAAAAGCGATCTTTCACATCCATCTGATGTAGACTCCATCCTTGCATTTGCAACGAGGGCAATAATAGATCGGATGGTGGTATAGCGGGCCACAAGTGCAAATATATCATCATAATCTATGCCTTCTTCTGAGAGAAGCCTCGGGCAACAAATCTTGCCTTGTATTTTTCAGCACTTCCATCAGATCCATGCTTGATCTTATAGAGCCATTTCGAGGTGACAACAGATTTGTCCTTCGGTCTTGGGACCACTTCCCGGACATCATTCTTCATGATGGACTCATATTCTTCGTGCATAGCATCCTTCCAAACTTGATGCTTTACGACTTCTTCAAATGTTCCAAGCTCAGTTGTACTATCGCACTCATGGCTGCTAGATACCCTTGGTATCTCTTCGACTTCTTGCTTTCACGGAATGTCCCCCTTGGGGCAATATGTCTCTCGGCATCTTCAAGAGTATCCCTAAGCCATGAGGGTCTTCTCTTATTTGAAGGAGGTGGATCAATAGGGATCCATAGGTCCTTCAACATCGGGCATCGAGTCCATCCTTCGGCTCTTCTCACCTTCCCTGCTTCTTCATCTTCTTTGTCTTCCTTGGAGCTAGGAAGATTTCTTACTTTCTTGAGGGCAACATCTTCATCGAAGGTGACATCGTGGCATATCTCCACTTCTCTTTGACCGAGCACATAGATTCTATATGCCTTCGAAAGTTTCACCATAGCCCACAAACATTCCCTTCTTTCCGTAAGCATCCAACTTTGCTTCTCTTTTCTTTCGGCACATGAGAAAGTAAATAGGACAACCAAAAAACTCTAAAATGAGAAACATTGGGTTTCTTACCGTAGAAGACTTCTTCGGGAGTTTTGGAGTCCGAGCGGAATGCGGGCATCTATTTTGAACATAGCACAACGGTGTTCGCAGCTTCTCCCCATAGAAACTTCGGAAGACCTTGGTCACATAGCATGGCAGTGGGTAGCTTCCAATAATAGTTCTGTTCTTTCTTTCAGCAACACCATTTTGCTCGGGAGTGTACGCGATTGTGGTCTCCCTCTTAATGCCGGCTTCTCTACAAAAAGTCATTAAACTCATTTGACTCATACTCGGTCCCATTGTCGGTCCTCAAAACTTTGATTTTCTTCTCGGTTTGATTTTGTAAATTTATGTAGATGTTTTATGCTTGATGCAACTTTACTTTTCACTAAAGCAATCACATAAACAATCAAGTAAAATGTTGATAGAACAGGAGGATCTATAGAAAATGAGCCATGAAGAATGTGGTGGTGCATTGCGGCGGTCGACGGGATGCTTCGGCTTGACAAAGTTTTCTTTGTCGGCCAACTGCTTATGTCCACAACGGCCCTCAAAACGATCCTGGTCAACCCAAAGTCAACCCCGGAAAAAGTCAATGTTGTCCGGAAAAGTCAACGCGAGAGCGTAGCAAGTGAACGCAACTCAATCTTCGGTCAACCTTTTGACCTCGGTTCTTGTGCCGATGTGTGTGACCTTCCAAAATCGAAGTCTCCACCAATTTTCAACCCTTTTGGACCATGCGTTGACCAAAGTCAACGTTGGTCAAACTGGCGATGGAAACCACAGCTACGGTGAGTGCCCATGGGGTCGATCAAACCACTGGCTACGGTAATTCGTCCTCTTCCCACGTGTGAGCTGAAGCTGCACTCCACGAGGCTCGTACTATATCGAAGAGGAGATGTCGTGATGAGGAGTGAGTGATTGAAATGCTCTCCCACGTTTGGTGGCCATTTATATCCATCATTGAGGTGGGTGACACATCTAGCTGTGCTTGCACCTTAGAGACTGACACCGCACATATTTGAAATTTATTACATAATAAATTCAAAATAAATGTTACGCTCATCGGATTAAGATCAATTTTATATGGATCTTACACCTCTCGAAAAGAAGGAATCCAATAAAAAATATCGGTATCTTCATCGAGCATACAACATGGAGTTTGGACCTAGTTGTCCAATTTTAGCTCTCCCTCTCAACTAGGGAGAACTCCATCCACCGGTGCGAACCAAACATCGTAGTGTCAAATCCCTACGCAGTAACTTGCTTTTGCGGCCTCGTTTATTTGAACGAAGTGGGTCGGTCACAAAGACATCGTGCCCGTGACAGATTCCGTAGGAAGTCAGAAGCCTCTATGTGGAACAAGGAGTCTCCAACCAGCCCGAAGTTGGTGATCGGTAGAAGTCGGCGCGGAGGTGCGAAAACCTCACTATCGGACTCGCAAGGAGTCTCATACCAACCCGAAGTTGGTTCACTCGACCGTCGCGGAGGTTCGAAAACCTCACTATGCTTGATCCCGGATCGAGTGGTTGGACCGATGCCGGCCCTAGATAGAGAGTACGGCAAATCTGCGATGCGTCCATCGATTCTTTGCTACTAGTCTCCCAGCATTTCCCACCTCATTGGCCAAATGAGAGGGTACTTCCCATGAGCGGAAACTCAAATGGGTAGGATGCATACGGGGCACGGATCATGAGAGGCGAACCAACTCAATCATCACGCGATGCCCAAAGCACACCAACAAGGTTCGGCAAGCCTGGCCTTGTGGTTGCTTATAGCTCGAGAAGCTATCCCCAAAGCCCCCCGAGCTCCAGAGCTCATGGTTATCGGGACCCGACCTCATGGGGCTACACGGTCAAGACTCTCCACGGAAGGTTAGGAACTTGACCTTCCAAGGGCTTTCGTGAGAAATGCCAGCGCACTGCTCATAGGGTTCCTATGATCGAGCCTTACGGGCGCCTCATTTGTACCATATCCGGATAAAGTGGTACCGACATCAATATGCTTGGATCAATCGTGGAACACGGGATTCTCGGACAAGACGAATCCCACTCTGGTTATCACAAGGATAACGGTGGTATCTAACACATGCTCGAACGACTCACTGAAAGAGCTTTCGCAACCAAGCGACGTCACAACGGGCCATACTACGTTACAATGTATTCGGCCTCGGCGGTGCTCAAAGCTACCGACTTACGCCTGCTTTCATCAGCGGCGAACGGGCAGACGAGTGAAGTACGTCCGGATGTGCTCTTACGATCCACAACGCCGGCCCAATCGGCATCAGTATATCCAGCGGAGTGTCACGCTCCGGTGTCTCTCAGCCCATGGTTTATCGTGCCCACGAAGGTATCTCAAGAGATTCTTGGCACCAACCCGGTGAATGTGATGAGGCTCAACCATGTGTTGACTCAAAGTGTTCACTGCAAAACATATGTCCGGACGGGTGTTCACTAAGAACATCGGGGCCCCTACGAGTTGACGATACTTGGTAGGTTTGCACAACTACGGAGCCCCAGCGGCGCTTCCACTCAACTTCTTAAAGTTGAGTTCCATCGGTGTTGACACGGACTTGCGATCCACCATCTCAAATCTCTCCGGAGAGCTTCACAATGTATTTTCCTTGAGAAAGGAAAATCTCGCCTGAGCTCTGCCGGACACTCCAGGCCTAGGAAGTAGTGCATCGAGTCCTAGGTCTTTCATCTCAAACTCGGAGGCGAGCTCCCTCCTGCATTGATAAATGAGAGGGTCAACACCTCGTCGGGAGAGGTCGTCCACATATGACACCGGGATGAGAGGCTTTCTCTTTATCAACCTTGAAGTAAAGGTTCGGATCAACATTACTCTCGAGTGAAGCCCGGCTTCATCAAGTAGCTATCTATCCTCTCGTACCAAGCTCCGGGTGCTTGCTTCCCACCCATAGAGAGCTTTCTTCAACCTGCACACATGGGTGTCTCGATCTCGGACTTCGAAACCCCTGAGAGGTTGTCCCCTGCACACCTCTTCCTTTATCGCACCATGCAGAAATGCGGTCTTCACATCCATCGATGAAGACTCCATCCTTGCGTTGCGACAAGGGCTATGATAGATCGGATGGTGGTATAGCGGGCCACGAGTGCAAATATGTCATCATAATCTATGCCTTCCTTCTTTGAGAGAAGCCACGGGCAACGAATCTTGCCTTGAACTTTTCGGCCACTTCCATCAAATCCATGCTTGATCTTGTAGAGCCATTTCGAGGTGACAACTGATTTGTCCTTCGCCTTTAGGGACCACATCCCTAGACATCATTCTTCATGATTGGACTCATATTCCTTCGTGCATAGCATCCTTCCAAACTTGATGCTTCACGGCTTCCTCAAACGATTCCGGGCTCGGCTTTGTACAATTGTACTCATGGCTGCTATATACCCTTGGTATCTATTCGGCTTCTTGCTTTCACGGAATGTCCCCCTTCGGGCAATATGTCTCTCGGCATCTTCAAGAGTATCCCTAAGCCATGAGGGTCTTCTCTTATTTGAAGAAGGTGGATCAATAAGATCCATAGGTCCTTCAACATCGGTCATCGATTCGTCCTTTGGCTCTTCCTGCTTCCCTGCTTCTTCATCTTCTTTGTCTTCCTTGGAACTAGGAAGATTTCTCACTTTCTTGAGAGCAGCATCTTCATCGAAGGTGACATCGTGGCATATCTCCACTTCTCTTTGACCAGGCACATAGATTCTATATGCCTTCGAAGTTTCACTATAGCCCACAAACATTCCCTTCTTTCCAGAAGCATCCAACTTGCTTCTCTTTTCTTTCGGCACATGAAAGTAAACAGGACAACCAAAAACTCTAAAATGAGAAACATCAAGTTTCTTACCAGAGAAGACTTCTTCGAGAGTTTTGGAGTTCAGAACAAAATGTGGGCATCTATTTTGAACGTACACAACAATGTTCACAGCTTCTCCCCATAGAAACTTCGTAAGACCTTGGTCACATAGTATGGCGTGGGCAGCTTCCACAATGGTCCTGTTCTTTCTTTTAGCAACACCATTTTACTCAGGAGTATACGCAGTTGTGGTCTCCCTCTTAATGCCACCTTCTCTGCAAAAATCATTGAACTCATTTGACTCGTACTCGGTCCCATTGTCGGTCCTCAAAACTTTGATTCTCTTCTCGGTTTGATTTTCCACCAAGGCCTTGAAGGTACGAAACCATTTGAATGCTTTGTCCTTCTTCAAGAAATATATCCAGGTCTTGCGCAAGAAGTCATTTGTAAAAATCATGTAATAGGAACATCCTCCCAAGGATGTCACGGGCAGCATACGAGATAAATCAGAATGTATCAACTGCAGGATATCAGTTGTCTTTGTGACGCTTGAGGGGAATGGTCCCCTTGTATGCTTCCCTTCGGCACAACCCTGACATATATGAAAATTCTATTGCAGTATCTTGGTTTATTTCTCCTACTTGATTTAGATTAATACAAGTTATTTTCAAAAATTAGATTCAAAAAATACCGAAATAAACACAACTACAGCCTACACATGCAAATCATTTACTGAATAATATGCTCATACAACAAAGTGACACGTGGATTTTTGGACATAAGTCCCTAGAAAAATCCAAAGCGGGAAAATCGATGCAGCAGATATGGGGGTTATTTTATTAAGTAGTTCCTGAGTATGGTAAATCAGGGTTCCAGATTTGGAAAACCCAACAGAGAATAAAAGAAATCAAATCTGCAGCTAGCCTGATGTTCTAGTGCTAAATATTTGACTGATCCACACCTTCAAACGGGATTTACAGAACTTAGCCCAGATTTGGCCCTAGAAACCCTCAACGCTGCCCCTAAAGCCCCAGCGTTAGCCCCTGCTAGCCTCAAAATGCCACTGCGTTGCCCAGAGAGGGACTGCGTAACCCCTGGAATGATGACGTAGGCCATACGTTGGCCCTGGAGACCCTCTGCATAACTTCTGCAGCCCCCTGGAGCCTCTGCGCTATCCTGCGTAGCGGCTGCGCAACACCTACGTAGTTGTTGCTCTGCTTCTCTACGTTGTCCTTGTTGCTGCTTCTTTGCCTCTTACTGACTCTTGGCTCTAGGATCAGATCATCTCTTAGCCAATACTACCCCTCGCTGCAGGAAATTCCTCCAAAAATTCTTAGCAAACCCACCCTAGAATTCCAGATCTATTCCTCAATTTTGCAACTGTGTGTATGTCACCAACTGACCCTTAAGCCTTTCTCTTATACTTTTTCATTCCTCTCATCAACAGTCGAGATTAAAACATTCATCAACAGCTGAGATTTAAAAGACTGTTTGATCTGTGTCTTTTAGAACATTTCAGCACATGTGTTAATTAATTCACTTTAATTATTTAATTTTCCTAAGTTTAAACTTAGGAAATACATTAAAATAATTAATTATTTGAATAACTTGAACACCAGCTGAAATTTCACAAAATACTTTATGGGTTTTGGATTTCAAGTGTGTCTTAGCCCCTCCACAAAGTTTCAGGGCCAGAGCACACCCAATGCTACACCAACTATACAAAATCTCAACACTCCCTCTTAGCACGAAGTGTGCTCTGACAATGCATCCACACCATGCACTACAAGATCTTGAAGTTGGATTCGGTGTTGTTGATGCTTGGCCTGCTGCACTTCATCCACTACACTGTTGTTCTCTGTACTGCTGCCCATGCCACTGACACTACCACATCTGTACTACAGCTCCCTCTCAACTTGCTGCATCATGTTGCCCGTAGCACTGCCACTGCTAACTGCTGCACCGCAACTCAGTTGTTGAGAAGTAAGCAACTGAAAAATACTCCTGCCCAATAGTTGACAGATAAGCCAGGCTGCCTCCCATCAATGAAGCTCCCTTGGCTGTTGATTTACACTGTGCTCCTGAAGCCACTGCGCTGTTGCAACACTGCATTGCGTGAGCTCAGCCTCTCTGCACTACTGAAGTCCCATCAGCCTCTGCGTTGCTGCCTCCACACTGCTACTGCCTCTGCATTACGCTGCGCCCTCTTCAGCTCTTCAAATCTCCCTTCTGCTTCACTGTGACCTTCTACAACCATCTCCCGACTCATCCCACTACCATCTTAAGGCTCCTGTAGCTCGTATGTGATCCAAGAGTAGGGCTAACTCAATCAAGGATCTCGCCAATGTCTGTAGATTCTCTACAGATACATGTCACCCTACCTCTTCTCTCGAGGCACATGAGCACTCATGGCTGCATCATCATCAGAGCCATCTTCCTTTGCTGTTGCAACCTTGGAATCAGAAGATCCTTTGTCCTTCTTCTTAGGACAATTGTTGGCGAAATGTCCAAGATCACCATAGTTAAAGCACCAAACCTTGGAAAGGTCCTTCTTCTTCTTCCCTTGTTGTTTCTTTTCCCTTGATGCAAGGGTTGCATCCTCCTCCTCTTCCTTGACTTTGGCATTTCCACTTCCTCTACTGACATTCTGTCGCTTGGTGACCCTCCTGATCTCCTCTTGGCGGAGGATAGCCCACATGTCAGCCCAAGATGGTAATGTTGCCCTTCCCAAAATGCTCTGGACAAACATTTCCCAATCTTCCAAGACTGCATTCAGAGTCGTCCTCACTAAGAGCCCCTCATCAGGAGTAGCATCAATGCCAACCAGCTGATCTCAGATGGCTTGAAGCCTGAAGAAGAATGGATCTATCTCTTCACATTTCATCATTTGGAACAACTGCATCTGGTTCTCCAGAAGCATTCTTCTTTGGACGGAGCCTCCTTGGTACATCGTGTCCAAGGCTACCCACATGTCATTTGTTGTAGTCTTTCCAGCAATATGAGGAATAACGTGGTCCTTGACTCCATCTATGATCAAACGCTTAGTCCGCGCTTAATTTTCTTCATACTTCTTCAGCGGAAATGATTCGGTTGGTACAACAAGAACCTTCTCTGCATGATCTTTGAGACCATACTCATCCAGAACTGAAAGGATTATGGCCCTCCAGATAACATAGTTGGACATGTCATCCGATCTATCTTGATCCCTCAGTCCATATCGAGCCATCTTGCTCAGTTCTGACAAAAACAGTACTTCTCCCTCTGGATCTGGGTTTCTTGGTGCCTAGAAACCCTCTAGAACTGCTTCTGTTGAAAACTGATTTCCCTCCTGGAAATCTTTCACCAAAACGCAAAGGAACAGCACTCTCCGATCCTCCTGATCGAATCTCAGATTTGTTTGGCTCAGATCTGCTGAGTAATTGTCTTCCTCCCGCCTTTGTTAACTTAGCTACGCACATTCTGCACCTGCAGAATCTCTACCCCACCAGCACTGCTGAAGATCTGAAGCACTGCTTCCGGATCTTGGCAAAACTCTTCTACAACTAGAGAAATGATTGGCCTCTGTCTCACTGACTGGCCTAGCGTAGGTCTCAATGCTACTCAAAAGTGGACTGCATAACCCCAGACTAGGTGACGTAGTCCTTACGCTGCCCTATGAAGGGTCTGCGTAAGCCTAATGGCCTTTTGCAGCTTCAGCGTTGTCCTCTTCTGGATCTGCGTTCTCCTACTGTCAAGATGCCCTTTCCGGATCTGTTGCTTCTTTTGCCACCCTGCAGAAAACTATTTCTTCAGCTGATTGTTGGAGATTCAGCTTGATCTGCTATCACTCCGATACCATGTGAAAAATTCAACTGCAGTATCTTGGTTTATTTCTC
The DNA here is from genome assembly GCA_034641835.2 of Pinus albicaulis. Classification (NCBI taxonomy): domain Eukaryota; kingdom Viridiplantae; phylum Streptophyta; class Pinopsida; order Pinales; family Pinaceae; genus Pinus; species Pinus albicaulis. The sequence goes on along the minus strand of CM076578.1, from coordinate 1,954,161,830 downwards.
CTACTTGATTTAGAATAATACAAGTTATTTTCAGCAATTAGATTCAGAAAATACCGAAATAAACACAACTACAGCCTACACATGCAGATCATTTACTAAATAATACGCTCATAAAACAAAGTGACACATGGATTTTTGGATATAAGTCCCCGGAAAAACCCAAAGTGGAAAAACCGGTGCAGCAGATATGAGGGTTATTTTATTAAGTAGTTCTTGAGTACAGTAAATATGGGTTCCAGATCTAGAAAATCCGACAAAGAATAAAAGAAATCAAATCTGCAGCTAACCTGATGTTCTAGTGCCAAATATCTCACTGATCCACACCCTCAAACGGGATTTACAGAACTCAGCCCGGATCCAACCCTAGAAACTCTCAGCGCTGCCCCTAAAGCCCCAGCGTCAGCCCTACTAGCCTCAGAATGCCACTGTGTTGCCCAGAGAGGGACTGCGTAACCCCTGGAAGGATGACGCAAGCCTTACGCTGGCCCTAGAGACCCTCTATGTAACTTCTGCAGCCCCCTGGAGCCTCTGTGCTATCCTGCGTAGCTGCTGCTCTGCTTCTTTGCGCTATCCTTGTTGCTGCTGCTCTGCCTCTTACTGACTCTTGGCCCTGGGATTAGATCATCCCCTTAGCCAATACTACCCCTCATTGTAGGAAATTCCTCCAGAAATTCTTGCAAACCCGCCCTAGAATTCCAGATCTATTCCTCAACTCTGCAACTATGTGTGTGTCACCAACTGACCCTCGAGACTTTATCTTATACTTTTTCATTCATCTCATCAATGGCCGAGATTAAAACATTCATCAACGGCTGAAATTAAAAGACTGCTTGATCCATGTCTTTTAGAACATTTCAGCACATGTGTTAATTAATTCACTTTAATTATTTAATTTTCCTAAGTTTAGACTTAGGAAATACATTAAAATAATTAATTATTTGAATAACTTGAACATCAGCTGAAATTTCACAAAACACTTTCTGGGTTTTGGAGTTCAAGTGTGTCTTAGCCCCTCCACAAAGTTTTAGGGATAGAGCACACCCGATACTACGCCAAATATACAAAATCTCAACAACATATACCTTCATGATCATCTTTAAATTCGGGCATCCCTGTCACCATCTTCCTTACTTCTGGAAGGGCTTTGTAATGAAGGTGTGCAAACCTCCTATGCCATAACTCTGTTTGAAGAGTTGTATCACATGAAATAGCCCCCAATGGACTTCCTCCAACTTGATAGAGTGTATCAACTCTAAAACCAATAGTAAGAGCTTCCTTGAAGTTCTTCTTCCAGATACGTACCTTTCCATCAACGAATGCCACCTTGAACCCTTTGTCTTCCATTGTCGAAATAGACACAAGGTTCTTCTTCAAATCAGGTACATACAACACATCTTGTAAACAAAGGACTTGACCTTGAGATAAATGAAGGGTCACAGTCTCTGTCCCTTTCACGGGATAGGTGGCATTATCTCCATGGATAATTTCTAGATTTGTATCCTTCTCAATCAAATCAGAGAGGGCTTCTTTATAACCAGAGAGGTGCCTTGAAGCACCACTCTCAATCAGCTAGACATCCAGGGTGTCAGGAGGAGATGCAATAGAGAGCGCAGACCCAAGAATAAATTCATTTCTCTTGTTATCAACAACATTAAACTCATCGTACCTGGAATTTCTTGACCTCTTGAAAAGTTGCCCATTTCCACTACAATCAAAGGGAGCTTCCTTTTTCCTTTGAACCTGTTGTTCCTTTGATTGACATTCCCCCTGGAGTTGTTGTTGTCATCATCCCTGGGAGAATCCCTTCTATTAGGGCACTCTCTTGCATAGTGACCAAACTTGTTACAAGTGTAACATCTTCCCTTCCTTCATCTGGGCCCCGCTCTTCCATGGTTTTGATTTCTCGGACCTCCATTGTTCCTCTTCTTTGCATGAACGGTGAAGGCAGTGGGCTCACCTCCATTTCCATTAGAGGGATGATCTCTCTCCATCATTCTTGTCTCCTCTTGAGTGCTTCTCGTCAATATTTCATCCAAATCAGGAATCACATTATTATTAAGAATAGTGGTATTGAATACATACTAATCACGAGGGAGACCTCCAAGCACAATGAGAACCATCTCTCAATCAGCGATTTCTTCTCCAATAGCTAGAAGATTGTTCTTGACTTCAGTGAGCCTCATAAAATAGGATTGAATGGATTCATCCTTGCCCTTCTTGATATTCTTCAATTGATTCTTGAAGAAAAGAACTTGATTAGCATTGCTAGCCCCGAACATGATAACTAGCTTATCATACATCTCTTTAGATGGAGGCTCTTGAATCCTCCCCTGCACATAGTCCATGACATTTTGATTTTCTAATGCCAAATCCAAGGACATCTTCCATGCATGATAATCAGACTTATCAGTCAATTTATCATCAGACTTGAAACCCTTATAGGTTGAGGAGGCCATTGGTCCTTGATAGGATTTCTTCTTCGGTGATTGTTTTTCACACTAGCTTGGGCTTTGTCTTCACCTCAGCTCTAATACAATGTTAAATTTAGATAACCATGGTGTGTTCTATGCTTAATGCAAATTTACTTCAATATTTCTTAGGCCTGATTCAATTTATCAATCACATAAACATGAAAGTAAAATGCTAATAGAACACCATAATAGATCAACAGAAGACAAGCCAATAATAATGATCAGATTTTACAATTCTTCTTGTCCAGCAAAGATATAGGATAGCGTGCCTTACGGCAGTCAACAAGATGCACCAGCCAGCAAAGTCTTTTTCAACATTAGATCAGCCAACCCTCCAAAATGTCACACACAACCCTCAAAGACAGCTCAACTAAAGTCAATGATGTTCAACCAAAGTCAACGCAAAAAAAGTAATGCATGACAGTCAACGCAAAAAGTCAACGCTGCAGATTTAGGGCTTCGATCAACCTGCTCCTTTTTCCTCGATTTTTGTGCCCAGCTGTACGGCCTTCGAAAATCGGATTTTCAACAAAGTTTGGAGGTCAAACGGTCAAGGGTTGACCACGGTCAATGCTGGTCAACACACAGCAAACAGCCCTAAAACAGATCCGCAGATTTCCCCAGCTTTAGCTCCACACGTGTGAAGGAAAGAGGCCTCCAAAAGCTATCGAACCAATCAAAACACAATAAGAGAATGTGTGATGAGATGATGAGCAAATGATCTCCAAGTCTCTCTAATTTATATCTATCAGTGAAGGTGTGATTCATCTATTAGGCTTGTGAACCTACATTACAAGTCTGGCCGACCTTATACATGTGTGGAAAATAAAATCAAAATATATACTCTTCTCATCCAAACAAGATGATCTTTAGATCAATCTTGCACCTCTTCGAAAGAGGAATTCAACAAAAATATAATCATCATCATATGAGCCGTGCAACATGGAGTTTGGACCTAGTTGCCCAAAATTAACAATCTTGGAAATAATCATCCTCCTGTGTTCCTTAGCCTCTTAGACACCATAGAGACTAAATCACTTGTCCACTGCTACCAAAAACTAACAAAAATTATATACTGGCATCTTTGATTTTGTGATTACTGAAAGCAAGTTTGTGTAATGATGAAGTTATTTTGCTGTTGGAAATTCCATATTGACTCTGTTCGCTTATGATCTTAGCTTTTAGGGCTTTTAATTAGCAGGACTTAATCTCGTGTTACTTTGCTAATTTTCTTCTCCCCGCTTTTCTCCATAGCCAGCTGACTTTGGCACTGCTGACGAACCATTTTCAACCATCTTCCATTCACTGATCTGCAATCTCTAATTGATTACAGATCTGTGTTTTTTCTTCATTGTTTAGCACCTGTTGCAGATTTTTCAACTGAGGCCAGAAAAAAAGTCTTATAGATACCCCCCTAAGACTAGCAAGTACTACTGACAAGGACAGAGGAGTCCTGGTGATGGGTATATTTCTCAAGTGGTCATTTGACCTCCCTTGGGAAATTTTCTAAGGACTTCGGAATGATAACAATCACCAGGCTCATTCCAGCAGCCTCAAGTGTCAGGAGAGTCTCAGCGGATCATTGCGGACTTTCTCCTAGGGCTTCACATCCGGGCCTCTCAAACCTGGATTCTCTGTGGTCAATGATCCTACAAGGGCATTTCCGTCCTCTTCCTCCTTTACGTCCACCTCCATCTCTGATAGGGGTTCAGGGGCTTCCCAGCCCGCCCCCCTTCTCGTTCTGTACCTGCTTTTAATGATGTGTAGCACAGAAACACCAGCTAGCAGAAAGGATGTCCCCTAAGATGCTCGGCTGCAGAACACCTGGGGAAAAAGATTTCAGAAAGGGAAAACCAACATTGGCCAAGCTGGCCAAGCTAGGAATTCCTCGTGCTAAGATAAATGATTCAATCACGCAAAAAGCAAAACCATAGAAGAAATGCAGTAAGGAATATAGATGGATCTCCAAGATTTATTCAACCTTTGTATAAGCATTTTGGTCTTTGTCGCCTACAGGTATAGCTGGGGAGGCCTGTAACACAGTAAATCTAATAAAAGTTTTGTTCTTGTTCTTGTTCTTATTTGTCGCTTACAGGTATAGCTGGGGAGGCCTGTAACACAGTAAATTTAATAAAAGTTTTGTTCTTGTTCTTGTTCTCATAGACTGTTTTTAGTCTAGTGAACATTAAAATATGATTCATTCAAAAATGATATGCGGCAGACTGAAGAATCTTAGGTGACAGCCTCTCGATGTCAAATTTCTCAAGCATGGGACTTGATTGGAGTTGAATTTCAGTTTGACAATTTTATAAACAATATAGTAAAAAATAGAATGCATAAATAAATTAATTAATTACAATTAAAACTTTGGCAAGGTAGATTTGCATACGTCATGGGATCCGAAAGCACGTTTCGGAGAGAGGGCTGAGCTCCTCCAACCTTAATTTGTTCATTCTGCTTCGAATTCTGAAAATGGAGTCCCGAGGGATCCAATTTTTTTCCATTTTTCTCTAAATCTTGAGCTTCGATTTCGCCCTTGGCATTGCCATCCGCCATGACGGTGTCCATATCCTCATTACTGTTTTCTTCTTCCATGCTGACCTGACCAGCTGTAAATATTGATCAAAAGTCTCCAGAATTCCCTGGAGAGTGAAATTCATCAGGAAATGAGTGTGTTCAATAAAAATTGAGAATATATAGTGGCAAAACCCTTCGGACCGGGTGAAAAGCAAGTCACAGCAGCCTACCAGAATAAGAGTGTCGACTAATTCGTCCGGTGAATGGTTTCCCGCTGTCCCAACCGGTAAACTCCGGTACGTCAGCCGGTGTCTGTCACATAATCCATCGCCCGTCCCCATCCCACTCTTTCTGTGTTTATTTCTTTGTTTTATATTTTATTTCAACGAATTTGGTATTGAAGGTTCCAAAAAATTTTAAATAAAAAACGGTGATTCATTGTCAGCCTTCTGTACATTTGATGATTGAGCCCTCACGATTTAAAACTTGTCTGCTCGTAAAGTGGAAAGAAGCGTGTAGTTGCAAAATTTTAGTTTTGTGTATTTCACAAAGATAATTTAACATTGTAATTAAGTGAAATGAAATTTGAACGAGATTAAAAATAGTTTGTGGGATAATGAGTTTTTTCGTTTATGGGACTATGAGTTTCTTGTTTTTTGTTTTTTGTATTTCAGTTTTTTTCTTATTTAAATTGATGATGAGCTGGCCCAACCTTCCAACAATCTCATCGAAAAGACAATGCCAAGAAACTGATGCTAACACATTTCCTTAACTTTTTTTCATGTCTTTGAATGCATCACATTCCAAAATGAAATGTTTTTCCGATTCCATTTCCCAAACATGCAAAATGTACACACTCGTTATTCCCAAGCTTCTTTAGGCCTTTTCCACCGTCCTGTTTCACACCAAAGATGATGCGAGTTGGTTCTTAATTGAGCAATATGAACCTTTGCTCTCCATGGAATGTTAGCTCCAATGTACTCTTTTTGTTGGAGATCATACGTAGGGTTGAATTCTTCAATGTAGTACTTCTTCTTTCTATCCAACTCTTTTCCCCATACATGTTTACGAAACTTCTCCATAACAAAATTCATTAGCTCCTTGCTATTTGTGGGACAAGCATTGAGGTAGATATTCCATTTTTGCATCCATGTGTAGTTTTGTCTCATCCACGTTTTCTTTCTTTCACTCATGCCTTCCTTGAAGATAACATTAGGCCATCTACCTACTCCCATTTGCTCAATTCTTTTTAGATATCTTATGAGCCGCACCATAGCAATTGCTTCAATGGGAGTTGCTCCTGTTTCACTCGACATTATCTCATAAGGTACCGAACTTTTTATTTTGAACTTGTTCATGATCAAGCGTTTTTGGATTTTCTAAATTTGCTTCCATTTTGAGACAGGGGTGCTGCTAGCCCACAATTCACATCCATATAGTATCATTGGACAAACTAGGAGTCCAAAAAGCACTTTAATCGTTTTCCAATCCCATAACTCTGCCTCTCTACATCTATTTTGAAGAGCATATAATGCTTTCCACCCTCCTAAGATTCTCTTCTTTCTGCAATCCTCCCAATTAAGTTTGTTGTTGAAATCGATCCCAAGGTATTTGTACTCATTTACTTCATCAAAAATGTTGCCTTCAAAGAAGAACATATGTTGACTCTGCTTCCTTTTATTAGAGAGAATGTTGCCTTCAAAGAAGAACGTATGTTGACTCTGCTTCATTTTATTAGGGAAAATCATTATCTTGGTCTTGCTAATATTGACTTGCATCCCCACTGCTCTACAAAAATGCTCAAGGGCATATAGGTGCATCTGCAATCCATGGGCTGATTTATAAACCAATACAAGATCATCAGCATATAAAAGAAGCTTTATCACAAACTCCCCCAACTGAGCATCATCCCCACCTTGCAAATTTAGCCACTCTTCCAGTTTATCAATATATAAACCAAAAAGAGTAGGGGATAGAGGGAAAACTTACTTGACTCCATGTCACTTCTAAAGCTTTATGAAATACCCGCTGAGGTTCTAATTTTGACTTTCACCTCTTCATAAAGTCTATGGACAACAGCTCTATAATGCAAAGGAATTTCAAGTTCTTCCATTCTACGCCACAACTTATCTCTAGGGACTATGTCAAATGCCTTTTTGAAGTCAACAAAACAACATAATACTTCTTCTTTATCCCCCCAAACCTTTTCAATAATGTGTCTCACTGCGATGTCGTGATCCACTATAGAATGCTTTGGCCTAAAACCCGCTTGTACTTTTGCCCTCTTTTCTTTTACTTTTGCCCACTTACTGATTCTATTTTGTACCATGCTGCCGAAAAGCTTTGCAAATAAAGGATTGATCATAATTGTTCTATAATTGGATGGATTATTAATGTCTCCACTTTTAAAAAGGGGTATTGCTAGGCTAGTTGTCCAGTCTCTTGGAAATCCTTGTTGAATGATGTTGTTGAATATTTCCATGATATGTGGTGCAAGAGTGTTCCTTCCCCATTTTAGATACTCTGCTTGAAGTTCAACCAAGTCTTTTGTCTTCCCTGTTTTCAGCCTTTTAATTCCAATCTTCCCCTCCTGTAATGTGAAGAGTTTTGTAGTTGTATTGAGCCGCGGGGGAGGCTCGACCTCTGAGAGTTGTCTTGCATATTCAAACCATTGATTAGCTATAATATTATTTTCGATTTGCTTCTTCCTTGGTTGAAGTTCCTGCGATAAATTTATTGCATTATTATTGCTTAGATATATTAACTCGTCTCGCCTTATTTGCATGAACTCATATTTTTTCCTTTTTAGTATGTGCTTATATAACTTTAAATTCATCTTCTCCTTGCCTGTCTTTTTCAAGTTTCTCCTTGCCATTTTGCATTCCTCGTCAAACCAAGCATTTACAGGAAAACAATTTGATTCTGATTTCCTATTTTTTGCTCTTTTGCACTTCTCAAGTGCCCTTTGAATTATATTTGTTAACTCATGACTGATGAAGCTGTGGAAACCAGTGTTCTCTTTCTGAATTAATCTCTCCAACATTGTCTTGAAGATAGTATAATTTTCTTGTGTTAGAAGAATTTTGCCCCTTAGTAGTGACTGTCGAGAGCATTGGGTTTTTCTCTTATGCTACCTTTCATTTACCCATGATAACTTCATATAAATTGGTTTATGATCTGATTTTAAGTCTCAATTATGCTCTCCAATCTCAACTCCATCTATCTTTTCTATCAAGCTTTGTGAACAAATCACATCATCAACAACACTTGCCCCATTGTATGTGTTGCAAGTGAAGTTCCCAGACCTTTTCCATCTGTCCAAAACATTGCAAATAATTAAGTTGAAAGCCCCCCACAGTGTAAGCAATTCCTCTCCAAAATGATTGCTAACTCTTGGATGTACCAAATAAATAAATATGAACAAAGATCATTAATAGTTTTAATGAACTTAATAATAACCTGCAAATGAAATTAAGAATATATTTAATTTTAATTATTTTAAAAATATAAAATATTAATTGTAAATATTAATGGTTTTAGTTAATATTATATTTAAAAATAAATAAAACATAAATAATTATATTATATCAAAAATATGATAATTTATGAATTATATAATAAAAACATTACAGTAAAGAAAATTAGTGTGTCAATTATTATTATTTATATAATTTATAGGTTTTATTTTATCATATGTTTTAAAAAAAAGTTTTTAGAAAACTTTTCGCATGTGATTAAAAGCATTAGATGGAGTACTCTTGCTAATGAGAAGGAGATTCATTAATATAGAAAGAAATAAAGAAGCAAATTATTTTTAATGTTTACGAGGCTAAAAATAGCATTTGGGACAGATTGTTTCTCCATTTGATTCTTGTATTCGATTTTTTTCCTGTGGAGTCTTACAATAAACGCTTCCAACTTTTGGACAAACTATTTGCTGAATAGATTATCCTAAGAGCTAGCTACGAGAATATCTACATAATTCTATCTGTTGTCCTTGAAGGGGGGAGGGGCCCCAAAAGAGAGGAACTCGAAGAACTAAAAGGAGAGGGACTGAGTCACTCACTCATTCATATGCCCCCCGCCCAATAAGCAATCAAGGACGGCAGGGCTCTCAATTAAAGGAGAGGCTCGGCAAGGACTCGCTCGTTCATATGGGTGAGGGATTTAAATGAAGTTTCTCTATGTTAGCCGGTATGCTTTAATTGGCTAGGCTTGGATACTCGACTAGGCCACTTGCCTTTGCTACTCTGCTTTGATCCCTGGCTACTTAGATTGGATACTCGACTTTGCTCCTCTCCTTATAAGTCGAGTAGCTTTGCTCCTCGAATTGCATATAAACGTAAGTAAGTATATTGTAAGTTAGGCTTCTTGTAGTAGGCTAGGTTAGGCTTCTGCTCTTGGTTATTCCTTCCCTGTGTTAGGCGAGGTGGGTGTGAGGTGATATGCTATAGGTGAAAGGCTTATGATGGGAGGCTTGTTCCATACTTCCCGGTTACAGGCAAAAGGCAAGAGGTTCCAGGCTTCCGGTTCCTGGCTCCTTCCTGGCCCTCGCTCCCCTCATAAGACTGGCAATAAAAGAAATCCAGGTAGTTTGGCTATCCCGCTCCTTCTACTCCTTCTATGCCCTTTTTCACAAAGAAATTGTAAGAATGTAATGAAAATAAAGAAGGAGAAGCCATTGGGTATTGTCGTCATTTATAAATATTGTTTATAATTTTTCACAAGGATCATCGAAGAAAAGAAAAAATATGATATTCTTAACTAGTTTTATTGTTTATTATTAGCTTTTTACTATTTATAAAACTATTAAAAAAAGGTTAATCGGTATCTAAATTATTATGTTGGGATTTTTAAGTAATATTATGAATGATAGTTTGTCGTGACGAAGGTTCAAACATTGCATTTTAAAGTAATATGGGAATTTCCACACAACTTTAAAGTCCAGTGTAATTTGAATCGTGATAATATCTTATAGGAAAAGTTTCAACAACATCACATTACCAAAAATACTATTAATAATTTGATGTCGTGTTTCTTGAAATAATTTTGTTGGAGCGTTCTATGTAAGATATTACTAGCTTAGATACATCTTAACTCTAGATCCATCAAGGGCCGAGAGGGATCAAATCTCTTGAGGTGCAAACCTCTTTTTTTAGTGAGAAAATTTGAGGAAAGGAATGCACCTCGAGAGATTTGATCCCTCTCAACACTTGATAGATGCAGAGTTAAGATGGATCTAGGCTGGTTTTAGTAGTGCGTGGCCAAATAAAATCTATCGAACATATGATTAATTTTATCAATAAGATGTAAATACATCTAATATTAATATAACCGTTTTAAATATGCTAAATATATCTGAGATTTATCTGGTCATTTAAATTTTAAATTCTCTTAGTTACCTCAGTTTGTTGAGATGATAAATATTGTAAAATAATTTTAATGATGAAAAATTATGAAATAAAGGTTTTGAATGCAAAGTGACAATGTAATAGTGTTCAATCATAGAAAACGTGAATAATAAGAATGTAGCGAATTACAAATAGTCTTCATTGTAATCAATCTCAAACTATTTTCTTCTACTATTCTTATTGTCACCCTTGTTAGTTTTGTCATCTTTTCATATCAACTGTATGAAAGGGACACTTGAAATCCTAAACCATTTAAATATTTAGCTCAATTTGTTGTAGTAAACATCATACATTGTCTCTCTTGCTCTCCAATATTAGTAGGTTTAGTTACTATAACACAAAAATCAATGTACATTGTCAATAATTTTTTGTGCTTACACTGAAATCAATGCACACTATTAATCCAATGACTTTACAATTAATGTACCACCACATATCCAACTACATCAAATAAAAAATCAACATATACACTGAAATCAATGCATGTAATGCAAGAAATCAAATAATACTAGAAAACAACATCTACACTGAAATCAATAAATCTAATGCAAGTAATCAAATAGGATTAGAAATCAACATTTACACTCAAACCATTGCATCTAGTGCCAGTAAGCAAATAGATTAGAAACCAACATCTACACTAAAATCAATGTATCTAGTGTAAACAATCAAATATGATTAGAAATCACCATCTACATTGAAATCAATGCATTTAGTGCAAATAATCAAATAGGATTAGAAATCATCTACATTTAAATCAATTCATCTAGTGCATGTAATCAAATATAATTAGAATTCAACATCTACATTGAAATTAATGCATCTAGTGCAAGCAATCAAATAGGATTAGAAATCGCCATCTATACTGAAAACAATGCATTTAGTGCAAGCAATCAAATAGGATTAAAAATCGTCTACAATGAAATCAATGAATCTAGTGCATGCAATCAAATGGGACTAGAAATCACCATCTACACTGACATCAATGCATCTAGTGCAAGAAATCTTCTTCCCTCTCTCCCCTCTCCATCTATATTTATATCTCCCTCCATCTCTCCTTATTTGTCTCTTTATCTCACCCTCGTGAACACACACGCTCTCTCACTCCATATCTATAAAACCCTCTATCCCTCCCTCCCTGTCTCCATCCCGTTCTTCTTTCTCTTTACCTTCAATCTATATCTCTATCTCCCTCTATATCTCTATATCAACCCCAAAACGTAAACTCTCTTTCTCCAATCTATCTATCTATCACTACCTCCTCCTCCTCTCTCTCTCTCTCCTTCTATCCCCCCTTCTCTCCATCTCTCCTTCTTTGTCTCTTAATCTCACCCCCAAACATACACGCTCTCTCTCCGTCCCTCCCTTGTCACTCCCTCTCTCTCTCCACTTCTCACTCTCTATGTCTTTCTTCTTCTCTCGCTCTCTCCCCTTCCAACTCCATCTCTCTCTCTCTCTCTCTCTCTCTCTCTCTCTTCCCTATCACTCTATCTTTCTCTCCAAGTATGTTACTATATCCCTCCCTTTATCATTCTCTCTCCCCTTATCTCCATCTCTCCTTCTATGTCTCTCTATCTCAGCCTTAAACATACACACTCTCTCTCCATATCTCCCTTGTCACTCCCTCTCTCCACTTCTCATTCTCTACGTCTTTATTCTTCCCTCCCTCTCTCCCCCTCCAACTCCATCTCACTATCCCTCCCTCTCTCCTCCTCTCATCCTTCCTCTCTCTCCCTTTCTCTCCTCCCTCCCTCTCTTTTCCCCCTTCTCTATCTCTCCCTCTCTCTACCCTGCAATCCTCTCTCCTTCTCTCCCTCCCATCCCCATTTTTATGTCTCCCTCTCCCTCTCTTACCCTTATCTACATCTCTCACTCCTCTCCCTCTCTTACCCTTATGTACCTCTCCCCCTCTCCCTCTCTTCATTCCTCTCCTCCCCTCTCCTCCATTTCATCTCCATCTCTCCCTTGTCAACCCCCTATTTCTCCACCTCTATCATATGTCTTTATTCTCCCCTCCCATATATATCTATAATTAATATATATGTCATGATATATTATAATATATTATAATATAACAAAATTAATATCTCATTAATCTAAAGTTATTATTTAAAAATATTAATATGAATATTATATTTAATAATAATATTAATATTAAGGTTAATAATGTTTGTTTTGCATGGTATTAACAATAATTTGGTCCATATAACTAGAAAATGCAAATCTTCAGAAAACCTTAGCGGATGCTCTGAGCAACCTGCTACTCTGCGTCCCCAGCCTCTGGCTACTGCAAGCTCTACCATGGCAGACCTGCCAAATCTCTTCGAGGGCTCCTCCTATGGAGTTGGATGGAGGCTCGCAGGCTCCATCCTTCTGAGACCTAGTCACAGGGACCTCTCATTCGCTCGACATCTCCTTCTTCACGCATCTTACTAACATCTCTGCCTCCCCTCGCATCGACCTTGAGATGCACCCCAACCCTCCTTTGCAAGAGGCCGGTCAAGATCCTCCTAATCCTCAGCAGAACACCACAACAACAACAGCCACAGCGGCCTCCCCGGACATTGATGCCGCAAATCAAAACCCCCTCCTCTCTGCAGGAACAGGGTCAGAGTTGATAGTGACAACTAACGATAGAGCCAAAAGGCCGAATTCTTGCAACCCCAAGGCAGCAAAAATCCCCGAAATTTCAAGATCCTGATGTCGCAGTTTACAGAGAATACATGCAAGAACACGCGATTATTTGCAAACTCATGGGCATTTGGCCCACAAAGAGAGCTCTAAAAGGATGGATCCACGCCAAATGGAGTCTAAAAGGAGAAATCAAACTTCAGTTAGGATCTAAAGGCTTCTTCACAGTAGTCTTTTCTCTCTTGGAAGACAGAGATATGATATTTGAAGGCAACCCTTACTTCTTTAACTCAGCAGGGCTATACATGAGATATTGGAAGGAAAATTTCACTAGGGTTCCGATCTAGATTAGGCTGTACTCTCTTCCCACTGATTACTGGGCTCCCTCGGTCCTAAAGGCCATCGGGTATGAACTCGGATAATACATAAAGATGTCTAAAGTTACAAAAAATGGGCATGATATCTCCTACGCTCACATCTGCGCCTACATCGACGTCTCTGGAGCCTTACCAGAAGCCATTAGACTGAATTTCAGGGACGACATATGGACCCAAAGCATATATTATGAGCACATCCCCTTTCGCTATAGAAAATTTCATGAACATGGGCATCTCTTCAGAGACTGCCCACAAAACAAACCCCCCTGCAAAGGAAGATCAAGCAAGCAAAAGGGATGAACAAGGATTCACTAAAGCAGGAAGAAAATACAAGCAAGGCAAAAGAATGAACATCAGGAAAGATCCCCCAAAGTTTTCCCACCAAAACAAGTTTGATCTCCTATCTACGCTTCAAGAGGACGTAGGCCAACACAACAAGGAAAAGGAAATGAATACATAGAAGGAAACGCCCATGGACAGAAACAACACATAAATGGACACAACAGTTTCTCTCACACAGGAGGGCAGTATACCTCAAGATGGCACAGACATGGAGAGCATTCAGGACATACCCACGCCCGAGGAAAGAGCGATCGAGCAAGTCATGATGGGAATGGACTCGGAAAAAATAACAAAAGATTGGAATGCAAAAGGTATAGAAGGAGTTCCCATAGAGCACATACAGAAAATCGAGGAGGCCTACATTCTATAGCAAAGTTTGCAGAAGCAACAAGAGCAACAAAACAAGGGGAAAAACCCAGCAGGAGGAATCATGGCCAACCTCAAAGCCAGCCAACACATCACCAAAGGGAAGACTCGGAAAAGAGGCAGAAAAATCAACAACCAATTCCTTTAAGAGCTCGGAATCTGCCTCGTCAATGAAAGGACGATCTCTCTCTCCCCCAAATGTTATCATGATTTGTACATCCTGGAATATAAGAGGACTAAATAGTCCCAGTAAGAAAAGGATCCTGAAATCCAAAATAGCATCAGACAAGCCTGACATTGTACTTCTTCAGGAAACCAGAAGCAACTTAAATGATATGGACTCCATTCAACATTATTGCTTCAGAAATCACTATAGCCATCTGGCCATCTCGGCCTCTGGCACTGCAGGAGGTCTAGCCACCTTTTGGAGGACTCCAGATTCCACTTATGTGAATCTCTTGCTTCCAAACATGCCCTCACCACCGTCCTCCAAATCTCTGGTACTAAATACAATATCTGCATCACTAATGTCTACGCCCCTCACTCTGCTTCGGAGTGGGTGGCTTGGCTCATCTGCCTTAAGAAGCATCTTAGTTCCCTCAGCCAATCCCTAAGTCTCATAGCTGGGGATTTCAACATGATCCTCAATCTTGGAGAAAATCGGGGAGGCCTTCGAAGGTTGGACACTGACTCTGCAGCCTTTCAAGCCATGATTGATGATCTAGGTCTCATAGACACTCCCACCAAAAGTGGCACCTACACTTGGAACAATAGAAGAGGAGGGGACAAACATATCACCTCATGGTTGGATCGCTTTCTCCTCTCTGAGGACCTCTTCCTATCCTCCCTGGAATCGGAAACAAGCATTGCACCTCAAGCAAGCTGAGATCACTGGCCTATCATTCTCAACATCAAGCTCTCTGAAAGACCAAAAAAATCTCCTTTCAGGTTTGAAGCGTTCTGGATTACCCATCCAAAATTTCAGGACAAAATGAAGGAGTGGTGGTCTACTCCCCTCCCCTCACAAGGCAACAAAATGTATAACTTCCAACAAATATTAAAGCTCATGAAACTGGAACTCAAAGCCTGGAACAAAGAAAACATTGGAGACATAATAGCTGAAAAAAAGCTAATTGAGCTAAAAATGCAAGCCCTCCAACAGAATATCATCAATCATGGAATGACAGAGCAAAAAAAGAAAGAGGAAATCAAGCTTCAAAAAATTTGGGACGACCGAGCAGCTCAGGAAGAAACACTTTGGAGGCAAATGTCCATAATAAGTTGGCTTAAAGATGGTTAAAATAACACAACTTTCTTTCACAGATCTATGGTCCAGCATAGAAAATTCAACAGAATCCTCAGTCTCAAAAATTAGCAGGGTCTTATCCTAAGCACTCATACTGAGATTGAAGCTGAGCTCTACCAGTACTTTGGGGCCATCCTCACAGAGAACAACCACGATAATGAGGAAGACATCAGGAAAATCATAAGGAACATCCCTACTATCTTAACCAAATATCATAACCAAATGCTGTTGAAAAAGTTAACAATGGCTGAAGTGGAAGAAGTTGTCCATTCCATGCCCAATGGAAAATCCCTGGGTCCGGATGGATTCACTATAGATTTCTACAAATCATGTTGCCCTTAGATCAAAGACGAATTCTATGACCTAATCAAAGATTCTCGTCTCAAAATATCCATCCTTAAATCCTTCAATACCACCTTCCTCACACTCATCCCCAAATATGACAAAGCAAACTCCCCTAACCAATTTGGACCCATCGCCCTTTGCAACGTTGTCTACAAGATCATCTCTAAAGTTCTAGCTATTCGCATCAAAATTCTCCATCCGCTTCTCACCTCACCCTACCAAACTGGTTACGTTGAGGGTAGGCAATTTTGGACAGCATCATCCTCTCTCAGGAAGTCATCCACACCCTCAAGGATCAATCAAACCTGGTATGCTCATCCAACTGGATATGTCCAAAGCTTTCAAAAAAATAAACTGGAACTACATAAGGAAAATGTTGGCAGCCTTTGGGTTTAGCAAAGACAACATAAATTGGATCATGTCTTTAGTCTCGGGGGCTTTCTTCTCTATCCTCCTCAATGGTTCCCCTTCAGCCATCATCAAACCGTCTCGGGGCATTAGACATGGTGACCCTCTTTCGCCCTTCCTCTTTGTCATCATGGCAAAAGGCCTTGCCCGCTCCATATTTTCTTCTTCTTCCCCCGACCACTCACCAAAAATTCGTGGATCATACGCTCCTTATGGGCACTCCCTTTGTCAAAGAAGCCCTAGCCTTCAGTGCCATTCTAGATGATTTTTCTCAGGCCTCTGGTTCCTCTATTAACAACGCCAAGTCCAAAATATTTTTCCTAAACACTTCCAATGCCATTCAAATTAACATCGCTCGTATTCTTGGCTTCCAGCTCAGCTACTTCCCCTCGAAATATTTGTGTGTTCCCCTAACTAATAAACCCCTAGCCAGAGGCAACTGGGAATCCCTAGTCTCTAAGCTTAAAAAAAAAAAAAAAAAAAAAATCCAACTAGACCTTCTGCTCCCTTAACTTCCCTTGCAGACTTGTCCTAGTGCGTTCCATTCTTCAAGCCATGCCTCAATACCAATACTCGATCATTGCAGCCCCCAAATCTATCTCTAACCAAATCAGAGCAATACAAAGAGATTTCCTTTGGAAGGGCAACGCGAATAATGGAAAATGGGCGCTAGTTGCCTGGAGCAAACTCTGCAAGCCCAAAAAAGCTGGTGGTCTCGGTCTCAGGGATTCAGATCTCTTTGGTAAAGTCATGGGAGTGAAAATTTGGTGGCAATGGATTACCAATCCTACCACATCCTGGGCTAAGTTCTGGAAAGCCAAGTGTTGTGGTGGATTCAACACATGGGTGTACGAAATCGTGCGCATCTAGAGAATGTGGTCTTTTCTCTAAACCATAAGTAACAGGGAATATCTGGGGGGAGCTCAGAAGTATAAGACTTAAAATGAAGTAATACACTTAAGTATGATCTGTTAAAAACTAAAACTAAAAACACAAAAAGAAGCTAAATAGAGAGTTCCAAACAATAACAAGGTAAACAACGGTTCGATGGCCTTCTTCTCATTGAATGCTTGGAATGAATACAAATCTTACCCACTTGCCGAAGGGCCTAGGCAGAGGCTCTAGGACCCAACGCAAGGATGTTTTTCCTGTAGAAATTTGAATAACTGAGATATTATTCACCGAGATTCTCCTTATCACACAGGATTTTAGCTTCATGCATAATACATAATCTCTTCTACCATTGATCATCACATGCAGAAATAAAATCAATTGCATGCATACATTAAAACCACAAACAATCACACATATGAACACAGTAATTAATGGGAAAGCTTAAAGCCGAAAACCCCAACTATCTGTATATTATATGTCATGGAGATCATGTAACAATCATAGTACAAAAGCTCCTCACAAGCTCTCATGCACACCCTCAATTGCTACACACTATCAAGCTAGATCTAGCAAAACACATGCTCCAATCTTTTGCCACTTGATAGTCAGCCTCTATTGCGTAATTAATGCTATGGGATGGCTTCATTAAATAGATAAACCACCTGGCTTGAACTGCGCAATCCTCATGGGCTACTCCACCTATCTGTGTGTTGCAAATAGCAACAGTATAGTCACAACTGATAGTTAACCTGCTCTTTCACCTATTTCTGCACCGGTCTCCACTGAAACTGTCCATGCACTGAAGTTAACTGATGCATTCTTTAGTTGATTTATGAGTTTATAATTAGTGAATTAATTAATAATTAATTCACACCACTCTCACTAATTGTATCAATTAGTTAAATTGAATACAAATAGCTCAACTATGTTTAGATTAGTTAAACTGAACACAACTCCATTAACTCCTCAATCAACTCCACCAAACTCTGTCACATGAGTTCTAACTGAAGTATCCATGCAATAGCTCCACTTAACCCCTAGGAATAGCGTAATTCCTTCTTTCAGCTCCTGTGCCACATCTGTGCACTTAACTGAAGTGCTCCAAGAGAATAAGATAATGTTTATAGTCCAAATATTATTAAGAGCTAATAATATTCGACATATCTATTTTTAGACTAGAAATCTAAATATAGATTCCGCCCAATATGTCTAAAAATAGAAGTCCATCTATTTTTTCCGACTTGACCAACCATCCACAAATAGCATCCTGCAACTCATAGAACATGATCCATATGTCTAAAAATAGACATAGTCTAAAAATAGACTTTGCGCCAAAAATAGCCTGCCGGCCCACTTAGTGAAGGCGACTCCTTTCCACTAAGCTCATCATCTTGTTGCAATCTCAACACTCCCTCTCAACAAGATAAGGATTATCTGCAACCCCTATCTTGCCCCTGTGGTATTCGAATTTGCTCCTGGTGAGCGCCTTCGTCAAGATATCAGCATCCTGATCCTCCATGGGAATGTATGAAAGTAACATGATCTTCCGCTGCACACAATCTCTGATATGATGATACCGGATGTCGATGTGTTTAGATCTATCATGAAATACTGGATTAACCGAGAGTTTGATGCAACTCTGATTATCACAATAAATCACAGTAGGCTCTAAGTGTGAACCGAACAACCCGACTAGGATCTTCCTCATCCATATAGCCTCGCATGCAGCCAAACTCGCTGCCATATACTCGGCCTCTGCTGAACTGAGTGCCACGGATCTCTACTTCCTGCTGTACCAAGAAACTATTGTCGATCTGATACTGAAAATCCCTCCAGATGTGCTCTTTCTGTCCGTTGGGCTCCCTACCCAATCTGCATCCGTGAAGCCACACAGCTTCACCTCATCCAACTGTCTGTACCATAATCCATATCCCGATGTGCCTCTGAGATATCTCAATTCATGCTTCCCCGCCTTCCAAAAGAGCTTGGTAGGCTTAACCATAGCTTGTGAAAGTTGGTTAACTGCATAGCATATTTCGGGTCATGTATTGACCAGATACATAAGCGACCCCACCAACTGTCGATAAACAGTGGCATCCACTACCTCCGCTGAAGTAGCATCCTCCTTCCTCCAACCACCAGGAAGAGGAGTATCAACAGCTTGCACCATGCATGTTGAACTTCTCCAAGATCTCCCGGCATACTTACCTTAAGAAACAAACACCCACCATCATACCAAGCCAAATTTCCAATCCCGCAAATAATGAAGGAGGCCCAAGTCCTTCATCTCAAATCCCTTTGCAAGATCCTCCTTGCATGAGAGTATCAAATTTCTCATCACCCACACAAAAATCAAATCACTACATAAAGTACAATGATCAACAACTTACCCTCCACCACAATCTGGTATAGGTTAGGATCTGCCTCACTCTTGGAGAATCCAAGTCTGGTGAAATAACTGTCTATCCGTGTGTACCAAGCACGAGGTGCTTGTTTCAACCTATACAACGCTCTCTTGAGCCTGCACACATGCGACTCGCTGTTGAAGATCTCGAAACCTTCGGGCTGCTCTATGTACACCTCCTCCTCAATCACTCCGTTGAGGAATGCAGTCTTCACGTCCATCTGATGAATGTGCCACCCCATCTGCGCTGAGAGAGCAAGAATCGTCCGTATGGAAGAATACCTTGCGACAGGTGCAAAGGTCTCCTCATAATCAATCCCCTCTATTTGTGAAAAGCCTCAGGCAACAAATCTTGCCTTGTACTTCTCCACACTCCCGTCAGCTGCCTGCTTCACTTTGTAGATCCATCTCAAACCCACCACTGATTTCCCTTCCGGTCTTGGGACAATCTCCCATGCACTGTTTCTAACAATCAAATCATACTCTTCCACCATGGCATCTACCCATGCGGGATCCTCCACAGCTTCCTTGAAAGAGGATGGATCTGTCACGATACACTTGCTCACAAGATCCATGTATCCAGTATACCGATCAGGTGACTGTCTCTGTCTGCGCTGTGATGTAGGTGCTCCTACAACCTTCTCTGCATCTTGAGCCAGTCGCTCAGCTTCTGTAGTGTGCTTCCGCCCTCTGATGGTTGGCGCTACATGAGTGGTCTCTTCCACTCCATGAACCTCCTCTTGTGGCTGATCCACATCCTGAGGCTCATCCTTAGGAACTAATAGCTCCTCATCTGCATGCAAGTGTGGCTCCCTCTCAAGCGAACACTTCATGGCTTTCTCCTCCTAAAATTTGATATCCCGTCGCACAACAGTCTTGCGACTGTCTGGCAAATACACACGATAGTTGTGGGGCGTATCAGTGCACCCCACAAATATCCCAACCTCCGCAATCGGTTCCAGCTTCTTCCTGGCATCCTTCGTCACATGAATGTAAACAAGTGAACCAAAAATCCTCAAATGGGAAATATCAGGCTTCTTAGCAGAAAACGCCTCCTCGGGTGTACTCTGGAGTGTAAAAACTCTGGTAAACTTGAATAAGTATATATTATTATTTATAAAAGATGAGATATGAGATATGATTACAATGGGGAATCACCGAGGCTTTAAATATAGCCTCATGGTGTCCCTTGGTGAAGAGGCATGATCTTTGATCATGCCCTTTCACTTAATAAACCTAATATAACTATATCTAACTAATAATTAATAAAATATACATAACATTGCCCCTCTCTTAAAGATGCTTTGTCCTCAAAGCATACGTAACGATGGAAAATGTTGACGAATGCCTGGGTTTCTTGAGCGGTGGGCTCTTGCTTCCCACATTTTAAAAAGATCGTGGAGCATATTCTCGAGTTCAATCTTTTGTTGATCTGGATAGTGAAAAGATCTGATATCGACAGGGTTGGATCCTGTCTTGACTTCTATTGGATGTTTGATTTTCCTATATGGAGGCACTTTTATGGGTAGATCCTGGAATACTTTTTCGTGTGTCCGAACTAGTCCTTGTTCTTCTGATGACTCTTCGTGGCTCCCTTTTGAAGATAACATTTCTAACTGATGACATTGTACTGTAGATGTTGGCGCTCCTATTTGAATCATCTTCATCATCATAGAGGAAGATACGACTTGATCTTCTAGGGCTTGGAATCCATACAACCTGTGTTTCTGCCCTTTCCACTTAAAACTTATAAACTGCTTCTGATGGTTGGCAGAATAAGTACCTAAAGTTTGTAGCCATTGAATTCCTAAGACCACATCTACTCCTCGTAATGGAACGGTGTAGAATGGAGATTCTAAATGAAAGTTTTTTATTTGTAGTTTGACCTTATGGCATTTCCCTACTTGCTCAATCTTCTTACCATCGGCCACCATTACCTTCATATTAGGCATGGGGAAGGTAAATATGTTAAGTCTTTTTGCCATGGTTGAATCTAGAAAATTGTGGGTACTTCCAGTGTCGACGAGAACCATTACGTTGTTGTTCTTGATATGTCCTCTTAACCTTAGGGTTTGAGGTTGTGATATGCCTGTCATAGCTGATAATGACACTTGCGGAATAGTTTCCCCATCCACTTCTAGAGAGAACTCTAAGTTGTCTTCTAATCCTTCTATATATGAATCATTATTGTTAGCGTCATTAGTTGCTTCAAAACTGTATAGATTTTTCGCTTTTCCATTAGCACATCTGTGCTTAGGGTCCCAGTTTTCACCGCAACGCTTGCACTTGCCCTCTCTCATTCTTTGTTTTTCCACACTAGATTTTTTTCTTCACGAACATGGGGTGGGACATATTTTGTGTCATCTACATTTTCAGATTGAGGAAATCTTTGTCTCGAATATACTTTTTCTGGTTTTGATAACCTTTCAAATTTCTTTTCAGCAACTTTTGCTTTTTGCCTTGCTACTTCTACTGATGTAACTTCATGAAGTTCGAGCTCTTCTTGTATATGGATTTTAAGTCCTGAGATGTAAGACTGGATTAGACGAGATTCTGACAATCCCGGTACTCGTGTTGCCAAGGTCTCCCATTCTCTAGTGTACTCATCCACATCTCCTTTTTGGCGTAATTTGATAAACGTTGAAAAAAACCTTTCTTCTTTTATGCCTTGAAACCTTTTGAATAATGCATCCTTAAATTTCCTCCAACTGATAGCAAGCGTCGTCTTTTTCCACCACATATACCAATTATATGCTTCTCCTTCCATTTTCATGGAAGCATGCTTAATTTTTTCGTCATCACTAGTAATGTCATAAATCTCAAAATATTCTTCCACTTTATTAAGCCATGCAACGCTATTTTTTTCATTACCATCAAACTTGGGTAGCTCGATTTTGGCTTTTCGTTGATATGCTAATGGTGGAACAAGAAGGGGATATTGATTAGCAAATGCATTCCAAAGCTGCTTATTTTGAAAATCTACATTACTATCTTCTTGATGATGTGGGGAATCGGTCTTTTCCTGATGCTCTTCTGAGTTCCCTGAATCTGCGGAATTGTTTTGTTGATTTTGTTCCATATTAGGAAATATTGGGGATTGTGTCTGACTTAACTTATCTATCTTATCATTTAGCTTATTGAAGAGTTCTGTCATCTTGTTCATTGCTTCGTTATGCTTTTCTATGGCCTCGTGATGATTTAGCCACATTTGTCTTTCTATTCGATTTGTCGTATCATGAACCTTTTTGATGTCGTTGGAGTGTCCTGCAACTGTACCTTCAAGATCGATTAATCTTTTTCTGAATTCTTCAGAATTATTATTGATCTGTTTCTCGAGATCCACCAATTTCTTCTGGAATTCGGCCATCGACATTGATGAAGACATTGAACGTGTATGAGGTGGGGAATATTTTTCTGCCAGTTTTTCCCTCTTTTTTTTTTTAAATTAATTAATTAATTAATATTTAATTAACTAATTAAATTAAAATTTTTTTGAAATAATAATAATAATTTCTATTATTATTATTATTATTATATATATATCTTTAAATAATAATAATAATAATTATTATTATTATTTTATTATTTGAAATATATATATATATATATATAATTATGGGGAAAAAGATTGTTAACCTTGAAAAGTCACGTTGTTTTTAAAAGTCACTTTGTTTTGAAAAGGCACGTTGTTTTGAAAAGGGGAAATGGGTTTTAATACCATGGGCAATTACCATGGGCCCAAAACCACGAGCAATTACTCTTCCTTGTTCCTTTTTACTTTGTCTTCACATGTACGTATATATACTTCTTTATATATATATCTCTTTTTACTTTTACTTTTTTTTTCTTTTGGAACTATTTTCTTTTAAATATTTTTTTTTCCTTTTAATTTATTTCCCCCTTTATGTTTACTTTCCTTCTCTCTTTTGATTTTATTAATATATATATATATATATATATATTTCTTCCTTCTTCTTTTTTAAAAAACAAATGTTGCTACCCACAAGCACTTGGTTTTTAAAAAAATCTGCAATTTTGGAATTTTCTTGTAATTCCTTAATTCTGGGTGATCACACAGATCTCTAAGAGCGATGGCTCTGATACCAATGGAGTGTAAAAACTTTGGTAAACTTGAATAAGTATATATTATTATTTATAAAAGATGAGATATGAGATATGATTACACTGGGGAATCACCGAGGCTTTAAATATAGCCTCATGGTGTCCCTTGGTGAAGAGGCATGATCTTTGATCATGCCCTTTCACTTAATAAAACCTAATATAACTATATCTAACTAATAATTAATAAAATATACATAACATACTCATGCCAAGTATCTTGTGAGGACAACGGTTCTACACATATACTGTAGTATTGCATGCCTTCGCCCACAAGTGAATGGGTAGGCCCTGATCATGCAACATCGCCTGTGCAACAGCCACGATCGTTCTGTTCTTCCGCTCAGCAACCCCGTTCTGCTGTGGGTTATGAGGTACTATGAGCTCTCTTCGAATTCCTTCTACGTTGCAAAAGTCCTTGAATTCGCCAGAGATGAATTCACCGCCATTGTCGCTCCTAAGAGCCTTCACCTGCTTCCCCGATTCTTTCTCAACCAGTGCCTTGAACTCACAGAACTTTGAGTATGTCTCGCTCTTCTTCTGCATGAAGAAGATCCAACACTTACGAGAAAAATCATCAACAAATATTACATAATACTTGTGCTTTGCTGTCGAAGCTACTAAGAAAGGTCCACACATGTCTGTGTGAATTCTCTCAAGGATCGTCGTGGCGCGACTATCCTTCTCATGAAAGGTGGCTTTCACAAATTTTCCCAAGGTACATCCCTTGCACTGATCTGACTGCGCAAGAGTGCCTTTAGGAAGCCCAGTAGAAATCTGCTGCAGTATCTTCAAAGCTCCATGGTGAAGGTGGCCTGATCTCCGGTGCCACAGCTCGCCATCATCCCGGCTCACCACTCTTTCTGCCTTGCCTGCCATTGCTGCGCAGCCATCTACCTGCAATTGATAAAGGTTCTTAACTCGAACCCCTATCCTCCGGGTCTCACCAATTTCCTTAGTGCGCAGGAAAGCCTTTCCCTCGCTAAAGACAACATCATATCCCTTGTCTTCTAACATCGCCACAGAGATAAGATTCTTCTTCAATCCTAGAACATGGATCACTTCCTTCAATCTGAAGGGTTTACCAGACTCCCTCTCAAAGGAAATGGTACCGATACCGGTCGCACTGTATCTACCATCATCGCCCATCTTGATGTGCACTCCAAGATCTTTCTCATCCAAATCAATAAACAAATCTTGATCTCCTGTCATGTGAAAAGACGCACTACTGTCCAGAAACCACACTGAACCCATCACACTTGAAACCAAGCATGCGATCAGCGAAAAATCCAGCTCAAACCGCGAGGCTAAGGCCTCTCCAGCTGTAGTCCCAACAGCCTACTTATTTTTCTTCTTTTGTGGACAATTAGTGGTGTAATGTCCGTGTTGATGACAGTGAAAGCACTTCACCTTAGACATGTCCTGCTTCTTGCCTTTCGCACCGGATTGAGAAGCTTTCTTGCTCTTCCCCTTCTTTGCTTTGGTAGCCAAAGCGCAATTCTCTTCATCAGAGTTATTTGATGAAGATCCGTCCCTGGTACTCTGCCTTATCTCCTCTTGCACAAGATCCGACCAAAGTCGCTCCCATCCTGGCAATTTCTCCCGACCATTGACAGAGTCCTGATAGGAATGACAACTCTTCGGAAGCCCAAGGAGAGCCAAGCTCAACAAGTCCTCATCATCAACAGTCACCCGCACACTTCCCGGCTCATCCTTGCATTGGATGAACTTCATGAGGTACTTGGGCATACTGTCGCCTTTCTCCATCTTTATGTTCCTGAGTTTATCCTTGAGTGCCAACTTCCTCTGGTCGCTCTTGCTTTGGAATAAATCTGTCAAATCTTTCCACATCAAGAATGGAGAAGCCTTACCATGAAGGTTGGACACTATGTGATCCTTCACACCCTCCAACAGAATCCTTCGACACTTTGCTGTCTTCTTTTGCCATGCGTCAAGTACGACAACATCAGTAGAAGTAGGCTTTGGGGTTTCAGCATCTATGAACTCCTTCAACCCATTGTCATTTAGCACCGCCTCCATCCTATCCTTCCATGCAATATAATTTGAGTTGCCCTCAAGGGCATACTCCAATTGCAATCCGTTGAAAGACATCTCAACTTCGACACCAAGAAAACACTGCTGCAAATTCGAATTCCACCAGCACAAAACTCAACCGCTTCAATGTTTTGCAATTGCTCCAATGATCAATATCGCTTTGATACCATGTATAAATTTGAATAACTGAGATATTATTCACCGAGATTCTCCTAATCACACACTATTTTAGCTTCATGCATAATATAGAATCTCTTCTACCATTGATCATCACATGCGGAAATAAAATCAATTGCATGCATACATTAAAACCACAAACAATCACACATATGAACACGGTATTTAATGGGAAAGCTTAAAGCTAAAAACCCCAACTATCTGTATATTATATGTCATGGAGATCATGTAACAATCATAGTACAAAAGCTCCTCACAAGCTCTCATGCACACCCTCAATTGCTACACACTATCAAGCTAGATTTAGCAAAACACATGCTCCAATCTTTTGCCACTTGATAGCCAGCCTCTATTGTGTAATTAATGCTATGGGATGGATTCATTAAATAGATAAACCACCTGGCTTGAACTGCACAATCCTCATGGGCTACTCCACCTATCTGTGTGTTGCAAATAGCAACAATATAGTCACAACTAATAGTTAACCTGCTCTTTCACCTATTTCTGCACTGGTCTCCACTGAAACTATCCATGCACTGAAGTTAACTGATGCATTCTTTAGTTGATTAATGAGTTTATAATTAGTGAATTAATTAATAATTAATTCACACCACTCTCACTAATTGTATCAATTAGTTAAACTGAATACAAATAGCTCAACTATGTTTAGATTAGTTAATCTGAATACAACTTCACTATCTTCCTCAATCAACTCCACCAAACTCTGTCACATGAGTTCTAACTGAAGTCTTCATGCAATAGCTCCACTTAACCCCTAGGAATAACGTAATTCCTTCTGTCAGCTGCATGTACCACATCTGTGCACTTAACTGAAGTGCTCCAAGAGAATAAGATAATGTTTAGAGTCCAAGTATTATTAAGAGCTAATAATATTCGACATATCTATTTTTAGACTGGCAATCTAAAAATAGATTCCGCCCAATATGTCTAAAAATAGAAGTCCATCTATTTTTTCCAACTTGACCAACCATTCACAAATAGCATCCTGCAACTCCTAGAACATGATCCATATGTCTAAAAATAGACTTTGCGCCAAAAATAGCCCGCGGGCCCACTTAGTGAAGGCGACTCCTTTCCACTAAGCTCATCATCTTGTTGCAATCTCAACATGTCCTTCAAGTTCTACCTTCTGAAGCAGTTCAACTATCTCTCTCTGCCGTAATGGACTGAAATTGTTGGGTGGCCAACAATTGAGTCCTCTTCTTCAACTCCTGCTCCTTGGTTCACACAAACAGCTAGTGTTGCTTGGGCAACTTTGGCCAGCATAAACTTGTGATCACACATTGTTCATCTCTTTGAGGGTTTATATAGGTGAGCTTTTAAACCTCCTTCCCTCCCTTGGTACATGGTGGATAATGACCCAAGGGAGGGGCAATATTCCATTGTGGGCTGAAATATGCTTTTGTGTGCTCACACAAGGCCTAAGGAGGCGCTGGTGCTGTCCTTAGGCGGCTTTCACATAAGGAGAAACTGTCATTTGCTTGCTCGTGGTCCCGGAAAGGGAATTTTTTCCATTTCCAAGAATGTGTGCTTACCGGGCTCCAGTGCGCGCAGAAGGCGCTCTTCTTGAAGGAAAAAGCGTGCATTCGGGCATTTATGACTAGTTCAATCCTGAATGTCTCCAAACCTTAGAGATTCTTAATATTTTTTATTCCATAATGTATCCCTGTCCTGTAAATCCTTGGGCTCGACATTACTTGATGTCATTTTCTGCTCTACGATTTTCTAGTGTTAACAATTTCCCCCTAATGTGTGAGGTCTAGGAAGAACTGTATAGCCGAAATACATTATAGTTTCTTTTCTGTATCGTACGCAGAGAGAGAGAGAGAGAGAGAGAGAGAGGCTTGTGTGTAGAAGGACAACATCTTGCACTGGGTCCGAGATAACCACTGCCTAGGGGACCCCCTGCAAGTAGACAAAATATACAAAATATTTGCAAAATTTCAACGAGGCGGGCATGTCCCATGCTTGTGATGCTATGGCTAGTTAAACAAATTTGATAGATACATGTGATGTCTGTGTCACTGTTGTGGTAGTGATGTTGGTGGTTGTTGAGGACGACTGTTGACGCCCTCAGGGGCGTTTTTTCTTTGACGATAGGTGGAATGTGGTACCCATATGTATAATCTTGGTATGGCAGATCACTGCACAATGTACGCATATGTACCGGCTGGGACCTTCCCGTGTAAGCATTGTTGTCAGAGATGCTTATAAAGGCACGAGTCTTCGACGGATCTTGATCAAATTGCAATGGTTGTAAGGTATGATACCATTGTGACATGAAAGCTTTTGCTGTAGTCGAATGTCAAGAGGATCGATGACATCTATGGACATTGATGTCTCCCATAGCGCCACCCGAGGATACCCCTTTACATGGGGAGGGGTCATCCAAGGTACCGCTTCCTTCTTGGAAAATAGGTGTTGATGTCAACAAAAAGGAAGCCTTAACCGAACCATAATGGGTTTAACATAGACATGTTGGTGAGCGGTGGCTGAACACGGATGACGGGGATTCAGTGGCCCGAGGTCGAAGTATATTTGAGCAGCTTCGTGGCAGTCTTAGGTATTTTCTGAAAGGAAAAAATCCCTGGAGTCGGTAGGACTTCCAAGATGGGTATGAACCGGTTATGATTGTCTTAATGGTGCATGCATGGAAGGTATGAAATAATTCAACCAAGGGAGATGGGGGACTGCTTCCATGGGAGGAAAAAGTGCAATATGAGGGCAAAGAGGTGAAGGGAGTTGTTTGTGATTTTTGTACAAAAAGAATAAAATAATAGGGTTTGGTTTGTACAAAACACAGAGACGGGTACCCCAAAACATGAAAGAGGTTCGCTCACTTGATGGTGTGAGGATGGTGTTTTTCTGGGGGTAGGGGTCCCATTGGCTGGTCTCATGTGTGGGGTTGATGAAGCAGAAGATGTCGCAGACGGATTAATGCTAATGGAGGTATGGTGGGCCAAATGCGGTGCGCGGAGGAGCGCTTTCATTCTGCTTGTACAACTTGGTCGTCCGGGAAGGGGGTTGAGTTGGAATGGTGAACTAGACCTTATGCATGATATATGGATGGGCATGAGGTGCTTCTCAGACTAAAATGGTATGGCCATGGTGTCACTTTGTGGAGTGATGTATGGTCTACTTGAAATGACGATTGCCATGGAGGGGAGGCTCTACCGACCATCGAGGACGTTTATCATATGCAGGGTGAGGTGATGATAAACCTGGTAGGGTGTGAGGACCCTAGGGTTTATTTTTTATGGAGAAATGATGTCAGGATATGCAAAGTTTCTGGGAATCTATCATGTTGAGGGTAGAATGATACCTACTCTAGAAATTTCGGTGGTGATTGTTGTGAATGGTTTGCGGGTTCTTCCTGCAAAACAACTACCTTAAGTGAAAGCATCTTCTTTTCATTGAATATTATTTGAAAAACATGAATTTTGGAAAGGAAGATGGGAGGGGGCATACCTGCCGGCGCTTGAAAAAATATTTCTTTGGAAAGCGAATGTGGGGCATCGCTTTTCGTTCATCATGGTATACTGATTATGGGGAAAATTACGTAATGGACCTTCTGATCTCCTGTTATGGACCTCCGAAGTTCTGGAAAAGGGCGATAAATAAGGGATTATAGCCCTAATCCTATTCATTTGTACTTGCTGAGTTTGGGAGATTAGAGGTGATAGCAGAGCCTTTCTTGTCGTTGCAGTCAGCCTGTGTATCGGGGATTAGCGATACTATGCCGAGGTAACTCTCATGACGTCCTGCATAGTGATTTTTCCAGTTTGGTGACGCCAAGGGCCATACAAATTAGGTTTGTACGGCCTCAAAGGGGTTTTTTTCCCTAGATTATGTGGGCGATCTAGGGAAATAAGCACCCCCTTATGCGTATTTCTCAGGTACATTTGCGCGAAGGCGCGTTGTCCCTGCCTCTTTACGTGCAAGGGCACACCTGTAAATGAAACAGGTGTGCAATGGCGCGCCTGTTTGTTCTACCCATAAGGGTTTCTGGGGCCTTTATGGGTAGAACTTCTTGAGGTAAAGGCCGTTGTCGGGGTTAGTGAGGTAGGTCCCGTCCGGTTCCATCAAGATATATGCCCCCTGCCGGAGGCAATGTTTGATGATATAGGTCCCTTTCCATAGGGTTTTGACCTTTCCTGGCCCTAAGGCTTCTTTTGCGACATCATAGCGAAGGACTAGCTCTCCTTCGATAAATGAGCGAGGGGTGATGTGGCAGTCGAATGATGGTTTTACCCTTTTCTTATGGGCCTCATTGTGTTGTAGCGATTGGTGCCTGTTTTCGAGAACTAGCTCTAGTTGTACTAGGAAATTCTCTAGAGGTTGGGTGTCATCCAGGAGTTCGATGACTGCATGCAAATTTGGGAACTCGTGGAAATCGATACAGGGGCGCAAGGTGCCTTGGTTTTTTGCGACAGGAATAAAGTTGAATTCCTGTGATGGAGGGGTTGTTGAAATCCTGTCTTGGGCGTGCGATGACACAAGTCGTATGTGATAAGTTGTGTCGTTGGCATGCGGTGGGGGACGGATCTCTGCAATGGAGTCCTGAGTGAGCCGATAGTTGGCCTTCCCGCTAAGATAGTCAATTCCCGGTAGATGGAAGTTGATTTTATCACAGAGATGTCTGAACGTTTGTAGCAACGGACATCCCTCTGGTGTGTGATTATGACTGGTGCAAATGGTGCAGGGTATCACAGTGCTGACAGAGTAGATAGTGCGAGAATATACACTACTCGATGTTCCAGATGTGGATGCTTGGAAAGGGTCTGTTATGGACCAAGGTGTCTTTTGTTTCCATTTTTACGTCGTGGGTTGGAATCTGCCTCCATTTTTGGTGGGTGGATGACTTAATGTTGGTCTCAGTTTGGGGATATGCACGCATTTGAATGTATGATGACAGTGTGAGCAAATTTGACAGTAAGTCCGTGTAATCTTCTCTTGATTAGAGATAAGCTTTTGGGGAAGAGACGATATTATGCGAAGACTATTTGCAAGGGGTTGGAGTTCTCTGCATTGATTGATCCGGTGATCGTTTAGATCACATAGGCCACATGTTATCCTCGATTGGGCTTGAGGTTTACGTGATTGGTTTATGGTCTTAGCAAGCGTGACGAACCACCCTGGTGGCGGGGTCGAAGCAGGGTTATAACACCATCGTGGTGGTGGGGGTGTCGTTGGGTCGACGACGTATATTTTATGCCATTCATGGAGGTCACTCGTCATTTTTTCTACGGCATTAATCATGTCGATAGTGGGACGGAGTCGTGGGACATCAGTACAATGTCGTTCATAATGATCACCCTAACATATCAGGAAAAAATTCCGTGATATGGGTCTCCCATTATGCGTGGTCTGAGGCTGGGCGGGGTACCATCGCCGTAACGCTGCTAAGTCAAGGCAGTTGACTGCTATATGGTTCGTCTGCTTGCACAATGTGCATGCGGGTGGCTTTCGTAACGTGTTTGTGACAGTAACTATGGGTTGCTTGCTAGGTCGTTCTTCGGCTAACAAGAACATGATTGACCCACTCATCTCCTCTGATTGGGTCATGGAGCTGTCGATGGATTCGACATCCATATCGTCTTCTTGGGAAAGACGAACTATGGCTGAGCGGAGACTAGCAAGGGCTAGTCGCAAGCGAGGTATGTAGTGACAATCCTCCAATAAGTGATTGTCGGTGCATAACGGGCATGTGAATTGTGCTGCCCAAGCTCCACGTAGTAGACCCTCTCGATTGGATACCATCTGTGGATGAGTTCCAATGCGGCGCACTCCTCGAGGTAGTGGCCACGTTCATCGCATAGTGTGCAACGTATAATGGGCAATATTGGGGGGCGCTCTACATATCAGTGCTCCTCTTGTAAGTACAAGATGGAGAGCGACTTGTCATTAATAGACTGGATGGAGGGATCCTCTTGATATGATCGCTCAATTGCGTGCAAGGCGTCCCGATACCGTGGTATTTCTGGAAAATGGTGGGTATAATGCCCATAGGTGTCACATAGGGCGCATGCGTGATTGGTACACAACGTTTTGCCTGTGCTTTTGGTGGCAAGTTCCTTTTTATGGGAATGTTGTTTTGAGGTGTCTGCCTCACAGCCGAGGAGTGGTTTTAATTCGTCCAACTCCGGGAATATGTGAGTCGGGTGTCCTGTGACATCACATATAGCGCAGGCTAATGACTCCCTCTGCATGGTGGGGGTCACCACTTTCTTTCCTTTCTTGGCAATTTTCTTTATTGTGGTCGCCAGTTTTGCAGCGGGGATTTCCCTTGCAGGGGCGATTTCGACTGCTACTTGGGTAGGTTGGGCCTCCTCGGGACCGGGAGGCTTTAATCCAAATGCAATAACGTTGGTAGCTGGCGTTTCTGGAGGGGGAACGAGGTACCACACTAGGAATTCCAATGATATGTTGGGTAGTACCATTGTTTCCAAGACCTGCTGGGAGGTGAAGCCAAGAGGTGGGTATAGGAAAGGAGTTTGGGATGCGGCATAGACTAAGGAGGCTGCAGTAGCTGACGCCTCGGTGTCGTTACTGCTTAAGTCTGTGTCCTGACTAAACTTGGTGCTTGACGTGGACATCATGCATACTGGGGCCGCTATGGTATCGGGTGATACCTCAGGGATAATAGGAGGATCTCCTAGGAAGGATCCTAGGACATATGACGGTTTGAATTGGCCAGGGCCATATTCTTGATACCATGAAATACCATCAGTGGCTGTGTCTACATAAGGTAGAACCATATATGTGTTGGTCAAAGGACGCTTTTTAGTGTGTGTCAGCTGGTCTACTGTAATGATTCGATCCTCGTGGCGGAACATCATGATGCGGAAAACAGAGGATGCTATGGCAGACATGGCATACATGTAACTATGCCCAAGGAGTATATTGTAATCCAAGTGAGCGTCCAAGACTTTGATGTCTATGTGGACCGTTTTGCCGGCTAAGCAGACCGGTACATTTTAGAAGAGACCGACGGGGGTTGAGGGCCGACCGTCATATGCCCTAAGAGTGATGACGAAAGGTTTGAGTTCTAGGGCTCCTAACTTCTGCCATACATTCTTTGACATGATGCATGTAGATGCACCTCCGTCAATGACACATCGGTGAATAGTGATATTCTATAT
Organism: Pinus albicaulis; assembly: GCA_034641835.2. Taxonomy (NCBI): domain Eukaryota; kingdom Viridiplantae; phylum Streptophyta; class Pinopsida; order Pinales; family Pinaceae; genus Pinus; species Pinus albicaulis. The sequence goes on along the minus strand of CM076578.1, from coordinate 1,954,128,844 downwards.
CGATACTGGTATCTAGAAGGTGACCATGGAGGGAAGCCTAGGGGTGGCTTTGTCTAAATCAAAAGCCATCATGTGCGTGTCGGTGGGGTCGACGGCGCCTAAGGCGGAAAGTATGGCTTTCTGCTGCTTTGGGCACGACTGCAGTACCTCCAAAGCGGACATAACAGCAGGTAACTGGGCTAAATCGTCTACGATATTGTAATTGTGGGCTGCTTTGGAGTAGTTACATGCTCGCTTATTAGGCCCTTTAACCATTTTTGGCAATGGTTCCAAATGAATCTTTGGAATGGTCAAAGGTGCAGTCGGCGCGGATGTACTATCTCCTGACGAACCGATGTCTGGTGGGCTGTCGTAGCTGCGATTTCAGGTTTGAAAAAGCATTTCTTCACCGACCATGTAAATTTCATGGCTGTTTTTCTCAGAACTGTTGGGGTTTTGCTGCTGAGTGCTAACCGTTCATTGATGGGGGAAGGGTTCTTGCATGACTGCAGTTGTCTGGGAAGATCCTCCTTGTCCTCGGTTACTTTGAAGCTTTTTAAGCTCAGGGAGTTCGGGACAATGTTGAGTATAGTGCCCTTACTCACCACATATCGAACAAGAATGGTTTGTTCATAGTGGTGGCCTTTTGCCTTGCTTTTGAGCATTGCTTGGCTCCAGGTTTTGATTCCGGTTGAAGTTATATCTAGGTCGAGGTCGCGGTGGGCGCTGTTGACTACTGCCCCCCTGTCCAGGGTTCCCTTTGGGTTTGTTTTTTACCTTTCTTTTGACCACATTAGGAGGGTAATTCTTTTGATCATACTGGTGTGGTTGATCTTGGGACGACTACACAAAATTCACTTATGCATTGTTCTGCGTTGGTGGGTTATGTGCTTGGGACTGAGCTTACTGTTGTCCCATATTTGCACCTGGCCGTTGGGGGGAGTTCTTCCGTCAGTTTTTCTTCCTGCATAATGGGTCCCCCCGGCCGGAGGGTAAGGTCCTCCATGGTGATACGCTAGTGCCCCATTAGTCAAATTTTGTTGCTGCATATGATGACTTTAAAATCCGGGTTGAGACATGTTCTGGGTAGACCCATGTGTGTAGCCGGGATTCTGACTGTTACTACCTAGGCACCCTTGGGTCATTGACCCAATAAGTCCGTCTGCAGAGTTCGACGCGCCTGGAAATTCTTGATAAGGTTGCAGGTGCGAGGCGTTAGGCAGGATATTGTATATGTACATTGATTGTGTATAGATTAGTTCAAGCTGCTGGGCTTTACTGATTGCGTCCTCTTCGGATGTGGGGTTACATTGCGCCACATCCTTTGAAATCTCCGTCGTCAGAGTTTTCAAGAATAAATCTAAAAGGACTTGGTCGTCGAGTTGAGCTTTGCATAAGCTACGACGCTATCTCCACTCGTGGAGATGTTCATAAATGTGGGTAGAGGGAGATTGTTTGAAATTTTCAGTAATTCCATTCTCGAATCACGGTGAATGGGTAACTGAAAGTAAGTGAGGAACGCAGTTGTGAGGGCGCTAAAGGTTCTGTATGAAGCAGGGGGTTGCTCAACGTACCATTTTGCGGCCACTCCCGTGAGAGTGCGTTGAAATAGCCTCAATTGAATAGTCTCATCAATGATGTTATTCGATGAGCACCACAGGAGAAAGGTCATTATATGATTCCCTGGGTCTTCCACTCTCTTGCCTTCAAACTTTGGTATGTATGAAGGGAGCTTCGTGGGCATGGGAGGCCAATTGGGGTCGTGCGCGATGGGGTCATTGGTGAACTTGGTTAAATTTGGTAGATTTAATGCCGCTAAGAAGGGTGACTGAGAGGTTGACGCCATGGCAACATGTGAAGACACGAAGTTCTGGTTAGAACGAGGGTTAGTCTGTGATGTACCCGGTTGTGAATTTAGCTGGCTTCCCGTATGGGATGCACTCTTATGCCCCCTAGGGGACGAGGGGGGAGTGATGTGCGGTGTGGTGTTGGGAGACCGATTGGGGTTCCCAACAAACGTTGCTCCAAGAAAGGAGGAACCAACCACTGCGGCAACATTCCGTCTTTGACGCCCAAATGGCGAAAGACCTGGAACCCCTCCCGTTAATGGGGGGAGGTCCAAAAGACGCTTGGACCGACGAGGTTCCGTTGGAACCTTTTGAGGGTCGTCCAGGTTAGGTTTTGGAAATTTTTTTTAAGGGGATTGAGTCTATGATCACGACAAATCTATGGCCACATACATAAAACAAAGCGAAAACGAAATGATTTTCCTTTAATTTAATCTATGTGATCAATCAAGAAAAAAATGGTTTTGTTTGTTTGCGTGTGATACTAAAAAATCCAAGAAGACCTAATAAATTCCTCACACTCTCAAAAGTAACTGGGCCTTGAGATGATTTCTTACAAGTGTTGGCACAACGTCCCAAAAGAACTGGCAACGCCCCCAGTCAGCCGAAGAGAATCAACCAAGGTAAGGGTAGAGGGTCTGGCGCTTTGCACCATCACTTATAGGGTAAAGGATGGCCTAGTTTTGGCCACTAAGAACCATCGTCCCATGTGAGCGTTTGTGTCTTGGGCTTCTTGGTATTCAGTTAACAGTACCAAGTATCATACGGGTCAAGTAGCCCCAACTGATACTGCACACACTGCGCCTAAGCCTAACCCCCTCTGAATTGGGTCTCTGCCACGCTCAAGTTTTATTTTCCATGGGCTGATAGGTGGATTTTAAGCTCCTTAAAAACACAACTTCTATGTTTCAAATGTGAAGTGTGATCAAGGCGGCTAATTGGATGCCTACCCCCTTGATTCTAACTTGAACTATAATTTCTCTTGCGGCCCCCGTGGGGAGAGTTTAGTGAGTTGGTTTAAGTTCTTTTTAGGTGGATTTCTTTTCTTAGTGGGTGTATGTGTGTGAGCGTATGGTGAACAATCTCATAATTTGAACATATGGATATCGGTGATCCTTTACAAAAGTCCCCTAGTTAAACTATGTGATGTTGTTCCTTGCTCAAATAAAAAGCATTTGCGGATAATGGGCCGCTTCCAAAACCTCCTAATTAGTATATGTGAGTGACTAAAGGGAGATGGTGAATCACAAATGTAGAGTGTTCATATGCTTGTCTAGGGTCACCCAATGGCACAAAGACAGTAGAGATTACTTTCTCTAACTTGTGATTCAATCCTAGTCCCGCAATTTCCTAAATGCAAAAATTGAAATTTAAACTAAACCAATTTCTACACTAGCTTATGCATGTGTGGTCATAAGCCACTTACTTGGACTAGTTAGACTAAGTGTGCATACCAGAATTTGCAAAAAACATATATTTGTATGAAAGCAATGGTTAATTCGTCGCCTACTTAAACTATGTGAACACTTTTTGCAAAAAACCAACTTAAATGAAAACCAACTAAATGCCTATAAAAAGCAGCGAAAATAAGTTCTCAGAAGTTGTGGGGTATCAACACAGGTGTTGGCAGATACATTAGGGGCTGCCCAACACACTTACAAGCAGAAAAAAAGCAGCAGATAGGGAGAAAAAATCTCTCTGCAAATTGTGCGCAAAACCTTCTGACAGGTGCGCCTTCCTGTGCGCAGGTCACTCCTGAACGCGCGCCCTGCGCGTCTATGTGTAAAAACAACGTGCAAAATTCCTACAAGTAAAAAAAAATTAGGAGCTTCGTTCTTCATTCTGTCACCTCAGTGAGTCTAGGGACTGCAAGATGGGTCAGAGGACTGTTAGCTCCACTCCAACATAGACTAAGGGTCTCCTGCAAACAATGACACAACCACATAAACTTGAAACACGTCAGTGGAGTCGCCAATCCTGTTGTGGTGGATTCGACACATGGGTGTACGAAAATCGCACGCATCTAGAGAATGTGGTCTTTTCTATAAACCATAAGTAACAGGAAGTATCTGGGGGGAGCTCAGAAGTATAAGACTTAAAATGAAGTAATACACTTAAGTATGCTATGTTAAAAATTAAAACTAAAAACACAAAAAGAAGCTAAATAGAGAGTTCCAAACAATAACAAGGTAAACAACGGCTCGATGGCCTTCTTCTCATTGAATGCTTGGAATGAATACAAATCTTACCCACTTGCCGAAGGGCCTAGGTAGAGGCTCTAGGACCCGACACAAGGATGTTTGTCCTTCAAGTTTTGCCTTCTCACGCAATTCAACTCTCTTTCTCTGTAATATCCCGTTTCGGGGATATCTCTAAAACACAGCGAACTCTAACTAGCGATGGACTGGGAGGGTGTTTACCAGATATTTCACCTCTGAGAAGAGGGTGAGATCTGGAGGCTACCTGGCCCTTTCCAGACTCTATCTAAGAGTATGAGATAAACACAACAAGTGGTATAGAACTAGAATGCCCAAAAATATATAAAGATAACAGTACAACAGACATATAATAACATAGAAAGAATGTACGACAAATCATCTAGAAATATAGAGAGAGAATGCTAAGCCATTTTATTAGACTGAGAAATATAATGAAGTACAATAGGTGATCAGAGTGATGGCACCTAGACTTGCTCAAGGCAAGTGAAGAAATACTCTCAGAATAACCAGGAAATGGCTGCTCTTTGAACTGTGTCCCAGCTGCGGGAAAACTGCCGTGTAGCTGCTACTGCTGAAATGAACTGATGACTAGGGGTTTTTCCCCTTGCTGGAATGAGCTAAAAATCTGGAATCCTACTCTACTCACCAATCTCGGCAAAACCCAGAAATCATATCAGAAATGGCTGACCCCTGAAAAACACCCCCTTGGGGAATTACGCTGGCCTCCAAGGCTCTGCGCAGAGGCTGAATAGGAATGAATGAAATACGGCCTCAAAGTCCACCAAAATCCTCCCAAAGGCAAAGGCTGATCCTCTGCTCAATCTCCCGGCTCAAAACCCCTGCAAGAATCCCAATTCGGAGCTCCTCTTGGATGGACCGCGTCCTCCCTCTCAATGACTGCGCAATCTCTCTAAATGCTCGGCTCTGCAACAAATAATAAACACCAAACCTCCCGTAAAATGCTGAATAAACTACCTTGCCCGAGCAGGTACTCGAAGCCCCCTGGGGCTAAGGGCGAGATCTCCGATCGGAGACACTCAACGCACTAAACAGTGCTGCAGACAGGCTAAATAGCTAGCGTGCTCAAGAAGTCAAAACGACCAGCTCAATATCATCAACAACGAATGAATGAAATGAGGAGGCTCCTCCCTCTTTTATAACGTTGGCCTTCCTCCAAACCCTAAGGCCCATCTCCTCAACATAGCCTCCCTCTTGCCACGTGCTCCTCCTCATTTGCGCAGTCTCTTCTAGTGCATACGTGGGCCCCCTCTCTATGTGGTGCTTGGCCCCCCTTGGCTCCCTTTAAGTCACAACGTTGTGCTACTAGGGAGTGGGTTTTATTCCAAAAAGTGAGTTAGACCCTCTCTACTCACCTTTTTATTTATTAATAAACTATAGAAGACAAAAATTGAGCAAAATCGAATATTCCAATTAGCCACTGCTAATTAGGAATATTACACTCTCTACTGCAATGGGCTGAAATTGTTGGGTGGCCAACAATTGAGTCCTCTTCTTCTGCTCCTGCTCCTTGGTTCACACAAACAGTTGATGTTGCTTGGGCAACTTTGGCCAGCATAACCTTGTGATCACACATTGTTCATCTCTTTGAGGGTTTATATAGGTGAGCTTTCAAACCTCCTTCCCTCCCTTGGTACATGGTGGATAGTGACCCAAGGGAGGGGCAATATTCCATTGTGGGCTGAAATATGCTTTTGTGTGCTCACACAAGGCCTAAGGAGGTGCTGGTGTTGTCCTTAGGCGGCTTTCACATAAGGAGAAATTGTCATTTGCTTGCTTGTGGTCTCGGAAAGGGACTTTTTTCCATTTCCAAGAATGCGCGCTTATCGGACTCCAGTGCACGCAGAAGACGCTCTTCTCGAAGGAAAAAGCGCGCATTCGGGCATTTATGACTAGTTCAATCTTGAATTGCTCCAAACCTTATAGATTTTTAATATTTTTTATTTCATAATGTATCCCTGTCCTGTAAATCCTTGGGCTCGACATTACTTGATGTCGTTTTATGCTCTACGATTTTCCAGTGTTAACACCAAGTGCTCCAACGCATCATCCTGACACCCTGATTAGACTCTCGGGCAATCTCAAAGGTTCACTGATCTGGAACCAGGCTTGGGATAATAGAACTCTTATTCAAGACCATTATTTATGGGAAGTGTGCAACGGGGAGAATGCATTGTTCTGGGACGACGCATGGGAACAACGCCCTAAGCTCAACACTGACATCTTCCTCCCCATCAGGCTGCAAATGGAAAGGCTTAACAAAAAGGTTGTCAAAGAATTTTGGAAAATTGAGGACAACACAGATTGGAGGGTGTGGCTGGACCCCAATGAAATGGCTCAGCATAACCACCCCCAGACTAGGGCAATTCTTACAGAGGAGCCTAAAAAAAGATAGATTCAAAAGGATGCGGACCCGGATAAACTCAGATGGGGTTCAAACGCAGCAGGGCATTTCAATATCAAAGAGGCCTATAGTCTCCTCTTGGACCTCGACCCCATCCCTCTGGACAACAAATGGAAAAGACTCTGGAACTGGAATCATTGGCTTAAAATTTCTCTTTTCCTCTGGCTCGTCATGCACCAAAAAATTCAGACTTGGGACAATCTCCAAAAAAAAGGCTTCATAGGTCCATCTATCTGCACTCTTTGCAACTCCAACCTCGAAATTGCCAATTAGTTACTCAACGAGTGTCAATCTGCCTCCAAAATTTGGAATTGGCTTTCCTTTGTCTTCAATGCCTCGGATCATGATCCCTCCTCCATCCTCATCTCCCTTGACCTCTGGCACACCTCCTTCTCTTCCTAGCCCCTCATTAATCGAGTATGGAACCTTCTCCCTCGCATCATATTTAGGCTCTCTGGAAAGAAAGGAAGTCTCGTATCTTCAAAAATTTTGCAAACAAAGAAGAACAGATTCTTCACCTCATCAAGAAAACCTTGCGCGAATCTGTTTCCATAGGCAAAGTCCCGGACCCCTCCTCCCCCCCTAGTAGGGAGGAATGCCACATTCTTTCCCTTCTCAATCTCTCTCCCATCTTCCAACCCCCTCATCCCTCTGCTTCCATGGGCTCCTTTCCTGAGCCAGTTTAACACCCTCCTGATCCCAACATTATTAAACTCAACTATGACGGAGCTTCCAAGGCTAATCCTGGAAATGTCGGTTTCGGAGGAGCCTTCTGCAACCACAAAGGCACGATTCTCTGGATCTACTATGGGAACATTGGCTACACCACCAATAATGTCGCTGAACTCCAGGCTCTAGCAAACGGGCTTGACATTGCTAGACATCATAGTTTATGGCCCCTCTTGGTAGAAGGAGATTCTACCGTCGCTACCCAAGATTGCCAGAAAATTCAATAGGGGCACAACGCTCAACAAGTCTCCGACTGTTGGTGCATAAGAAAAATATTTCAAAAGCTCAAGCACAATATAGACAACACCAAAGGCATATCCTTCTCGGTTGTTAGGAGAAAGACCAATAAGTTGGCAGACTTCCTGGCAAACACCGGCGTCGGAGACTCTAACAGACTCACCTCAACTGACTGGGAATCCATAGTGGCACCATTTTTCAAAACAGAATGCCTCTGCATCAGCGTTTTTAGATTTGCAGCAGGCCGAGCCGGCCTCTCCGAGTGGCTTACCCAGGCATTTTCGCCCCTCACCCACCTATTTCATCTCCTTCCTCTTTGTTCATACCTCAATCCTTTCTGTTTAGCATGTTAACCCTGCTTCCACTCGGCCTCCCTAGAAGTTGTCTCAAAGCGACTACCCCCCTCATCTCTATGTATCACCCTCCACTCTTCCTCCTTGCTCCGCCTCCATGGCCCCTCGCTGCTCTCACCCACCTCCCCTTGCCCACTGCGTCTGCCGTGCTTTCTAGGCTAACTCTTCTCGCTCTCCGGTTACTCGGGCTGACACCACGGCCATAAATTCTGCCAATACTTATGTGGACAATATCGACCTTGATATGCAGAGGCGTATAGCCGACAAGGGAAACGTTGCCCACATCCGTCACAGAGAAATGCCTTCGGAGGCTATTGACGCTTCACTCAGATGGATCCCGGATCCTGGGCTAACCAGGCCACGGGAGAACTTGTATAGTAGGACCATTGACCTGCATTGGCATACTAAGATGCTTATGGCCATCACACTTCAAGAGCAGAAGGATAGCAACAAAGAGCTTGAGAGGAAAATTGATTCCCCGACAGAGAATTTTGTTACGTACGTGAAGGAAGTGCACCACATACGCTTCATAGACAGAAGATACCCTCACTATGCCATTTTGAAAAGAAGCTCTGTGGCAGCTCCCTCATCTTTCTTTTCCCTTGCTTTTGTTACCTTTCCCTTGCTTTTGATTCGCAGATCCAAAGTCTCGCTTCTTTTGTTTGAATTTTTGCTCAATCTTGGCAGCATACCGGTATACCGTACCAAGTGAGGAGATGTCGAGGAACTCCATTTCCTCCTGAATGTATCTGTGCAGGCAACTACGATACTTTAGCACCAAATGTTTCTCTGAATCTTTGATACCCAACTTTGTGCGCAGGGTATGGAACAGATTCGTCAGCTCATGCACATCTTGATCCCTTTGTTGTCGCAGCGTCGTCCATTGTATGTACTTGTCCTCATAGCTCCCTACGGGATAGTATTGTTCCTTGATGGCGTCTTGGAAATAATTCCAAGTGGGTACGACTGAGAACAAAGAGGGTTTTGTCTCGTCCTTTTTATCATAGTAGGTTTCCCACCAGTCCTTGACATGGGGGTTAGCTTGTAGGAGTGCAAAAATAATTCTCTCTCGATCGAAAAAGTCATGAACCGAGAAATATCCTTCCAATATATTTAGCCATCTATCTACAGCATCTGCATCTATTTGACCCTCAAATATGGGAATGTAAAAGTTTATTTGTACCTTAAAGGGAGTCGCGCTTCCAGAGTGGCTGTTGGATGCAGATGTGCCGCCAGTAGGTAATCGTTGAAGGATCTCGACAAAGTTATCCATCATCGCGTTCCTTTGTTTTTCGAGGGCCTCCTTGAGCAATATTTTGATAGGATCTCCTGCTCCCTTGTCTTTCTTTTCTTCCCCCATGGGCGGCTGTCGAGGTTTGCGTGGCTGATCTTGCAAAGGTTCCACCAGATCGAGCCCTAACTCCTTATACCCCGACCTCATTGGGGACATGCAAAGAAGGATCGAGAAAATGCAAACCGCTCTGATACCACTGATCCAGATTTATGCCGGAACGCAACAGAATATACATATAACCAGAAATATAAAGATGTAGTGGAAATAACACTTCATTTCATTAATATCAAAGAACTGAAATTTGCTTACAAACAAAATGCAAATAAACTAGCTAGGGCACTGGTAGCTTATCTCTGAGAAGAGATGTGGCGGCAACAGGCCTCTGAACTGTGTTACAATGAGGCTCGAGGGCCTATTTATTATTGAGAAACAATGGAGAACTCTAAACATCCAAAAACCTAACCCTAGGAGATGAAGCGCAAAAACTATGGGCCCCGTTTGGGTAAATTGGTGTTTCAACTTCCCGGGGACATAACTTTGGCATATTATCTCCTTTTGACGCACATGATACATCATTAGAAAGATCTATCTGAGGAATAGAACTATCGCCACGAATATTGATTCTGAAATGGAATCTTGATTCTGAAATGGAATCATATTCGCTGGAAGCGCGATGCCCAAAAAATGTCGTTTAGGGCCTCAAAACGGCTAAGGAAGTCCAGGACCCGAAAAACTGGTAAAAATAGTAATTTGTGTCGAAACTGAAAAAACTGAAAGAGACAATGGTGGGGCCCCAAGTGGAATAGGCGGGTGGCCACCAATATCCACCTAGATCAAGATAGGACCACATAAATTTGTCACTATATCAAAGCCTGAGGCATCTGCGCCTTTTGTGTCTGAACCTCATCACCCTTCAAACATCATTTCCATTCCTGAAATTAAGACCCAGATCATAAGCAGTAGTGGGAAGACATTAATCAAAACTTAAGAATTGAAGGACAAGGAGAAAACAACGAGGGACAACCAGGGCATGAACCGAAACTGATTTTACTTGATCATCATTATCTGGATTCGGGTAGCACAGTGAAATAGCTGGTCTTGGAACGACCTGATCCTTCACCCATTAGTCAATCCCCTATGCATTTTGAGGTCGGTTCATCTCATTAGGAAGGATCATTTATGGGGGGTGAAATCACTAGAATATATGGTACTATTACTACTTTTCAATTCCCGATACTAGAAACAAGGGATGAAGCTCTTATGAAGAATATTCCCTTATCATATCTTCCATCCTTCCAAGGGATGGCTATCGAAGATCTTGATACCTTTATGTTTGAGTTCGATGTCTTATGTAGGAGTTACGACTATGTTTCAGATGGTTCATGGGACTGAGTGCTAGCTTGATCCGGACCTGGAGTGAAATGAAGGAGGCATTCCTCTCTAAGTATCAGGATTACTACCGGACTAGGGAATTGAAGGAAGAAATCTTCAGGATTACACAAAAGGAGGAGGAAAGCTTAGAAGATTATATGGAACGATTCCATTACAATTTACAAAGGTCTAAGTTTGGTGACTTAGCCCCAGAAATTTAGAAAACAATATTTCTAAGAGGCATGATAGATGATTGTCTGGAACACTTGAATCTGCTAGCAAAGGGAGACATATCACAAGAATTATTTGAAAAAATAATGAAGCTCTGTTTGTGGAGTTCAAGAGGATCGACCAAAGGGAGGAGTTCAATTCGAGACCCTTCAGTACGGATACAGAAGTCTACAAGTGGAGGAGTGACTAGAGCAGAGATAGAGAATATATTTGAGGATTTTAAAATCGATCTCCTTGGTACTCTATCTACCCATATTACCACAACACAAGTAAAAAAGGCACAAGGAGAAGCTGAAGCATCTTTGGAAATATTCTTTCCTCGGTGAAGAAAGAAACATCTACAAAGAGAATGTGAACTAGACAACATTAACTTGTGCAATATCTGTGAGTTGGAGCATCCCATTGGTCGATGCCTAGAACTACCAAGACTGAAAGTAGTCCTTAAGGAATCAAGCGAGGAGGTCCAATCTTCCTACTTCATTGGACCAAGGAGACCATGGCAGTCACGACCTACAGGTATGCCTCCAGATTTTTCCTCTTTTAATTATTGGAATAATGTTTATAATGGTGAGAAATTTCCATGGCCATATCCCACTCCTTCCTCGACACAATTTCCTTCACCCTAGAACCAACGGCCTTCCCCTCCTCCAATGCAACATCCTCCATCTCAACCTTACCCTTGGAGTCAGAATTGGAGAGTTAATGGCCAAGGTCCTACTCCCTTTGCACTACCAATGCAGCAACAGTTACAACTATCTCCTCTCTAAACTCCTGCATCTTTTGTCCGAGCATAGAAACCCTGACTACTTTCCAGACTTACCTTATTACTCCTATTGGACTCAATGAGATTTAACTTCAATCAGGAAAAGTAATTAGACCTGATCATTCTCCTATCATTACCGAGGAGGAATGTGAGTCACCCAAAAGGGGTATGGTCGATTCTGAAGTGGTTGTAACACTTGTAACAGTCGATACAACACAGAATGTTACACCTCTAGCAGCTAACTCAGGAAGGATTGTTGCTCCTGCAACAACCAACCCGAGCAGGGCCGATGCACCTATGAAATTTGATTTAGTTGTTAGGGCTCAGGATCCTCTGTTTCCTCAACGATTAACTGAAACTGGGACAACCTCACAAACTGAATCTGAGCTTCTCAAGGAATTATAGAATTTGTATGTACGGATTCCGTTGTTACAAGCTTTCAAGGAAGTACATATTTACGCTAAAACAATGAGAAATATGTGTGTCAAAAAAGCCTAGAAGGAAGTCGAAGGACCCTTCTACTATCCATGTTATGGAGAAACTATTCGAACTAATGGTTGATCAGCCTTTGTTAACTAAATATAATGACCCAGGAAATCCTACATTTACTATCTATATTGATGACCAACCCATAACCAATACTTTAATCGATTTAGGGGTGGTAATTAATGTGATGACCAAGGATATTTTTATCTCCCTAGGACTTCAGGGGCTTATACCTACACCTAGAGTGCTTGAATTAGCAGATAGGTCTTGCGTTAAACCCAAAGGGTTGTTAGAAGATGTGGCGATTATTGTAGCTTCTTGGAGATATCCGGCTAATTTTCTCATTTTTCAAACCAAATCCAACCTGCGTGGCATCCTTTGATTTTGGGAAGACCATGGCTAGCCACCGCAAATGCATTTATCAGATGTAGATCCAAATCTATGATGATCTCAGATGGGCAATCCACCAAGAACCTTAACCTTTACCCCCCATAAAAACCCCAAATGGATTTGAATAGTCCCTTGTGGGAAGAATTTGAACCTAAATCTGATTTTTCCCTACCTCTCCTCACACTTGGAAAAGCATAATATTTTAAAGATGAAACAGAGGATGATATCATTAATGGTTTTATTAGCAACTCACTCTATGTTTCTTCTGTTAGAGATCCAAGGGAAGAAGATGAGGTATATGATGTAAATATTGAACTTATGAGAACCACTCTGCATATTGGAAATAGTCCGGTTGAAATTGAGCCAGGAAAATACTTAAACATTAATCCTAACTTGATTGCTGAATAGAACATATTGCTCATACAATTGTTACAAAGGTATAAAGGAATTTGCATGGGATTACATTGACATGAAAGGAATGCATTCCAGCCTGTGCACTCACCACATTTAAGTTAAGGATGGCTTCAAACCAGTTAGACAACTACAACGCCGAATGAATCTCACACTTAAGGAGATAGTGAAAGAGGAATTACAAAAACTCCTTAATTCTAATTTTATCTATCCCATCTCTGACAGTCAGTGGGTGTCTCCACTTGTCATTGTTCCGAAAAAAAAAAAAACGGCAACTGGAGGGTCTGTGTAGATTATAGAGAACTCAATAAGGCCACCCAAAAGGACCATTTCCCTTTACCATTTATAGACCAGGTCCTGGATACTCTTTCTGGGAAAAATATTTTTTTATTCCTGGACGGATTCAATGGCTATAATCAAATAGAGATTGCCCCGGAAGATCAAGATAAGGCAACCTTTACTTGCCCGTGGGGTACTTTTGCATACATAGTCCTTCCTTTTGGCCCCTGTAATGCGCCAACAACCTTTCATGGGGAAATATTGGGTATCTTTTCTGATCTGTTGAATCACTGCCTTGAAATCTTCATGTATGACTTTACACCTTACGATGATTCCTTTGAAACAACATTAGTTAATTTGGAAAAGGTGTTGGAACACTATGTACAAACTAATGTTGCTTTGAGCACCGAAAAGTGCCACATGATGATGACCGAGGGGATCGTGCTGGGACATTTCATCTTGATAGATGGAATCAAGGTAGACCCTGAAAAAATTGAGTTAATCTCAAGAATCCCAACTCGTTGAACTCAAAAATAGGTACGCATCTTTCTGAGACACGCAGAGTACTATAGGAGATTTATAGAAAAAATTTCAAAGATTGCATCGCCTCTATTTTCTTTTCTTATGAAATATGTGGAATTTTTGTGGACAGGGAAGTGTGAGCAAGCCTTTTTGAAGCTAAATAACTATGTACATATGCATCTAACATGGTTGTAGGTGTTGTTTTGGGCCAGCTGAAAGAAAATAATCCTTACGCTATCTATTATATCAGCAATAACTTAACCCTAGCTGAGCTCAATTACACGGTGACCGAGAAAGAATTCCCAGCAGTAGTGCATACTATTAATAAGTTTCGACATTATATCACCGGGTATCAAGTATTTGTACACACTGACCACTCTATCATTCGATTTTTAGTGAATAAGCCAATTACGAATGGTAGAGTTACACGATGGTTATTACTATTACAGGAATTTGATATCACTATTTTAGATAAACTTGGAAAAGATAATGTAGTTGTTGATTTTCTTTCTAGGTTCACCATAGGTGATAATTGCACTCCTATTGAGGATTGTTTTCCTAATGAGTATCTTTTTTCCATATCTACTCACTCACCATGGTATGCAGATATAGCCAGCTATCTTACTGCAGGAAAATTCCCACACTATTTACCTTCTAGAGACAAAAGGAAGACCATACAACAAAGTGCCATTTATTCCTGGATAGAGGGAAATCTCTATCACACTGGACCGGACTTTCAAATTCGACGTTGTGTTAGAGAAGATGACATTATTGATACCTTGAAGGCTTGTAATGAAGAGCCTTGTGGAGGGATCTTCGCGGACAAGAGGACGGGTACAAGGTACTCTCAACAGGGTACTACTGGCCAACTATATTCCAGGATGCCAAAAAGTTCTTGAAAGGGTGTGATAGCTGCCAAAGGATGGGCCAGCCACTGCAATCAAACGAGATGTCGTTACAGCCTCAAATAGTGTTAGAAACATTTGAGAAGTGGGCCTTGGATTTCGTAGGGCCAATTAATCCTTTGTCATAGCAGAGGTCATACATATTAGTCTATGCAAATTACGTCACAAAATGGGTCGAAGCGAAGGCACTAGCTAGAGCTACAGATTAGGTTGTTTCAAAATTCTTGTTTGAAGATATTTTTGTTCGCTTCGGGATGCCCAGGGAGATAGTGACGGATGGGGGGGCCTAATTCACATATCATCTGATTCATAAGCTAGTTGAGAAGTATGAAATTCATCATAAGATCACTTCACCTTATCATCCACAAGCAAATGGCCAAGTTGAGAGTACCAACAAATTTATTGAGAAAATTTTGACAAAGACAATAGCTAACCACTGGAGAATTTGGGCTAAAAAACTTCCAAGATTATTGTAGGCTTACAGAAAAACATGGAGGAATACTATGGGCTTCTCACCATACGAATTGGTGTACGGTAATAATTCTTCATTCCCCATAAATTTCGAAATAAAAGCACTGAGAACAAAATTACAAGTAAATCTGGATTTGAGCACAGCACAAAAACAAAGGTGGAATTAGCTCAATGAGTTGGAGGAGAAATGGTTGCCTTCCATTCAGCAGACATAGATCATTCAACAATAAAGAACTAGATGGCATGACAGGTTCATTAAAAAGAATAAATTTCAGAAAGGAGATTGGGCTCTCTTGTACGATTCAAGAATCAAGGATTTCAAGGGAAAGTTCTGCACCAGATGGCTAGGTCCCTACGAAGTAGATACATTATTTGACAATGGGACTGTAAAATTGGTTACCATTGATAGTGCTAAGACATCGTTACTGGTTAAAGGGCACTGTCTGAGGTTATATCATCAACCTGCTTCGAAGGATTCATTTATTAACATTGTCGTAGACTCTCATCTTCATGTTACAACAGTAAGAGGACATTCCCTTACGCTGCACGAACTTTGATTTTCCAATATGTGTAACAGCTGAAAACCACTTTTGTGGCGGCTGTTACACCTTTTTATATATACTTGAAGTACGAAGTTCTCCATAATTGGGCATTAATAGAAAGAATGTGTCGGTACGAACCATCATTTTAAAACCCTTTTCACCTCTCAACCATTGTCACATTCCATCATCTCCCTCAGCTGGAAGTTCTTGAACCCTTGCTTGAAAATTCTCAAACCAGAGATTACAGAGCAGGTTGATCTAATACAACGAGTAGCGTGTTGACACCCTGGCTAATTGAGCTAAAGGAAGTAATTAGGTATAACAACACAAGATGGGGGGATCTGCGGTGAGGTACGAACCATATTCTATTGAGGCATTACAAAATTCTCTGGAGGTGTATCAGATATTCATAGATGTCGGGTGGCTCGAGTCTTTTTAGAATTTGGAGGGTTCATATGAAGCAATTGTGATGGAGTTCGCTAGAAATTTGAACAACTATCGGACCAAAGTCACGGGTTTGCATATTGAAGTAACGGAGGAGGTTGTTTCCCGAGTAACATCACTTTCAGACGAAGGTAGAATGTCATTCAACGGTCAGGTCAATGATCCTTCCCTGAAAGAGGATTTCCTTGAAGGTGAGGAGAAGCTTGAGAAGAAAGAAAGAGGGGTCGACAGACTGTCACTTCCCCAACCTTGGGCGAACGTTGATATGAATCTAATAAAAATATATCACATGTGAAGGGAGGTCCATGATTGTTTTTAATTATCATTTTCCCCTATTGAACCATTGTCAACATCAAGAGAGAATTAACCCTCCATATTTCCTGCTAGGAAATATCAATCATCTGGCTACAAGATTCAAAACGACAGCACACTAAGAATCTTGTGTTACCAATCACGGTCTCATCAAGTTAATTGTGTTGGATGCTTTGAACAAGTAAGGAAAGAGCTGGGAGGAGTTCAAGCGAAAGAGGCCCAGAACGAGTCAAGGAAAACAAGCTGGGACTTCGGGAGAAAGTCAGGCGAAGAAGTCGAATTCGGTCTTCTAAGGTCGCAATTGAGAAAATGCCCCTTGATAAAACCATTGGAGACAAATGACCGAAGAAAAGGGTGAAATTCATCGTGCTTGAGGAACCATCATTTACATTTGAAGAGCAGGAAGAGGCGGAAGATATTAAAGAAGAATAAGAAGAACCTCGATTAGAGGAACCTCCCTTGTCAGATAGGAACGAAACTTAGGCCCTGATTATAGAAATTGAGAATTTAAAGACATAAAATGAGCAGTTGAAGCGAGAATTAGCCGAAGCTAAGAAATTAGAAGCCTCATGGTTAGATACCCTAGCTAAAGATGTTAATAAATCCAGGGGGAGAAAATTCCAGGATCAGTATGTGTGGCATGTTCCCAAGAATTAGCAGCATCAGGATACAAAGTTTGTCAAGAAAGCACCTGCTCAAGGGAACTCAAACAAAACCTTGGGAGGCTACTACACAAGACCATGCTGAAGATATTGTTGCTCCACAAGAACCAACAGTTAAAGCAGAGCCTCCCACGGTAATCGACCTAGAATCCGACACACAAGAACCTGCAGGAGCCACTGTTGTTATAGAGGAACCAGCAGTGGATAGAGAGGCTGAACAAGGTGAAAATAAAAGGACTTATACACAAGAACCCACCTATGACGATGTTGCTACACAAGAACCAACAACTGAGGTGGAGCAATCCCACCTCAGAGAGCTTGTCACAGCCACATTTGATATTGCATGTAGTGGAACATCGGGCCTCGATGAGGGATGGAGCTTTGAGAAGACTTTATTGATCTCTGAGGTTCAGAAGTGGAAGCATGAGGCACTCTCCTTTCAAGAGGGAGTGATTTTACTATATGTACATCAGAAGAAACAAAGTGCCCTGCAGGAAAAATGGGCAGAGAAATAATTGAAGAGGAGCTAGGGGGAATGGAAACAAAAGGAAGCTGCAAATAAATAGGAGGAACAGTTGATGTTGTTACAGCAACAGGTTCGGGATTTGACTGTTGATAAATAGAAGCTTCATCATCTTGCCCTCAACTTGTTGGGGTGCAGGCGACCTTCCTCATTCTACCCTATTTTTCTTTGGGAGCGTAATTACTTATTTCAAGTGAAAGCTATCATGGAAGACATGCCTTATGTGGGTACTTCTACCCGCACTTTTCTTGATGTCTTTCGCGCCAACAATTTTGATGAACATAGCTTGTTGTGCGAGTTGTTTCTGTATAATATTATTAGTGAGCACGTTAGAATGCATATGGTAGCAACTGTATCCTCATATATGGGAGACCTGCAGTTACGCACCTTCATTTCATTCATGAGGAATCAAATCGAGTAGCATCTGTCCATGAAATCAATGGAGACTAACGAAAAAAAAGACAACAATATGGATTAGAGAAGAAGCAGGAAGGGTTGTTAAACTGAGGCGTGAAATTAAATTTTTTTTGAGTACTCCACGGTTGAGAGGGCCAACTTCTACCTACAAAATGAGCATCGTGGAGTTCTGTCTCAATCATTTTGCACAAATGAAGAGCCAAGCACTGACAGTATGCCTCAAGCACACTGAAGCAAGCAACATCGAGTTACAAGGAGGGGATCCTTTTGCATTCCAAAATTTCGTAGTTGTTGTTACACATATACCAGAATACTCTTGAATGGTAAAATCCATTGGTGCCTTTTGGATTGGATTGAAATTTAGATTTCCTTTGATCTGGTTGCCAGTGGAAGAATTCCAAGGCCATTACGCGTTGAGGGATCACAATGAAGAGTCCTAGCCAAGACAGTTGTTTGCTAACTGTGGCATAAAAAATCCCAATTAGTTTCTTTTAACAACTGTGGCATATTTTGAAAACCCGCGCATTGAATTTTAATGTAAATAGGTTGGGCGGTTGGTGAGTTTTGTTGAGAATTTGGAGGGCTAGAGATTATTACAAATTCTCTACTTGATAATTACTTGTGAATTTCCTTGATATACTTATGTCTTTCTTTCTTTAGCTTAGTTGGTATTTCATCAAGTTAATTATCAAAATGCATGAGACACAAAATATATTCATATATTTCGCACTATATTTTAACTCAGTGATGCATTCAGCACCTTAACATAACTGAACGCAGCCCTTATTCACACTTTAACTCAGCACCTTAGTCCATAGTATTTTTCCTTCATTCACACTTGGACGTAGCAGAACGCGGCCTTTATCTGCACTGTAATTCGGTCTACTCTAGCATACTAGTTCGCACCTGAACACAGTGATTTTCTAGCTCCTTTGTTCACACTTGAATGTAGCTAAACACAGCCCTTAACTGCACTGTAACTCAGTTTACTCCAGAACTTTAATCCACACTCTAGCATATCATTTAAACACAATTTTCACGTTTCCCTGTCTTCGCATATATTTCACGACTTCACCATGTTGTATTAACACAGAACATATGCACTTCTTCCTATATTTTATCCGCACTTATAGCTCAGACAGATACGTTTTTCTTTTTGTCCCTTTTTAGTATTGTAGTTTAAAGATAAGTCCAATATACGCAAAAAGTATCTATGATATATGTTGTCATACATCCGCCAAACTGAGAGGTGTCCAAAATCTGTGTTTTTATAGAATATGAAGAATAGGTGTATATATATAGGAACAGGTTCATTGATTTCAGGCCGACCATATCTCTTGCTTGTGAGGCCGACTTTACATTCAATATTTTAGGCTGACTTGATGGTCCATTTTCCAGTGTTGATTTAAGTGTGATTCCAAGCCATTCTTCCATAGCTTCTTTGACAAGGTCTTGGAGCATTCTCTTGCAGACTATGTACTTCATATACATGACTCTAATAACCATAAGACAAAAACCTAGATAAACATCAAGAAGAAGTCTACTAACCTATAATAAACTCTCGCTCATGAAACCCATGAAGCAAGTACAAAATTCATTTTATTATATTTTTCTTCTGTTTTTACATAAATCCATAATTACATAGTCAATATAAAAACTGACCTAGTTACACTTTTCAACACTCCCTCTTAACTAGGGAGGTATTGATACAGGTACATGGTCACTTTCAAACTGAAGAATCTCATAAGAATAATTGGATTGGTAATCACATCTGTATAGCATAATATCAACCAGCATTGTCCTAGTGCAAGGCCTTGACTAACAGCACCATCTCTCAGCGAGACAATGGGCTAAAATGTTGGCGAGACACATGACTTATAGACACCATCGTCATTGTCTCTCCAATATACATACTCCACCCGGGTGTTCCCAAAGTATGACCTTCTTGAACTATTCTTCTCTTGGGTAGCTAGCCCTTAAAGAATATCGGTCCCCGACTACTCTTATCTTGAAAGCCATAATACATTCTCAAAGAGTATCGAATGCCATATGATTACCCAATCCTCCATTCTGTCTTCCCAAGTGAAGACCAGAATGATGTGTCCATCTCTCCCTCTCAACCAAGGAGGACCTATTCCACAAGGGAATGTAATCATTCCTATATAAGGAATGTACCTAAGCTCATCCTTAGGAATTACCAAGTTTCCTCCAAGTAAGAAACTTATCATCATGCTCCCTCTTAACCAGGTACCTCTAGCAGCAATGGTGAGACACCCAGCTGCTCATGAAGAATTCCTATCCTCGATGTCATGGATTTCGATATTGAGGAATCTTCGACTTTTAGCTTCATAGGGCACAAATCATCCATCACTTTCATCCAGAGTCATGTCAACTGTCAGAAAGTGGTTCATCAAACTTCCTTATCTGGTCCACTGTTATGCCATGTTGCTTTCCTTCGAATCATCTCCCATAATCATACATCCTTTCTTATGATTAGCAACCCTGCAAAAATTCATCCAGATAAACATATACATATGAACTTTTAAAACAAAAGTTACCTCAGTGATGATGACATCTTCCTCAAGGCATCGACATCCTTCATACAGATTGACACATCTCTTAATGATATGTTTTTCCAAGGGTCTTCTTCTTTACTAGACTTCCGTCAGAGTCTACATATCTTCCCAGGAGATCTCCTAGTCACATCCTCTTGGCCTCCAGATGATAACTGGCTCTTGACATGGTTGCATTTCATGATCTCTTCCTCTCTGCACATTCTTGATTCCTAGGAACATACAACTTTTCTAGTTTTCTCGTTCATATACAACCACCTTATATTCCATGAGGACATATTAAGTTGGTTTCATCTGTCCATGCATTGAGAGATACTCCTCCATAGATCATACTTCTAAATACATAAGTTCATTACCTGCAACCATATGTCATGACTTCACAACATCAAATGTTAGCATATAAATATATACATACTTCATACCCTTTTTCCCTTGAGTCATCCTGTAGACATTTTCTCAAGAATGAAGAGTTTCACTCCCTTGTCCTGCTCCATCAATATGTCATCGTATCCCAGAAATCTGTTTCCATGATGACCCTTGCTCTTGATGACTGCTTTCCATTAGTAATGTTACCAGAGAGGTTTTCCCGGAGCTAATTCACCAAGAGCTCGTACCATGATTTCATCAGGATTCTACACTGCTTCCTATCATATAACCAACAGAAATCACTTAAAGAAGAAGATGATCTCAATTGTAGTGTAGATCCCTTGCTTCTTCTTTCTTATATTTTCTTTGAATCAGGTTCTTCCTTTTCTTCAAATGTTTGAGTTCTTCAAAACTATTGCCTTCAACTTGTCTTCTTCCATAAAAACCTAGGTTGATGAGTGAGGTAACTTACTTATCCCATGATTTTGTTACCCTCATGATCATATGAGTTCTTGTTTCTAATACTTCCATGATGTCACATCGCATCAAATATTAAGCAGGATCTAGGAGCCATAAAGAGACTTATTATGAGGGAGACTAGTCTTAATGATCTCTTACTCCCTCTTTCCATCCACTCCTTCCATCCTTTTTGGTGACATGAACTTTCTTGTACTGTTCATAATTCTTCTTCCAACTTCTTTTGTGTCTCCAATATTGTTCATGTGAGAGAACCTTAAGAGTTCCTTTCCATGAATTAAAAGGCGACCCTTATCTATGACTTCAATTATCTATGAGGACCATGACTATCCTCCTTGTTTCATGCAAGGATCTTCGGTAATACAACCACCTAATGTATCTCCTTGAAAATCGAAGTCATTTAACCAAATTTAAAATGAAAATGAAAGATACTTACTTGGCAAGTGAAGAGGATATCTTCACCTTGTTCTTCCTTGAATGATCTTCTTCTTAGGCTGTTCCAGACTTCAGATCACATGTCATCCATTCGTGTAGCTAAACTTTCAGATTGTATTCTTCCAAGGCTGTGACCACCACTAGTAAGTTGAGGTCATGTCATTGAGTTCAACAATATATAAGAATTAACTTTATTGGAGGAAACACTGAATCAAATATATATATATATATATATATATATATATATATATATATATATATATATATATATATATATATATAGTGTAAGTGCATGTGACTAATCTGTACTCGCAAACTCTTGTCGTGGTAGTATTGAACCATCCATACCGTTTTACGATAGTATCATAATGACCATTAAAACATTAAAACATCCTTCAAACCTCTAATGACTATCAAACAAAGGATGAAATCTGTCAAAGATGACCCTGGCCACCTCCAACAAAAAGGGGTTTACAAAATTAATTGTTCATGCGGAGATTGCTATATTAGGGAAACAGGTAGGACCTTCAAAATAAGGTTTAAAGAACATGGGGCGAACATCAAGTTAGGAAGAACTAAAACCTCGGCATTAGCATAACACTCCAATAAAACACGTCACCACATATGCCTTGAAGATGCAGTGGTCATTATCAATGAGAAACATCATTTTTAACGCAAAGTACGTGAAGCCCTTGAAATCATTAAACACCCCCACAACCTTAATAGAGATGGAGGCCTAGAGATTAGCAGAAATTGGATCCATAGTCTTTCCCGCAAATAAGCTCCCCCTCACTGATGTTGTATGACGTCACCTTACCCTTCTGCCCTCTTGTCAGTGTCCCTTCAGTGTTTACCTGGTGTCTCTGACCCTCAAACCATACCTTCACCTTCCACCCACCCCTGTACCCTTCATCATCTCCTGTCACCCCCCGCTAGCCTGTCAGTTTTCTTTTCCTCTTTTATTAAAGAACTCTCCTTGACCTACCTTTACTCTCCCTCTTTTTCTTTTCTTCCCTTATTATTTAAAAATCTGTAGTCAAGCCTCGCTTCATTGAACCCTTTAAATACTATTAAAACTAAATCCCTCTTATAATACTAATTAAATAAACCCCTCCATTCCTTCTTATATTTTTTACCCTCTTAAATATATTCCTTCTTTATTTGAACTAACCTCCCCCCCCCCCCACCTTTTTAGCTTTAATAAAGTAAAATAATTTTAATATAATCACTTTAATAAATAATGAGAATTAGACCCTTATAATCCATTATTATAATCCATGATCCTATTACAATATATAGTATCAAAAAACATATAATTTTATATTAAGAACTTAAAGAAACCATAATTGAAGAAAAAAAAATAAAAATTTAAACATCACTACTTAGTAAATAATTATAAATTAAAATATTAAGTATTAATAAATAAAAATTTACCCCTATTATAATATATATTAGTATTATCCTCAAAAAATTAATTTAATCAACCCTTTTATAATATATATTAGCATTACCCTTTATATCAGCATTAGAAGGGTTAAAAATTATAAATATTTTAATAAACCAAATTATAAAAAAAAATTAAGGTAATAAATATAAATAAAATAGGAAATAATACATTAATTAAATTACAATTATTAAGAGTTGGTCGGCCTTTTCATTTTTCTTTTTCACCTCTATTTATTAACCATGATCTTCTCTCTTCTTAGTAGGTTGTCCTGATGATGAGTCTAGATCTAGACTCAAAACGTAGACTAAAAATGACTACTGTGGATATTCCGAGTCTTACATCTGAAAAACTACACCACAGAAACCTCCAATCTAGGATAGTATCATAGTTCTATCACTATGGTATCACTAATGACCGGAGTCTTGTCTATTTAGTCATGCTGATAATGTCACTTGTAATCACTATAATTTGCTCATTGATATCTTTATATACCTGAAACTGTGCTATCCAAGTTCTACTTCCTTTTTCAAACTTATATACCATCGAGAATCTCAGATTTAGTCTGAGCTATGGGGATGTATGTATGCCGAGACTGTGTTTAGGATGACTGTGTAATATTACCTCATATACATGTATGTCGAGATTGTGTACATGTAAGAATTAGTGTATAGATAGTACTTCTTGACTGAGATCCGAACTTGTTTGACCCATGCACACGAACTGAAGTATCACCGAACCTGTGATGTAGGTGACATGTTTCATAATATTTGTGCTATAAGCACTGCAATGTAACCAAGCTGAGATTGTAGCCTCCAAACTGAAGTGGATTTGTATCACTGATAGCCCTTTATTGTAACCAACGCTCTGATACCATGTTGAGAATTTGGAGGGCTAGAGATTATTACAAATTCTCTACTTGATAATTACTTGTGAATCTGCTTGAGATACTTATGTCTTTCTTTCTTTAGCTTAGTTGGTATTTCATCAAGTTAATTATCAAAATGCACGAGACACAAAATATATTCATATATTTCACACCATATTTTAACTCAGTGATGCATTCTGCACCTTAACATAACTGAACGCAACCCTTATTCACACTTTAACTCAGCACCTTAATCCGCAGTATTTTTCCTTCATTCACACTTGGACATAGAAGAACGCAACATTTATCTGCACTGTAATTCGTTCTACTCCAACATACTAGTTCGCACCTGAACACAGACATTTTCCAGCTCCATTTTCACTTGAACGTAGCAGAACGCAGCCCTTAACTACACTGTAACTCTGTCTACTCCAGCACTTTAATCCGCACCCTAGCATATCATTTAAACCTGGTTTTAACGTTGCCCTGTCTTCGCATATATTTCACAACTTCACCACGCTGTATTAACAAATAACATATGCACTTCTTCCTATAGTTTATCTGCACTTATAGCTCATGCATATACGTTTTTCTTGTTGTCCCTTTTCCGTATTGTAGTTTATAGATAAGTCCAATATAAGCAAAAGTATCTGTGATATATGTTGTCATACATCCGCCAAACTGAGAGGTGTCCAAAATATGTGTTTTTATATAATCTGAAGTATAGGTATATATATATAGGAACATGTTCATTGATTTGAGGCCGACCATATCTCTTGCTTATGAGGCTGACTTTACATTCAATATTTTAGGCTGACTTAATGGTGCATTTTCCAGCATTGATTTAAGTGTGATTCCAAGCCATTCTTCCATAGCTTCTTTGACAAGGTCTTGGAGCATTCTCTTGCATACTATGTACTTCATATACATGACTCTAATAACCATAAGACAAAAACCTAGATAAACATCAAGAAGAAGTCTACTAACCTATAATAAACTCTCGCTCATGAAACCCATGAAGCAAGTACAAAATTCATTTTATTATCTTTGTTTTCTGTTTTTACATAAATCCATGATTACATAGTCAATATGAAAACGGACCTAGTTACACTTTTCATCAAGTTTGGAGGGTCGGACCCGCATCGGGCGGCCCACCCATAACTCTCTCCGGCCATTGTGGTAGAGTTGGCTTCGTATCGTGGGTGGTTGGCGGTGGGGTTCACAACCCCCATCACCATGTTGAATGGCCGCCAGTGCCATGGGTTGTCAGGGCGGCGGTGTCATGGCCGCTGACCCCCTATTTTTAATAATATTTTTTGTTATGCGTATTTGTGTGGGGTGGCGAGGGTTGGTGGCCCACCACCCTTTATTTTTATATTTTTTTTTGTTGTTTTTTTTTTTGTTTTTATCGTTTAATAAACAAACTGGCGGTTTTGAAAATTGTGGATTTTGACCGAATAAGTGAAACTAACCATCCCAAAATTTCACACAGAATCCGACCAGAGTTGGCCGGAATCTGGTGGCCGCATTTCAACAAATTTGTGTCCTCCTTAGTCTGCCACATCACCAAGTCAACCCTCGAACTTTGACTACTCCTAACTCCTTCATACATACTCGAAATTGAGTGCCGTCTGCATCGTTGGAATCAGAAAGATGAGACCTACAACTTGAAATTAAGTTTCCCACATTCCAGACACTTTGATTTTGAGCCTTTGTACTTAAGCCAATTGTTCTTGGACCAGTTCAATCCACTTGGATCATTCCTCCCCACTGAAGAGCTTTTAGACCCCAAAAGCATTAACACTCCTAGCACACTGCTTGTGTCCTTTCCAAACCACACTTTCAATACTTTGTACATCATTTTCAATCATGCACACCACACATGACTCAACAACCCCTCCTTGCCAAGAGTTTATAGCACACACTCATTGGCCAAGGATTACATAAAAGGGAAAAAACAATCAATATCTTAACTACTCATAAAGAAAGGCCAAAACATCATCGTTGCATTTTGAAGTGATGGGAAACACACCATCATGTTTACATTTACTCGCAACATATGATTTACAAATGTGGCCATCATACTAAGACCCCTAAAAGAACCATATTTTACTTAATAAGGTGAATGGATCATCCGCCTGTGGAGGATCTGCCTGTGGAATAGCTTCGAGTACCAAACTTTGTATGGATGCACTCTGGTCCTCACATGTTTGACATACAGGTTTCTGGGGTTCATTCTAGTTATGATGATTCTTCCTCCTCCATACCTTCCGTATCGTCTTGGAACGCCTCCTCCCGATGTGCCTCCGAGAAGTTCCAATGAATCCCTCACTGTAGCTGAGGTGTGAGGAGGTTGTTTCATCATCAGTTGTTGGTGGGTCACTGGCTGTTTTGGAGCTTTCTCCCACTTCCCTCCTTGTGTAATCGAGTCCTGCATGATGCGGAAATTCCTCGACTTCGACGAGGTTTACGATGCCGAGGCCCTTTCCTTGATACCTGATCTTCTTCAACAGTTTGGACCCGATACCTATAGTATGCTTTTCAAAATAAACAAATTCATCATCATGGAAAGTACATGAAATTGAAGGGTTGTTTTTTACCTCGGGTTTGTTATATCGAAATTCTTCCAAGGCCTCATACTTAGCTTGTAACTGCGTAGTAAACTTTGTTTTTATTCCCTTGCTTCCTATAGGAGCCTTCTTAGCTCAGCATATTCTTCTTGGATGCCTTGGTTAATTTCGTCAAGTTCTTGGAACTCTGTCGTAGTAAGTGTCCTTTTCATCTTTGGTACACTATCTGTTGATATTTTTGTTTCATCGCCTGAATCTAAACTTTTTTATGGGTCCTTCTGTTTTGATCCCAAAGGCTGCAAGCTTCATTTCATCGCCGGAATTGTACCCCAGATCAATTGGTCTATCTCGTGCAAATATTGCAATTGTGGCCTTTTCATCTTTCTCGGATTCAAAATATTGGTTTTTTTGTATGGTGGTGCCGGTCTTCTACTTCCCCTTTTTGTCATTTCTCTCATGTCTCAACTCAAGGTGCAACTTCCAACGATTTTATTCATCATGTCACTCTTTTTCACAATGTGTGCAAGAGGTCTTTGCTCCCCTTATTTTGGTCATGGCAGTCCTTTTTAGGTGGTCACCTTGTTCATGCACCCCCTTGATTTTTATGTGCATGGCCTTCACACTGGCCTCATCGATGGTAGGAGGCTCAAACAACAATAATGGATGTCTTATGTAACAATGTAATGACCAAATGTACTTAGTTACAACTTCAAGTGAATCTAATAAAATGCCCAAACTTAGTGCTTGTTTTCTAAATTCCTCGGTAAAGCTTTGCACGTTTTGTCCTTTACCTTGCCTTAGGTATTGCCATTCCATTAAGGCTTTTTTCTTATAACCCAAGGGATAGAATTGATCTTTAAGTGCAGTAATGAAATTTTACCACGAGGAAAGGAGGTTACCCAAATTACTGTTGCCTTGAAGTTTTCTCTCCCACCAGATGAGAATGGTGCCATTCAGTCGAAGAGAAGCCAACTAGATCTTTGTCTCATCCTCCGCAATCCACTAAATCCTGCAGTAGACTTGGAGCTGCCTAATCCAGTTATTAAGTTTCTCTGCATCACTTTCACCATTATATATGGGTAGATCAAATTTGACATCTAACTTGAAGAAAGGTTTATTAGGTGCATTTCCTGAATTCCTATGATGATGGTGAGAAAAGGAGGAATAGCTTTCACTTGCTGGAGGATAACAAGGTGGATGTCCTCCATTATCTCCATTACCTCCATGCCCTGAACCTTGTCCTTCTGAAGCATTCTCTCCTGCTTTCTCTAGTCTCTTAATTCTAGAGAACAATTTCTCAACCCGGTCTGCGATGGTGTAGAAGGTCTTGCAGAAGTTGAGCTCCTCTTCATTTCAAAAATTGCCATCCATGTTCCTTCTCTGATGTGCATGTACTGCTTTGGGATCAAAAGACTTTAGCGCCCCTTCGCCTCTTTGTAGCCTGTTTCTAGTTAGCATACAAGCATGTAATTCACATCTACAAACACCTGCTCTGATACCACTTGATCCAAAATCTTTTGTTTAAGATGTGGTAAAGAATTACATGTGAAAATTGTTGCTTTAGATAAGAAACTTTAAAGGCATAAACATAAGAAGAGAGAAGAAATTAACATCATGCAAGAGGACACATAGTTGATATCGGAGTTCGTCCGGGAGGGACTACGTCTCCAGGCCCTGCTCAAAGAGTGAGGAGGCCCTCTTTCATTAAGTGGAAAAAAAATGAAAGTACAAGTATAAAATGAGAAATTACACCCTTATACCTCCATAGTTGAAAGTACCCGAAAATTGCAGACCTCTGATGAAGAAATGGACAGCACCGTTGGATTCGTGGTATTAAGTATTGCATAATCCATATAATATTTTCCTGAATCTGAAAAAGTGAAAATCTGACCCCTCTGGAAAATGGCTCAGATCATGGTTTCGCCCCCCTCCTGCACATTACTCATGGTTCCCTGTCTCGATTTCCATGCCTGCTCCTGACCTCCCTAGACGAATTGCTGAAATGAAGGTTTATATAGAATTGCTGGAGGATTTTTCAAAGAAGTCGTTGGGCGCAATTGGTTTGGGATCCATGTTATGAGGGAGGGGGTCGGGTGGTCAACACCCCCTACATAAAAAATCGGAATCAGTTTCTTTTAACAATTGTGGCATATTTTTAAAACCGCGCATTGAATTTCAATGTAAATAGGTTGGACGGTTAGTGATTTTGGGGGGGCTCGAACCACATCGGGCGGCCCGCCCATAACTCCCACCGGCTATTGTGACGGAGTTGGCTCCGTATGGTGGGTGGTTGGCGGTGGGGTTGACAACCCCCGCCACCATGTCATGTGTTGAATGGCTATCGGTGCCATGGGTTGTGGGGGCGGCGGGGTCATGGCTGTCGAACCCCTATTTTTAATAATATTTTGTGTTATGCGGATTTGTGTGGGGTGGTAGGGTTGGTGGCCCAACACCCCTTATTTTTATATTTTTTTGTTTTTATTGTTTAAAAAAAAAGCTGGTGGTTTTGAAAAATCTGGATTTTGACCAAAGGAGTGAAACTAATCATCCCACAATTTTACCCGGAATCCGGCCGAAATCCAGTGGCCGGGTTTCAGCAATTTTTTTCCTCCTTAGTGTGCCACATCACCTAGTCAACCCTCGAACTTTGACTGCTACTAACTCCTTGATACGAAATTATAATTGAGTTTCTGTAGGGACCAACCCTATGCTTAGTGTAGGGACCAACACTATGCTTTACTTTTCTTTTCTTTTTTAAATACAGTAAACTAGGAATAAAACCATAAGCATACACCATTGGAAACTCAGAAATATTAATCACTTATATCAACATCCATGAATTTAACTTCATTGCACATACACATATTTTACATGTTAATTATAGGCAAAAGATAGTCATATAAAGAAAACATTATAAATAACACATGTACCGTTCATTGGGAAATGAGATTCAATCTTGACTTTCCGCTACTTGTGCTCCCTTGTTCGACCGTTTACCTCCAAGCGTGAATGTTTTTGTGCTTAATCCGAGTATAATGACCCATCGATTGACCTCCCAACCTACTCCTTGGGTACTCTCCTTCCCTACGGACCACCGAGCTGCAATGGGGTTGTACAATGAAGGAAATGTGATAGATGACAGAGGTGAGCACTCCTTGGCTCAAGAGTCCCCTCTCTAAAGTCCTCCACCTCAACAAACTCAACTATAGCTCATAACCACTCACAATGACATAATCACCTCCATCCAACAATAGGGTAAGCAAAAAAACCCTTTTTCCCATGGCTTGTCCATTATTTTATAGGAGGATTCATAGGTGACACTTGGCATTTCATGCATAATTAATTATTTTTTTATTAATCCAAAATTTGATTATTCACCCACCCATGTGTCACCCTCTCACCAAGACTCTCCAAAATCATTTACTTAAATATTTATTTAAAATAGTATATCCTCACCCTAACTAGGCTTCCTATTTCTTCTCCTAGTTGTCTCTTGATCCCCCCTTTCCTACTCCTTAATTTGTGTTTATTACTGAAGTTAACTGATAAGTCTTAGATTTGGTCCCCTAAGTACCTCCTAATTTAACTCAATTTTCCTCTCAGATGGATATTCTTATGTTGACTCTTACCACATGGAGGTTCTCTAAATTTCTCCAATTTTAATTTATTAATCTTATTTTAATTCACCACCCTCTTCTCTCAATGAAGTTTTTTTTACTATTTTATATTTAATATTTATACTTAACTCTATGTCCCTCTTTCCCCATTTTGCCTAATTAAGTTACTTATGTACATTATCCACTTAATATTTTGATTTAACATGGGAAGGTAGAGTTATTAGGGTAAAATATTTTTTTCTTCCTATTCTTCCCTTATACTAATTTTTTATTCTTGATTTAATTTCTTTGGTTATAACATCATTTACCACTTGATATGAATTAGTAGGATTTTCATATCTTGATTATATTTATTAGCTTCTTTTTACTGATGTCGAGGGTGTCAAGTTGGTCATTCCCTTCAAGAACTTCCATTCGAGGTTCCAAGGGTGCCATGCCTAACAGTTTATTTGTGATGCCAAGGGTGCCAAGTCGGTCGTGCCCTTCAAGAATTTCTTTTGAAGTTCCAAGGGTGCCATGCCACTTGCCCTTCAAGCATCCAGTGGCTACGAGGGGAAATTATAGGTGAAATGATAGAGACCACCATTAGTCTCACTATAGTAGGCGACATATGAGATGATAGTGGTCTCTGTCATTTCACCTATAATTTCTCCTCGTAGCCACTGGATGCTTGAAGGGCAAGTGGCATGGCACCCTTGGAACTTCAAGATAAATTCTTGAAGGGCACGACCGACTTGGCACCCTTGGCACCACAAATAAAGTGTTAGTTATAGCATCCTTGGAACCTCGAATGGAAGTTCTTGAAGGGCATGACCAACTTAACACCCTTGACATCAGTAAAAAGAAGCTAATAAATATAATCAAGATATGAAAATCCTACTAATTCATATCAAGTGGTAAATGATGTTATAACCAAGGAAATTAAATCAAGAATAAAAAATCAGTATAAGGGAAGAATAGGAAGAAATAAATATTTTACCCTGATAACTCTACCTTCCCATGTTAAAACAAAATATTAAGTGGATAATGTACATAAGTAACTTAATTAGGAAAAATAGGGAAAGAGGGACATAGAGTTAAGTATAAATATTAAATAGTAAATAGTAAAAAAAACTTCATTAAGAGAAGAGGGTGGTGAATTAAAATAAGATTAATAAATTAAAACTAGAGAAATTTAGAGAACCTCCATGTGGTAAGAGCCAACACAAGAATATCCATCTGAGAGGAAAATTGAGTTAAATTAGGAGGTACTTAGGGGACCAAATCTGAGACTTATCAGTGAACTTCAGTAATAAACACAAATTAAGGAGTAGGAAAGGGGGGATCAAGAGACAACTAGGAGACAAAATAGGAAACCTAGTTAGGGTGAGGAAAATACTATTTTAAATTAATATTTAAGTAAATGATTTTGGAGAGTCTTAGTGAGAGGGTGACACATGGGTGGGTGAATAATCAAATTTTGGATTAATAAAAAAAAATTAATTATGCATGAAATTCCAAGTGTCACCTATGAATCCTTCTATAAAAGAATGGACAAGCCATGGGGAAAAGAGCTTTTTTTCTTACCCTATTGTTGGATGGAGGTGATTATGTCTTTGTGAGTGGTTACGAGCTATAGTTAAGTTTGGTGAGGTAGAGGACTTTAGAGAGGGGACTCTTGAGCCAAGGAGTGCTCACCTCTATCAGCTAGCACATTTCCTTCATTGTACAACCCCATTGCAGCTCAAGGGTCCGCGGGGAAGGAGAGTACCCAAGGAGTAGGCTGGGAGGTCAACCGGTGGGTCATTATACTCGGATTAAGCACAACAACATTCACGCTTGGAGGTAGACGGTCCAACAAGGGAGCGCAAGTAGCGGAAAGTCAAGATTGAATCTCATATCCTAGTGAACGATACATATGTTATTTATAATGTTTTCTTTATATGACTGCATTGTGCCTATAATTAACATGTAAAATATGTGTATGTGCAATGAAGTTAAATTCATGGACGTTGATATAAGTGATTAATATTTATGAGTTTCCAATGTTGTATGCTTATGGTTTTATTCCTAGTTTACAGTATTTAAAAAAAGTAAAGCATAGTATTGGTCCCTACACTTGGTATCAAAGCTTTAAGTTCACACACTGGGCCTATGAACCCTTAACACCTTCTGTAAAATTATATAAATATATATATATATATATTAAAAAGAGGTGACATGATTCACAGACAGATTCTGTATATAAATCTATAAATACTTAGCTTGACATACATGGTTATCAGGTATTGAGAGGTATTGAGTAACGAATTTGACTCTTGTTATCTCCCAACTCAAGATTTCGAGATGATCTGAAAATGACCTGAGTTACTTAGTTCAATTTCAGAGATTGAATGTAGGGACATTTACTGGATATGTCACCCTTAAAGAAAGGATGAGATCCAGAGGCTACCTGGCCCTCTACAGACTCTGTCTATAGAACTTTATAGAGATTAACACTCAGGTTCTTAAAATGTGGAATTTACCAAAATCTTTCCTAATCCTTGTACAAAATGTGAATGGCAGTATTACTGAACAGTTATTATATGCATTAACTGTTTAGACATGAAATAATCTATGTATGTTTAGATTGAACAATTTCACATCAATCACATAAGCAATACCATAAGACAAAGAAGTTTGTGATGGATTTCGTCCCTCCTGGACTACGTCTCCGGGTCCGCCTCAGAATTGTGCGTCTGTTGTATTCTTCAAAACAAGGGAAATATGCTACAATGAATCATCAGTTGCACTACTGATGTTGCAGATATAGACCATCCCTTGAATAGGCTAACTGATACAACTCTTTTCTTTAAACACTTAAGAAAAGACATGGATGATTCACACATTAAAACAAACTGAAGACTGAAGCTTTATGGACCTTTGACTTCAAGGTAGCTGAACAGAGTTTGGCCCAATCAAAGTAGATCTCGTCGACCATCAACGTACTTTGATGCTGAAACTTATGCAAGTATAATGAGCTTTTCCCTCCTTCATATAAACCTGCAACAAACCAAAACTCACTACCAAATTTATATGACATATAATGTAAAAGAGTTTACTTCATCTTGAAGTTGAATAAACTCCTTCTTTCACCACTCTCCTCTCTTGAGGTCTCTCCTCTTCCTCCTCCTTCATATAAAGAATACTATTCTCTTTATATATAAGGAGTACATAATTTCATGGCTTCACAAAGCTGCATCAAATCATTGTTTACTGTAATTAGCAATTTGTTGGAGATAATTTGGTGATAAGGGATTCGAATCCCAATCTCCATACAAACCTAGGAATATAATATCCTTTGACATAAGCGTTGACATAAATGTTCAAAACCCAAATTTGAACTTTATAATAAATTCTTAGCCACAGCGTTATCTAACCAGGTGCGCTTGTGTAGCCGTCGCATGTGAACAACTCTTTTGGCTACTGTTGCGGTCGGATCTCGATGGTTTTGGCAAGAAATGTGTTTGTATTTAATTTACAAACCCATTTAAAAACTTTGGATAGGTTCTGAATGCTGGCAGTCAGGATGATGGTGCGAAAAAAGGTTGACCGCACATGTGAATAGGCGGTGGTATAACTGCAACTAGCCACTTGTGGTTCATCCGCTCGACGGTTCTGCGTTGTAACAGCTGTCTACACAACATTCCCGCCGCGGTTTACAACTACTCACATGTTGTAACATTTCCCGATGCGGTCAGAACTTTAACACCTGTCACATAACATATCTCCGAAACGGTTTTACATCAGCAGTCATACAAATTTCCGCTGCGGTCTTCAAAACTGTTCACATTATAACATTTCCCAATGCGGTCATCGTAACTTTGTGGGAGTTTATTTACAATGTTTTAAAACATAACCCGAGCTCTATTGCACTATGGTTTTATTACCATATTACCCGAACCTTATATTAAGGTTTTTCATCATCAGTCGAACTTTAATATAAAACCTTTTTGCGCCTAAAGGTTTTATAACATTACATCGAACCTT
>CM076578.1:1954046080-1954094577 GCA_034641835.2 Pinus albicaulis | reverse complement strand
GTGGAGTATTGGTGTAAATTTTTGTAGATGTTCTATGCTTGATGCAACTTTACTTTTATTACAACAATCACACAAATGGTTAAGTAAAATGCTGATAGAACATATCAGTGGATCTTATAGAAGACAAACCAGAAACAGAAAAATGTGATGGTGCGTTACGGCGGTCAACAGGATGCTTCAACCAGCAAAGTCTCCTTGATCAGCCAACCCAGAATGTGTCACAGCAATCCTCAAATCAGTCACCCAGTCAACTCAAGTCAACTCCAGAAAAGTCAACGTTGTCCAGAAAAGTCAACGCAGGGCAGCAACAACAAAGTCAACGCAGCTCCAACTTCGGTCAACCTTTTGACCTCGATTTCTGTGCCAATGTGTACGGCCTCTCAAAATCGAATTCTCCAACAAATTTCGGCCTCTTTGGACCATGCGTTGACCAAAGTCAACGCTGGTCAAACTTCCTTGGAAACCCTAGCTGCAGCAATCTGCGTCCTTCTTCTTGGCTATACAAACTCGTCATTTTTCCCACGTGTGAGCTGAATTCGTCCTCCAAGGAGCTCGTACTAAATCAGAGAAGAGAAGAAGATGTGTGATGAGTGAGTGTGAAATGCTCTCCAACTTTGACTGTATTTATATCCATCATTGAGATGTGTGACACATCTGCTGGGGGTGTAAAACCTTAAGGCCGACCTCCACATATAATTTACTATAAATAATAAATTCAAAACAAATGTTCTGCTCATCGGATTAAGATAAATTTTATATGGATCTTACACCTCTCCGAAAGAGGAATCCAATAAAAATATCGGAATCTTCATCTGAGCATCACAACATGGAGCATCACAACATGAGTTTGGACCGAGGGGGTGTCTGTGCAGCAGTATATGGCAAGTCTATGATTCACAGACAGATAGTTTGAACAAGATGGCAGTTTCATAACAGGTTCAGGAGGAGCATAACAGTTGAAAGATTACAGGTTCACTAAGGAAGGCTTCTCTTCAGGACACAGGTCCACAGAGATCATCATTGACAAAATATTACAAAAAGGCTTCACGTCAAGGGGAGCACAGGCAGATAACAAGTCCACATGAAGCAAGCAAATTCTCAGGGGGAGTAACCCTTTGCCATTGATGTCAAAGGGGGAGAGAAAAACCTGAGGAGATTAAAATCTTGAGAAGGAGGTGAAGCACGCTGTCAGGGAGAGTTGTACTCGCAGGAGGAGTACGTGTGTTGCCATCAATGACAAAGGGGGATATTGTTGGATGGTGTTGTCAATGATGTCAACCCATGGAGTTGATTGGATTTGACTTTGACCAAAAACACCAGTCATTGATGTCAAATGGTTAATGAACGCTTCTTAGTAACTGTCGGATTACATCAAAATGGCAGCTATACTGTTGGATGATTGAAAACCCAAGTCCTAGGGTTTGGGCACCCTGGACTGAGGATGTGCCCCGACCTTGTCGAGGGTTTTTGGTAGGTCAAATCATTGATTTTGGGTCGGAAATCTGTATCATTAGATTCTCTGCATCAAGATGTTTCCGTTGATATATGGTATGCCCCGTGGTTCCTTCTGATTTGAGAAAAAAATGAGTTTAAAGTTGAAGACCCTATTTTGTGGGCTAAAACCCTAGAGGGTAGAAACATGACACCTTATTCACCAACGGTTGTCAATATATGATAGGGATTCTCACCATAATCATACCATGTATAAGTTGAATAATTTCAAGAATCAAAGACAATAAATCAATCATCGACTTACTACACTCATGTGTCACCTACAAAACACACCAAAGAAGGTTAGTAAACAATTTCTTGGTATTTAAACAAACAAGTAAATAACAACTATTGAATTAAATTAATTATTATTAAGAATAAAAATTATTTTATATTTCCTACAATCCACCTTCCTTAAATTACAAGGCCCATTTAATGTAAAAATTTTAGTCCTTAAATTCCCAGTAATGCCTACTCTAACGTCTACCTAATGGAGCACTTCAACGATTATTTTTTTAAGAAACTTAAAAGTATCTAATCTCCAACGGTCATCTCCTAAAAAAGTCCCTCCTAAACCCTCCAATGTCCACTTTAAGAAGCCCTTTCTAAAACTATAAAGAGAGACCCTCATATCCCTCACAATGGATGTATATGCAATAAATAATCTTTGGAAAATAAACTCTGAAATTTATTCGACCTTTGTTCAAGAAGTGGCAGATCCGGAAAGAGGGTTCGGTGACAAGAACAGTGAAGGTCATCAAGTTTAGGGAGTCGTTTTGTTGAATGTTAACATCTTCATGGGTGAACATAAATTAGTTTAATACAAGGCCATTATTGTAGATGGACAAAAAAAAAAAAAATCAAAGGAAGCTCAACAATTATAATGTTACCTTTTTTTATATTTTCCATGTCATCTTTTTGACACTTTCACATTAATGTATGAGTATATATGCACAAATAGGAAGAAAATTGCATCATATTTCCTTAAGTTGTAGAATTTATAACTTTATTTCTTCTTATAAAATGGGCTTATTCCATTCATATTCCTTTTAGGCAATCAAAATTAAATACTTCATTGTCCACAATTGAGCTATATTGGCATCCTTATAATATCTATCGAAATCATTCACACTCTTTACTTAAGTACCAAAATTTTTATTCACCATAGAAACTTATCATAGATGGATTAATGATTAGTCATGGTAACATATGATCTCTTGCATGAGCACATGTTAGTGATGTGTTAAATACACTATACAACCATACAATACTCATTACTCTTTTTTATTAATCATTCAATATTATAACAATATCCTCTTAATATTTTGATGGTGTCTACCCTTCTTTTCCTTTCGATACATGTGTGAACTTCATAATGGGAAGAGTACCTTACATGTAGTTTTTGAAAGTTTTGTTCAATTTTCACCATTAGCTTGTGGTAAATTCCCTTGGATTATTTTTTTGAAACATTCTTGTTACCAATCCTTGATACTCTTGAAGTTATGTATCTTCATCAAATCACTTTCAACATCAATGTGTTTTACTATCGTCTTTGTCATTTCTTGAAGGCCATTCTTTGATAACAATGTGTGTATTGACTTCCAATTATGATTACTTAAAATACATGTTTTCTTCACCAATACCAAAGAGATTCGTTTAAAATAGTTTTGGACTTAAAATTATGAAGCCTAGATTCCCCATTTCAATTCTTTGTTTTTTTCAATTCCAAAGAAATTTGCATGAAAGTGATTTGCAAGATAAAATTATAAATATTCTCTTGGTTAAGATCTTATTAACACTTTATAACTATGAACATGTTGTCGTCATTGTTTATTTTTCATAGGTCTTGTAGTTGATAGTTACTTCTAATGATTTTTACTTTACATTTTATTGTATTCACATTCATCACTAAGCAATTACAAAGACCTTCAACAATAAACAAAATTAATAGGAGGATCGTAAAGAGACAACCAAAAAAATTCGAGGAAATTTCATCCTAAAAGTGGCCTCCTAAGGAAAAATAATAAAATAATAGTTAAAATAATAAAATAAGAGTTATGAATTTTGGAGGGAAACCAAAAAAACTATTTTTTTAATTGTATTTTCGGTTTATCTCTTTATAGGTTTACTCAAATTTCAATTTTATACACTCATTAGATGTGAAATTAAATTCCACATCCAATGGGTAACCATTATGCATACTTTTGAGAGGACCCACATTGATAAAAATTGCAGATACATTAAAAAGTCTGTTAAAACACGTGTTTTTAATGTATCTGCATTTTTTAAGAAGGTGGGTCCTTTTAAAAGTATGCATAATGGGTACTCGCTGGATGTGGAATTTAATTCCGCATCTAATGAGTGTGTAAACTTGAAATTTGAGTAAATATATAAGGAGATAAGCCAAAAACACAATTTTATATATATATATATATATATATATATATATATATATATATATTTCTTCTTTCCCCTCCAAAATATTTACATGTACTTCTTTTTAAATTTAAATCATTTTGATTGGTTTACATATAATGACATGGAAATTACATGAAAATTTCATGGGCAGTTTTAGTCTGAAATTTCCTCTAATGAGAAACACAAACATTTTACCCTAGGAAAACCCACATGGGAGAAAAACCCAACAACCTTTTCCTTAGATAAATTATGCAATTCAATAAGAGATATAATATGATCTTTTAGTCAATGTTCAAATTGACCAATAGCAAATCCCAGGTCAAACCTAGTTAAACTTTTGTCCAAATATAGGTTTGCTCAGAATTTCAATCTGCTCCATAATTTATCCTCCTTCTCGGACTTTGGATTTATGACAAAATAGATCCTCCTTGAATAAATCATCTTTTTCAGAGATAATTTTATATACCTAATAAGACTTTTTATTTTTTAAGGAACTCGACCTCCCTTTTGCTCTTTTGCTGGTACACAGAGGATCCGAATTGGTTGCACTTTGGAGGAATACGAGTAGTGTATTTATAGTGGTTATAAAGAGTTCCCTAAGGGTCATGTTTCCTAGACTTGGAAAATTTTATATTTATGAAGGCCAACTTAACATTATGAGGATATAAAATTAAATTTCAATAATTTAAATTTTCTTTCTTAAAGCTACATGAATAACATAGATACAAAAATTATGAAGACCAAACATAGATACAAAAATTCAACACTCCCTCTTAGCTAGGGAGATATTCATAATAACTATCAAGATGTTCTCTTGTTGACAAAATTCTCTAAGAAAAGGTTCATCGTTTATCATCAACATCATTCTATTGCCATAATCTTGGTCAACAACTTTGACTCATGGTAAATCAATAGAATCACTTAGTGTTCGGTACCAATGACCTATGGTGTAACATCACCATAATCTTGGTAGTACTCCTAACCCATGGTACATCATTAGCACCAACTAGTCATCATAATTCTAATTGGTACCTATGACCTATAAATTATGATCATGTTGTCTTCATTGTTGATTATTCATAGGTCTTGTAATTGATAGTTACTTCTAATGTTTTTTACTTTAAATTTTATTGTATTCACATTCATCACTAAGAAATCACAAATATGTTCAACGGTAGAAAAAAATTAATAGTAGGATCATAAAGAGACAACCAAACAAGAAACACAAACATTTTACCCTGGGAAAACTCACATGGGAGAAAAACCCAACAACCTTTTCCTTAGAGAAATTATGCAATTCAATAAGAGATATAATATGATCTTTTTGTCAACATTCAAATTGACCAATAGAAAAACCCGGGTCAAACCTAATCAAACTTTTGTCCAAAGATAGGTTTGCTCATAATTTCATTCTGCGCCATAATTTAGCCTCCTTCCCATAATTTGGATTTATGACCATAATAGATCTTCCTTATATAAATCATCTTCTTCATAGATACTTTTATATACCTAATAAGACTTCTTCTTTTTGAAGGAACTTGACCTCCCTTTTTCTCTTTCGTTGATACACAGAGGATCTGAATTGGTTGCAATTTGGAGGAAGACGAGTAGTGTATTTATAGTGGTTATAAAGAGTTCCCCAAGGGTCATGTTTCCTGGACTTGGCCAAATTTATATTTATGAAGGCCAACTTAACATTATGAGGGTACAAAATCAAATTTCAATCATTTAAATTCTCTTTCTTAAAGTCGACATGAAGAACATGTCTTGAATTTGTCATTACATATATTTGAAGGGTTAAAATATCAATCATGAAGACCAAACATAGCTATAAAAAATCAATGTTTCCTCTCAGCTAGGTAGGTATTCATAATAACTATCCAGATTTTCTCTTGTTGACAAATTCTCTAGGAAAAGGTTCATCATTTATCATCAACATGAACATCATTCTATTGCCATAATCCTGGTCAACAACTTTGACTAATGGTAAATAAATAGAATCACTTAGTGTTTGGTACCTCTTACCTATGGTGTATCATCACCATAATATTGGTCAGTACTCCTAACCCATGGTACATCATTAGCACCAACTAGTCATCATAATTCTAATCGGTACCTATGACCTATGGTGTATCATCACCATAATCCTGGTCAGTACTCCTAGCCTAGACTAGTCCTGGTTCACCATCAATCTAGTCAATATATTTGCCTCATGGTGAATTTTGGGCCTGATGCTAAATGTGCTCACTCAACCTATCTAGAGGGTCTGAGCCTAATGCTAAAAGGCTCCCACCCAATTGAGTGATTATAGGCCTCTAGGACCATTCTTCCTAATTCTAGTCAACATAATTGACACAAGAAGAATGATTTCCCTCTGTTGGACCATTCTCCCTAATTTTATTCAACATACTCAATCCAAAGAGAATGAATGTCCCTAAATAAGCTAACTATGTTGATATGTCAATCCACTGCCTATGGAAAGCATCCTGCATCATCATCATGCTCAACAAGTCATCACTTGGAGAAAGTCACCAATTATCCAAGTCATCACTTGTAGCAAGTCACCAATTATCCAATTCATCACTTGGAACCTAGTCAGCACTTGTGACCTGTGGTGAAACCCTGGGCTATTACCATTCTAACATGTTTATTGAATGGTAACTTTCATGCCTGATGCTAGAGGCACTCACTTTCCCACCTGGGGAGCACTATCGGCCTTGATGCTCTCTGGTCCATTCTACCTAGCCACATTTTGTGGCCTCTGGTCGATACGTTGACCTATCTATATTCTTACTTTGGGAGAATTTTTTCCCTTTAATGCAACAACATCACCACTCCCTCTAACCGCGGAAAATAATTTAAACCATTATGGCTTGTCCCTAAAGTATACAAGCTTCTCAAGTTTGTCTAGTTTGTCGCCAAAGTATACAAACTTCTCAAGCTTATCCCTGAAGTATACAAACTTTTCCCTAGAACACAGGCTTTGTCAGCTTTACTGCTTCCTTTTGTACCATGTTTAAAAATGTGCTTTGACATGTCATCATGGTTGTCTCCTACACCTGATCAAACAATCCTAAGAGTAGTTATTGATGCCATGTTGCTTCACAATTCAGAAAACTAGCTACAATATACTCAATTCCTCCAATCCTGAGTGTGACAGATGCCTGCTTCTTGCCCAGAGTGTGACGGATACGCTTCTTGCCCCAGTATATATAAGGAAATCTTAGAGGCATAACAATGCTATAGAGGATAGGTATTAGAATGGTTTTCCACGTTGTAGCCATGGTAATGGCCTCCGTAACCGATATGAAACAGATCAAATTTGTGAAAGTGCATGGGATTCAAGGCAATGAGAACGAAATAGCCCCCCCTCACCATTTTCATTTCGCTTCTCCAGTTTATGTTAGGAGGGATTGCAAATGCCTTCCGTAATGAGGGAAGTTTTAATTATTTTATGATAAGTAACCCGAGAGTATATATATAAGTTCAAGTCTCGTACGTTTATATGTTGACGTCGTAGCATAGAGCAACTTTGTTGCACTCCTAAGTGAATATTTACTAAGGGTTAGCCTAGTACTAACAACCTCTCTTGCCTTTGTATATATATATATATGTTTATAAGCTTGGATAGTTGGGCGGAATAGTTGTTATCCTCCCCACCCAAGTTCAAGTCTTATAAGTTTACATGTTGACGTCATAGCATAGAGTAACTTTGTTGCACTAAGTGAGTATATACTAAGGGTTAGCCTAGTACCAACAACATCTCTTGCCTTCACGATGAGAGGGAGGTTGACTTTCTTCCTCAGGCGATTCCTAATGCACAATTTTTTTACCTTGGAAAAAGAAATATATAGGCACACACACACAATAATTAATGAAATGACATAAACTAATGAAACGTGATGTCTAGTGTGTTAATGTGTATATATATCATCACATAAGTCATTGTAACCATCTATATCTCATCATTTTGTTTCATTCAATTATTTATTTATACTATATGTATTACCATTTATTGTTATTTTGATATCGACTTCTGACATCTCTTTCACAGTGTTTTGACCTTCATATTTTTTACCACATCACCACAAATTTGAAGATTTTTATTTTATTTATTGAAGAGATAAAATAATCGAATCACTAATGTATATAGTAACGAGTATTAAAAATATAAATCACAGTTTTGAGTTCATAGTTAACTAAATTATACAGAGTTTGGAATATCCATCATAGAAATTGAAAAGATTCCATATGATTTCTATAACCAAATTTGTGCACATGTGAGTAGATGCATTAATCATACATAGCCACCAATTTGAAAAATATATGAAGTCATGTCCAAAATTTTAAAATACAAATATTTTCATGTGGATCACACCATTGTCAATATTTATAAAATATAGAAAAATAAATAAAATAAAATAAAAATTTAAAATTTAAAATAATAATAATAATAAATAAATAAAAATTAGACATAGAATTGGAAACCTTTGTGAAGAGCATATTTAAAAAGAATCAAGGGAAATACCACTATCGCAACCATGTCCCAGTCAATCAATAGAATATAGTCACCACTAGAATAAAGCCATTAGGATGCCGAAAAAAAATATTTCCATGAGATCATAGTTATTTGCAAGGCCATTATATTTTTTAGGGCACAATTCCACTATATAGTTTATTCAAAACAAGGAGAAACAAACAATAATACTAAAAATTGCAAATTACTGACAAATAAATAACATTTGCACTTTGAGCAGCATATAAGAGTGTCATCGTTAAAATGCCATAAAAGCAAAAGTATCAATCCAAAAAAATAAAAAATAATTAAATAATTAAAATAAAATAAAATAAAATAATTAAAAGATTAGCATGCAATGACTACTAAAAGCCTTGTTGTCAGGTTATTTATTGCCCCATATAAACATGATCTCAATTACAAGTTTAAAATTAATAAAAGGTCAGAAACATCAAAGTATTTAAAAAAGCTACAAAGACCATTGATAAGCATACTAAATTAAAAGCATTAGAATTTTTGAAGATTATTAAAGTAATCTGTGAGTTTCAATTTCAAGTTATGAAGAGTTATTCAAGTTTATTTAAATTCCAAGATTAAGGAAGAGAAAAGTCTTATTATAAAGTTATTCCAATTTTATCTTTTATAACAATAATTATAAAAGGGACTATTAAGGAAAAAGTTGATCTATTAAGAAAAAGGGACCATTAAGAAAAACATATTTAACACTCTAGTATAAGAACAAGAAGGTAACATTGTAGGACATTAAAATGAAGTCAGAGGTAGTGGCTCCCTTATCAAAAGACTCCAGAGATATCTCGAGACCAATCCTTCCCAATAATCAAAATTTAGTACAAAAGATATAAACAGAATTTGAAAACATTGTTGTTGATAAAGCCAAAAAAAATCTCAACTAAAAGATCACAGTCAAAGAGTACTTGCACATATTAATAAGTCAAAAGATACAAAGCAATTGAATAAAAAAATAAGACTCCAAAGATATTTCAAAAGTGATCATTCCCAATAATCAAAATTTACTACAAAAGATATAAACTAAATTGAAATTGTTGTTGATAAAGCTGAAAAAAAATTTCAACTAAAAAATCATAGTCAAAAACTTGCACAAATTAAGAAGTCAAAAGATAAAGAGGAATTGAATAAAAAAATAGAACAAAAAAATCAAAGTCTTGATAAGAAATTATTGTTAAAAGACGAAAAAAAATATAACACCTAAAAACCCTTAATCAGAAGTTACATAAACAATAAACAATTAAAAAATAAAAAAGGAATGAATCTCAATACAATGAACATCAAAGCTCAAAAAGGTGAAGTGACACAAGTCTTCACAAAGGAAATGTCCTATTAAATACTTATATAGTGTGTCATTGCAACCATCTATATTTTATAAGCTTATATAGTGTGTCATTGCAACCATTTATATTTTATAATTATATCTAATTTAATTATTTGTTTGTGTTATATATTTCATCATTTCATCTAATTTAATTATTTATTTATCCTATATAAATTTCGGTGGATGTTTGATAATAAATGAACTTTGTTCATTTTAAACATATTTAAAATCTTAAATTTCCCACCTATCAATATCATGGCCTATCATTGTGTATATAGTGTCATTGTAACCATTTATATTTTATCATTATATCTAATTTAATAATTTGTTTGTTTTATATAGTTCATTATTTTATCTAATTTAATTATTTATTTGTCATATATATTTGTATTTTTTATGTTTTTTTTTTCTATTTTTTTAATGTTGAATGTTGGATAATAAACTAACTTGGTTCATTTTAAACATTTTTATAATCTTGAATTTCCCAATTCTAAAGATTACTCATAATTTGAAACAAAGCCTTTCACATTCTCCGTAGAAAATGATTTCATTCTGAAAATTTGAATATTGAATGAAAAATTGTAGTACATCAAACGGAATTGACCAGCGGTAATATATACCATATAGTAATATACCATATAATCATTTTATGAGATGATTAAAAAGGGTGCGAAACTTCCCTCCAATTCATTCTTTGATTCCATCCATCTTTAGACCAATCAAAATTTATAGCACCTGTTGTTTCAAACCGCTAGAGGGTGATTTCTATGCCTTGCGCTTGATCCCATGAATACAAGAGACATGGCAAACCTGTTTAAAAGGTCAGTTAGATCATGTGTTTTAATAGAGTTTTGCATAGTAATTGGTTGAGACTAGAAGATCCTAATTTATACTTTATCATTTGTTTGACCTTTCAAAACACCACTGCTAGTTCAAGGAAAAGGAAATCCTAGAATCATAATCCATACCTATCATTTGTTTGAACTCTCAAAACCCCAAAACTATTTCGACAAACAATCAATTCTATGGCTTTGTTGTTCGAACTCT
The DNA here is from genome assembly GCA_034641835.2 of Pinus albicaulis. Taxonomy (NCBI): domain Eukaryota; kingdom Viridiplantae; phylum Streptophyta; class Pinopsida; order Pinales; family Pinaceae; genus Pinus; species Pinus albicaulis. The sequence goes on along the minus strand of CM076578.1, from coordinate 1,954,083,754 downwards.
CAAAACCCCAAAACTAATTCGAGAAACAATCAATTCTATGGCTTTGTTCCCTGCTTTTTGAGCAAGTAATGAGGGTGATTTCTATGCCTTGCGCTTGATCCAATGAATACAAGAGGCATGGAAAACCTGTTTAAAAGGTCAGTTAGATCATGTGTTTTAATGGAGTTTTACATAGTAATTGGTTGAGACTAAATGATCCTAATTTATACTTTATCATTTGTTTGACCTTTCAAAACCCCACCGCTAGTTAAAGGAAAAAGAAATCCTAAAATCATAATCCATACCCTGTCATTTGTTTGAACTCTCAAAACCCCAAAACTATTTCGAGAAACAATCAATTCTATGGCTTTGTTCCCAGCTTTTTGAGCAAGTAATGAGTCCATAATTGAAAGATCTATGATCTTAATAGAAGAGATTTTGTAAACAAACGCATAATATGAGCGAGAATTTCATATATGCATATAGAGGGAGAGATTACAAAATGTTTATGAAATCCTTTATGCCCACATGTAACTGTTAAACACCTGTTAAAACAACATAAAATCGTTTCCTCGATCCATGCTCAAGTTTCCATCATATGATGCCCTTGAAGATGAGGGTGATAAGTAACATAAAGTTGCAATATATCGGGATAAAATCACATTCCATGAACAAAATCAAGGAGGAAACTACCTATTCCATATGATAAAATTGAAAGAGACATGAATTTCTCTTGTATCCTCAATGCGCATGAAAATACAACGTTGCAATGAAATAGAGAACGTCGAAGGCTCATTCCATAAGAGAAATAAATCATAATTGCAAAATAATTATTAGAAATTGATTAAATGGAACTCCCAAAACACTAAAATCACCTCAGAGCTGCATAGCTCTTTAGAATTACAGAGCTTTCAGTTTCAGGAAACCACATTAATGAACATGGTTAATCTTTGGTAATAAAAAATCAAGCTACAACTTTAACCAAGGCTTCCAACACAGCCTCTCGACTAGGCAAAGCAGGAATTGCTCCTCTCTCTGTGACTGTTAATGCACCGCAGACATTTGCAAACTTAAGTGCTTCTCTCAGTCGCTTTTCATCCTGTAGCAGCATGAACAATTATTAGATTTTTCAACACTAACATAAATGTAAAAGCAGAAAAGATGGGAACAGCTAAAAGAAATTAAATAACATTAAGACCTCAATAAAGAATTATTAGCAAATAATTCGTTTGTAACTGTAAGGATATCTAGCTATTAGCAACACCACCAATGAGCACTGGCCTTTCAAGCAGATTTTGAAAAAGTTTTTCAAGGTGCATATTTGAGCTACAACCGCATACCAGATAAATACATAGTCAAAGATCCTGTTGTAGGTCTCTTCAGTGAATAAATATTTGGTTCCAACCTTCAAAACATATGCATCATGGGCATCCCCGTAGGTTCATTTGTAATAGCAACTAGAAAGTCTTTCCAACGTTCTCAGGATGCAATTCTTTTTCATTATTGTAAACTGCCACTTAAGTCAATTACCCAAGAATTATTCTAAATCTTGAGATCACGTAATTCAAAGAAAGAATTTATGTTAATGCTCAAAATGATCAAATTAGGTCAATGGAACTCCAAAGTACATTGCAGGCCAATGCCATAAATAAATGAAATAATAAACCAAAGGGGTAAGCCCTAGATAATGAAGCAAAGAACAACCCCATTTAAAAGGAGAGTAGAAAAAGCCACGCCAATGTCATAAATAAATGAAATAATAAACCAAAGGGGTAAGCCCTAGACAATGAAGCAAAGAAAAACCCCATTTAAAAGGAGAGTAGAAAAAGCACTCACTTAAAAAGAGAGTTGCGGTGGTCATGGTAAAAGGCCATGTAAATAATTATATCCTAATCTTCATCAAAATTAGATGAGCCACAATCCCTGTCAATGCCATGGGAGCACCAATGTTGAGCTTGATGATGTTTTCTAGATATTTGACTAAGACAGTTTCAACAAATTATCTTGGGGGCCAAGTGCTTCTCACTGAAACTCTCCTAACATTAAACGTCAATAGAGCCTCAATATAAGAGAGAAACAAATTTATGGGCATCTCCAAGATTTGAGATAGATGCAAGAAGGGGCATCTTCTATGGATGACATTGAATGCTTCAAATGTCATAATTATGGACACATAGCTCAAGAATGCAGGTACAATCCTGATAAGGAATGTTACAAATGCCATAATCATGGACACATAGCTCGTCACTGTAGGAACAAAATGGAATCAATCATGAATATTGATGACGAGAATAAGAAGGTTTGGAAGAGGAAACAGGTACAAGACAAACAAATACAAGAAGAAGAGGTAAAGGATCAGCAAGAAGTGCAGAAAGACAAGAAAGTCTTAGCAGTTATGCTCTCAGGGTTCGTAACAAGTCGTAAGGAATCAACAGTTGCTTCGGTTAATGACTCAAGTCAAGATGGTCCATTAGATGATACAATATTTTGAACAATCTAGCTCGTCGACTCCTTGAATTTTGAAGAGGGGGTGTCTGTGCAGCAGTATATGGCAAGTCTATGATTCACAGACAGATAGTTTGAACAAGATGGCAGTTTCATAACAGGTTCAGGAGGAGCATAACAGTTGAAAGATTACAGGTTCACTAAGGAAGGCTTCTCTTCAGGACACAGGTCCACAGAGATCATCATTGACAAAATATTACAAAAAGGCTTCACGTCAAGGGGAGCACAGGCAGATAACAAGTCCACATGAAGCAAGCAAATTCTCAGGGGGAGTAACCCTTTGCCATTGATGTCAAAGGGGGAGAGAAAAACCTGAGGAGATTAAAATCTTGAGAAGGAGGTGAAGCACGCTGTCAGGGAGAGTTGTACTCGCAGGAGGAGTACGTGTGTTGCCATCAATGACAAAGGGGGATATTGTTGGATGGTGTTGTCAATGATGTCAACCCATGGAGTTGATTGGATTTGACTTTGACCAAAAACACCAGTCATTGATGTCAAATGGTTAATGAACGCTTCTTAGTAACTGTCGGATTACATCAAAATGGCAGCTATACTGTTGGATGATTGAAAACCCAAGTCCTAGGGTTTGGGCACCCTGGACTGAGGATGTGCCCCGACCTTGTCGAGGGTTTTTGGTAGGTCAAATCATTGATTTTGGGTCGGAAATCTGTATCATTAGATTCTCTGCATCAAGATGTTTCCGTTGATATATGGTATGCCCCGTGGTTCCTTCTGATTTGAGAAAAAAATGAGTTTAAAGTTGAAGACCCTATTTTGTGGGCTAAAACCCTAGAGGGTAGAAACATGACACCTTATTCACCAACGGTTGTCAATATATGATAGGGATTCTCACCATAATCATACCATGTATAAGTTGAATAATTTCAAGAATCAAAGACAATAAATCAATCATCGACTTACTACACTCATGTGTCACCTACAAAACACACCAAAGAAGGTTAGTAAACAATTTCTTGGTATTTAAACAAACAAGTAAATAACAACTATTGAATTAAATTAATTATTATTAAGAATAAAAATTATTTTATATTTCCTACAATCCACCTTCCTTAAATTACAAGGCCCATTTAATGTAAAAATTTTAGTCCTTAAATTCCCAGTAATGCCTACTCTAACGTCTACCTAATGGAGCACTTCAACGATTATTTTTTTAAGAAACTTAAAAGTATCTAATCTCCAACGGTCATCTCCTAAAAAAGTCCCTCCTAAACCCTCCAATGTCCACTTTAAGAAGCCCTTTCTAAAACTATAAAGAGAGACCCTCATATCCCTCACAATGGATGTATATGCAATAAATAATCTTTGGAAAATAAACTCTGAAATTTATTCGACCTTTGTTCAAGAAGTGGCAGATCCGGAAAGAGGGTTCGGTGACAAGAACAGTGAAGGTCATCAAGTTTAGGGAGTCGTTTGTTGTTTCTTTACAAGACACCGAAGATCTCTTTGAATTCAAGGTTAGGATTTTATAATTTTCTTTTGGTTTTGGTGATTCAATGGCACTGTTTAGTAAGCCAAATACTCTGTCCCGACTACAACTCAGCAAAGGTGCATTTGGTTCAGGACTTTAATATTTTTTTTATTTGGGATTGGATTTTGGGATTCGTTTGGTTATTATCTACTGAAGGGTGCTGTGTAATTTTAATCTTGAAAATACTTACCTAATCATGCAAGTAGTTGGAGTTGATCCATCAAAAGCATACAGTGATTGTGTTAAACATTGTTTAGGACTGTTCAGACCTTGAGTCATTTGAATTTCCAACTAAGTTCTGGAGCATGTTTTGATTTGTTTCCTTTAAATCTGGTTAGGGCTTGTTTCAGATTTCTTTTTAGGACTGGTTAAGGCCACATTAGGGCTTGCTTTGTGACTGTCCTAATGCAACAGCAAACAGTGATTGTGCATGTAAATTCTTGACAGTGGTACATTGACATTGTCTTGCGTTTATATGGCAACTGTAGTGCTTGAAGTAACAGCACCCTTTTGATCTATGTTTGATGCCTTACCGTGACAAGTACTATGATGAGTTGCTTGACTTTGACCGACCTTAATTCTGTTACCTAGATATGACTTTAATTTGACAATGTTCCTGATGCAACAGTGAGACACTAATATGAGGCCATAGATGTATAATTGTGATTGACATTTCAGTGAGGTAACAGTGACATAAAAATAGCTCTTGTTAATGTCCAATTAGTAACCCTTGTTCTGTGGCTAAATCTAACTGTAACATTGACAGTGACAAGCAGGGTAGCTGTGAGCAAGATCTTGTGACTGTCTTAGAATCTGATGGCAATAATGAGACTGTAATTGCTTATACAATAAGAAGGGGACAGCAAGTAAAATTGACCTCTTTAGTGAAACAACTTGACTTTTAACATGTGTTTAAAATATAAGAGCATGCAATGACTTGACAGTAGTCTTATACCTGTTACTGACTTGACATTGACATTAATACAATATCTTGACTTTGACTTAACATAACTACATGACCTTGACAGTTGTTTGATACCTTGATTATGAAGTAAAAGAGTGATTGACTTAGTGAGCATTCTATGATGTTTGAATTTGACTTTATTGTGATATGATAGTAATACCTAGATATGACCTTGAATTGACACCTTAACCTTGACTTAATTCTTTGAATAAGACTTAACTATGACACATGGTTTGGAACAGTGAATTTACATCTAGTTGACAAGTGCCTTTGACTATACTTGACTAAGATACTATATGACAATGTTGCAGTACTATTGACATTGAATTGATTCCATAACTTTGGTATGACTGATTGACTTGACCTATAAATTGAAGCACATAGACATATGACAGTAATGACCTAGGGTCTGTTTTATAGTATGACCTAGGGACTTCTGTATAGTGACACAATTGTAACCTTGCATGGCAGCACAATCACCTTGTTGTACAGCTTGTTGACGTAAGGATGGATAGCAGGGTTTGACCAGTTGAGCAGCAGTGTTTACACGTATGTTGGTAGCTCTCCGTGGACAAAACTTGAGAGCATTGGTAGCAGGTCATAGGGATGACTCGAGGCACCTTGGTTTGTGTCATTATTTGATAGCAGTACCAGAAGGTTGTAGCAAATATTGCAGCCTAATATGATGATGACAATGGTTGTGCATTGATGACTATTCATGCAGTGTTAGCCAACAGTTGTGCAGTGATTTGTAGTGACAGTGAAATATAGTGTGCAGTGACAGTGATATGCGGTTGAACAGTGTTAGCTTAATGTGTAGCGTCGTGCACTGATCAGTTTGTGGGATCAGTGATCGGTGGTTACCAAGATTCAGCATTTATTCTACATCTATTCTACATTGATTCAGAGTACAGTGGATCTAGTGAAAATTGTGAAATGTGATCTACCAACTCTTCTGGGTGATTGGAGTCACCTTCAAGTTGTGGCCTGAGAACACTTCAGGCCGGAAGGGTGGTGCTACGGCAAGTTGTGGCTTGAACAGGGCATTGTGACATCCATTCAGTTGTGGCTAATAAACTAACAGGGCAGCAAATCATCCTTTCCGACAGCACCTAGTAAACAAAGTGTTGGGGCACTCATCAGGTTGTGGCCTGATCTACAAGGCGTTGGGTTGTCCTTCTGGTTGAAACAGAATATTAGGGTTTAGTAGCGTCTTACATGTTGTAGCATGTGAATTAGGTGGTTGTAGCTGAAATCTTGATATAAATAATATTTCTTTCAAAGAGAGAAGAAGACAATTACTAGGGAAGCGTTCAGTGGTTTTGACCTAGAGGAGGTTTTCCACCTAAAAATCTCGGTGTCTACTATTTTATCGTTCTGCATTGTTGTATGGTGTTGTCTACTGTTGATTATAGTTTATAATTGTTGAAGAAGAACATTAATAACAACTGAAGAATAACTTGTTATCATTTGATATGACAGGCTATGCCGTGTCAACCTTCAACCAAGAGTAACTATTTCAAACCACTTATAGCTAGAAGTTAGCCCTTCTAGCATGAGAGGGCTCTCTCAAGAAACATTGGATAATGCTCTGAATAAGCTCAATTACAGATGGATAACTCTGTATCTTTGTATGGTTTTGCAGGTGAAAGAAAGTGTGATAATCACCACCATTGGGCATGGAGTCAATTAAAAGAAAACTTTAATCACAAACAAACTTTGTTTTGTGGAAATTGAGGCACTTTTGGTTTAACAAATGTGAAGTGGAAATTTACATTCAATCACAGCGGACTTGAAGGAATTTGGAGCAACATTATATTGAATTCCAAGTAATCAAACAAGCTATGAAGACAAATAATATAAAGCATGAATGGATGGAACAAAACCAAAAATGAATCTCAGGTTAAAAACAAAGTATTGCTGCAAAATATATTAACTGGATAAAAATGTACAAAATGTGGTCTTTCTCACATTCTCGATCCTTCGCAGATTCAAACAATTAAAAATATATAAAGAAACATCTCCATATGCTATTAATTGCAAAATCTGCCACCTAGGGCCAGATTCGATTATCATGCTAAGGGACCTAATCCTATTTGATTTACAAAACATATTGAAATTTTTTAGGGATTTTGTCTTGATACAATCTGAATTCAAATAGGATTCTATCAATTTATGAGCTCTCAAAAATTCTGTTGTTGAACCTTATCGAATCAAACCAGATGTTGAGTCTGTTGAATTTGCTGATGTGCTCCTGCCACGTGGATGTGCTAACATGGTTGACTTTGCTGACTTGTGTTCCTAGAAAATAACAATCTTTTGTCTGATGATGTGGATACCCCTGTAACCCATCTGATTTTCTTGTTCTTTGATGACAAACCAAAATTTATAATGTAGAAAAAGTGAGTTGACAATTTTGTAGCAAAATTTGGTAGCAAGCTATAAAAACATACATTTGGCATTTCTCTGATCTTTCCATAAGTTCTGAAGTCTTATCTTATGTATTTTAGCTGAATTCATAGCATTAGAATTCCTTCATCTGAAACTTTCACTTGCATTTTCATTAATGATATGCTACAGCAGTTTCGTAGCAGATTTTCAGCTTAACTATGGGGAGTTGCTATGAAAGTTTGAATTCTCTGATTTTTTTATTTCTTATGACTTTTTCTACCTTCGTATTACTCCTTATAGCCTCTCTAACCATGTTTATTGCTGAAACTATCGATTTAGCATAGTATAGGCAAAAATGTGAGAAATTTACCATACTCAAGAGATGCTTGCTACTTCAGCTAAAAGCTTAAGATTTCTTTTTGGGAGTTCACTTTTGATCAGCTCTACTTGAGTTTCCAATCGTCTAACTTGTTTTTACAACTTATTTCTCTCTGCCTGTAACCATTTGTTCCTTTTAGTACATATTCTTTAACATCATGTGCAATGGTAGAGTTATCTTCACCGTCGTTCTGGATTTTTTTGCAACTTCATCATATAAGTCTAGTTGCTTTGACACCTACTTTTCCAACTCCTTATCTTCTAGTTTGGCTTCTATCACTTCTTGTCTAGCCTCCCTCAATTGTTCTTGTAAAACTTCTATCTAGCTTTTTTCTTACACATGTTCTTTTCCTCGTCTTCTCTTTACTGGCTATGTTTTTTTGAAGAGCACTTCTGGTATTTTTTCTGTTTGTTGCATTGATCTTGTTATAGGCTTTCTTGGTCTAAAAATAAAACCATGTTCCTCTTGTGCAAACTCAAGTTTCTTAGCCCTCTTGTTCTTTTCCTAGATTCTGTCTCTATCACTCACAAAGGCTGCAAATCTCAACTTTCTTCAAGTTTAATTACTTTTGGAATAAAAAACTACTTTACCTTTCCCTTTTCTCTGGTTTCGAGTCATCCTTTTCCCTATACTTGTGGAAGTCTTTACTATATGTTCTGTTTCTGGTTCTTTCTCTTCCCTAGGAGTTGTTGACTGAGATTTTGGAGTTTTTCTAAACAGGGTAGTAGCATCTAGCTTATAACCCCTCAAGAACAAGAAAGTAAGCCAATCTCTGTTTAATTTATTCAACTCTTCTAAAACAAGCAATTTGATGAGGTCATGATGGAAGAGAGAAGTATTGCTAGCATTAGGTTTGGCCTAGACTTTATCAGCCATCTTTCCCAAACTCCTAAAAAGATAAAAAGGGATGTCATGAGGTTGTTTACCTATAAAATGTAAGAGAAATCTGAAATGATACTAGTAAACCATATTAAACATGCCTTCACATGTAAAATATTTCTGGATGACCATAAAAAATTTGGAAAACTGTTTTTTAAGGCAAACCCTAGAAATGTCAGCGGTCATGTCAATTCCTTTGTATTCATCATTGAGAAAATCATCACAGTTGAGTGACTGGAACTTCTAAACTTTGAACCACATCTCCCCATACCTAGGAATCTTTGTAGCATGCGAAATTGTATCAGGGGAGACTACAAAATTCAACATGCCAACCTTTGTTTCTGTTCTTGTGAAATTTACAACAAAATCCTTAGCAATCTGTCCATGGAAACCCTGAAACTTCTGGAAAAATTGCAGGCATCCAATGTTGGCAAATGAATGGTTGAAAACTGAGTCTTCTTCCAAAATCTTCATGTTTGTGGGTTCATAGCATACGACAAATCCTCCTTTGTATTGTTTCTTTTGTGCCAAGGTTGCAACATGTAATGAGCTCCTTCTTGCCACCTGCGATTTTACCTAATGACAGCTAGACCTCTCTATGACAGCGAAACCAACTCTAAATGAAAAGGAGAACGATGGACCGTGTGCTTTGCAATGTGAACATTTGGGGATAATGGATAAAAAAGGTGAACTCTGACACATACTAGTGATCCGTCAAGACTCTAACCCATGATTTAAAAAAACAAATGGATCGTTATCAGTAGAGTTTCGTAGTGAAACAGGGGGCAGAAGTGATATATTTGTTGCGGAAGTTTTAGGAACTTTCATAGCAAATACTATGTTTTCATAACTTGACTTGCTACGAATTCCGACAAAGGTGGCTAAATGATGATTTGGATTCTGACTCATACTGTAGACCCCACTTAGACTCATGTTGACTCTACACACTAACTAGGTGACCAAATTGACATTTTGTACATATATATATATATTTTTAGAAAATTTAACAACCTAGCTAATTTGACAAATTAACTCCAAAATGTCTCTTAGTGTTATCAAGGATAACATAACTAATGCTTTGAAAAGGATTAAAAAGTGTTAATTGCTAAGAAATAATTATTCACCCCCACCCCCCCTCTCAGTATTTCCAAAATGTTTTGAGGGTTTATTTCTAATATCATGTAGTTGCTCAAATATTTTTTTTGACATAATCTAGTGATTGTGTATGAAAGATGAATTCATTGCCATTGTTGTTGTGGTTACATTATTTCCACTAGGCACGCAAGTTTGGATCAAATAGCTTTAGGACATTGCTTAGCAAGAGTCACTAAGTGTCTACACGTTCATGGTAAAGAATCAATCTCAAACAAAGAAAGAAATGGAGGATGAAATGCAAAGACACATTGGACAACTCAAAATTGAAGTCGTTATTCTTAAAACGCAAAGGTTAGGTCTATGGATGGAAAACTAATGATATCACCCATTTTCTACAAAGCTTGACTTCCTCTCTTGCAACATTACATGTAACTATCCACAATAAGCCTTTAGAAGTAATTCCAACTAGAAATGGAGTAACACTAGATGAAGTCCATTGTCGAATCTAGGTTTCTCTCTCACAGTGGAAACCAATTTGAAGATTTCAACTTATCATGATGCAAACATAGGAGATCACCAGTGCAAATCCATTGGAAGGTAGAGTATGTACACCTCTGTAGACTTTAGTAGTCAAATGACTGCACAAAGGCAAGTCCCTTGTCCCATAAACAAGGGAGTCTCGTACACCAATTTGGTGTCTGTCTTGTCCAACCTTAAAATTATATATATATATATAGAGAGAGAGAGAGAGAGAGAGAGAGAGAACCATCGCGACCAGTCAATGCTCTAAATACAATGTCATATGGCATTGTGATCATACCTGTCAGGATAGGAGCTAACTCCAGCAAAACTAAATTGAATTGCATTAAGGGTGCACACAAATATATACATGGAGGGTGAGACCCTTGGGATTTATCTCCCAGTGTCTCTTCAACTTCCACCTCTCCTTATTTTCTATTTACACTATTTTACAATTTCACCCAATCCCTAGGATTAGGTGTCAACATTCCCCCCCTTAATCGGAAGGGATGTTGGTGAGTCCAAGCATTGTTCTGAATCTTTCGAACTTTTCTCTTCCAAGTGCTTCGGTGAAGATGTCTGCAATCTGCTCATTTGTGGAACAATGGCATAGATGGATTTGTAGAAATTTCTGAATATTAGCACTTATGCAGAAATTACTACTGTTAATCTGGTTAAGCTCCTCCTACTTATATAAGTTATCAACTGAATAAATTCAAGTTAACATCGAAGCAAAACACATAACAGATCTCTACCAATTCAAATATAGAATAAGCACATGCACACATTGACAAAGTGACAGTTATTTTTGGACAAATAGTCCCCGAAAAAACCCAACGTGGGAAAACCGGTCTCTGGCTGCTGGAGGGTTACATTATTAAGAATATTTCTGAATAAACAACTCTGGGTTCCAGATCTGGAAAACCCTACAGAGAAAACTCTAGATCTACAACTCCTCGCTGATCTAGGACCAAAAATACTGACTGATCCACAACCTCAAATGGGATTTATAGAACTCACTCAGATCTAGGCCTAGAAACCCCAGCGTTGTCCCTGAAATGCACTGGGTCAGCCTCTGAAGGATACACCAGATCTCTGGGCATGCTTCCTTGATGGCTCTCCCAACCCTCGCTGTTTCGAAGAATCACACATTTCGTAATGGTGACGCAGCCCACTACGCTACTGGAAGGGTCTCTCCGCACAACCTCTAAGGTTTTCCTCGAAATTACGAAACGACATCGTTGTTGCCTCCTCCGATCTGGAAAAAGCCTTCGATCTCTTCTCCTCCCGCCTTGTGTATTCCCACTCGGGACCGCATCATCCCTTGTCCAAATTCCCCACCAGCTTGAAGCACTTATGAGTATTCTTATCAACTCCCCGCCGAATCTCACTCTTAGCTTCAAGGTTTCACCGTGTGTCTACAAATGACCCCAAGCCTTTCCTTTATACTTTTCTAGTAGACAAATCAACGACCATGATCAGATCTTGAATCAATGGCTAAGATTAAAAGAAAGCTTGATCCGTGTGACTTAAGACAATTTCATCACATGTTTAATTAAATTCACTTTAATTATTTAAGTTCCCTAAGTTTTAACTTAGGAAATACATTAAAATAATTAATTAATTTAATATCTCCTAAACCAGATGAAATTTCCCAAATCCATTTCTAGGTCTTGTAGATCAGGTGAACTCTAGTCCTTCCTCAAAATTTGGGACCTAGAGCACAACTGATGCTACCCCAAATACACAAAATCTCAACAGGATTGTCTTGGCCTCAACATGATGTCAAAACAAATGGTATTTTGTATTGATATGCTTCATTCGATCATGGAACTTTGGGTTCTTGGACAACTTTATTGCAGAAGTGTTGTTAATCATGAGTAGAGTTGAATGCACTTGTTTCATCTACAAATCTTCTAGAATTTTCCTAAGCCATACAATTTCCTTTGTTGCTTCAGCTGCTACCACATATTTTGCCTCAGTTGTGGAATCTGTTGGAACTGATTGTTTGCATGATCTTCACGAGACAACTCCTGATCCAAGAGTCATAGTATAACCTGAAGTAGATACCCCAATTTCTTTGTCTCCATAAAAAGTCTGAATCGGAGTATCCAATCAAGCTAAAGTCGCCTAGCTATGTACACTTGAGTCCAAAGTCTTGAGTCCCCTTCAAGTACTTTAGAACTCTTTTCGCAACAGACCAATGTCCCTCACAATGCTTTTGCATAAACCTGGAGAGGATTCCAACAGCAAATGAAATGTTTGGTCTGGTAGTAGTCAGGAAGTTGAGACTTCCTACAAGTTGTCTATACTTTGTTGCATCCTCAATTTCTTTTCCTTCAATGGATGTGTTGGGTTAGGGTCCCCTAGGGTCAAGTTTTGGGTACAATTTTAGCTAAGTTTTGTAGAAATGCGTTGTGCGCAGAAAAGTCAAGGAACTTTGGGCGAGTCAAAGTTCCTTTATCATTATAGCGGGTTAAAGGGAAAACATGGGGCTCAAAACACGATTTGAGACCATCGTATTTGCGCATATTAGTCCTATAAATATGTATGAGTCAAGTCGAGTTAGAAATCATCTTAGATCTTATCTTGTGAATGAACTATCTTATGTGATCTGATTTTGAGAAAGTTGTGTTAGTCTGGTTTGGATAGGCTCATGTTGGTTGTGTGAGCGGAGACCTAGTCTTGGGTTGTGTGCAAGGACCCTGCTGTTGTGTGCACAGGAAAAGACTATTGTACTTATCGAAGATATAGTGTTAAACACATGCATGGTAAACACACAAGACATGAAAGATAAACGTGAGATGCTCTATTACTCACAATGATACAGATTTATCATACAATGGAGTGACCCTTGGATTCCATATCCCAGGGTCTCTTGGACTCCCCAAGTCTCTTGAGCTTCCACACTAATCCTAGAAGGATAAGATGTCCAACATTCCCCCCCTTAATCCGAAGGGGTATGTGTGAGTCCAAGAAGAGAGTTGTAATACAAAATGGTAGCACTAGGTTGAATGTGCTCTCTAAAATGTTGGCATAAGGAGGTGGTTTAAGGATGACCACCAACACAGGAACGCTTAGTGCAGCTCTCGGAACTCCTCCAAATCTGGGAAGAAGCTGAGATCTTCTACTAGAGGAAGTGCTCCTAATGTTTTGAAGAGGGAGACCTTCAACCTGAAAGAAGGGAGGTTTACAACCTGTGATGGTTTAAGGATGACCAACAACTCTGGAATGCTTGATGCATTTCTTGGAACTCCTCCAAAACTGGCAAGAAGCTGAAGTTTTCTACTAGAGGAAGTGTCCCCAATTCTTTGAAGAGGGAGAAGCTCAACCTCGCATAGATGGTTTAACGCTGACCACCAACCAAAGGCATGCTCATGGTCATTTGTGTCTCTGGCTACAACTCTGAATCTGGAATGGCAGGTTGTGGCTCAGGCTTGCTTGATGTGGCTTTGAAGCTTGTAGATAACCATCATTTTCCCCCCTATCAGATACAAGGTGAGATGATGGCAAAAAGTTGACTGCAATATTGTTGAATACTTAAGAACAAGTTCTGACATATGACTGAAACATCTTCTTGGTTGTTGATGCCCATTGCCAAGAAGCGATCCATCCAAGATGAATTTTTGTTCTTGCAGGAGGCTTGTTTCTGAAGCATCTGTGTGAAGAATGAGAGTGCTGACCACAGTGCTTGCACAAGTGAAGATCGAAACAGTGATCTTTCATATGGCCAACTTGGTCACAGTGTTGGCATTTCACAATCTGTTGTTGCTGCTGTAGAAGAGGAGCAGAATCTAGAACAACTAAAGGTGAGCTATCATGAAAAAATCCAGCGCTTTGAAATTGAATGGGCTTGGAATAGTCTGGAATATGAAAGGACACAACCTTGTCATATCCAAGACCAATTTTGCGCTTATTGTGGACAAACTCTTCCCAAGGTTTGATGATGGGCTTGAAAAGTGCAGGCTAGATTTTTGCTTCTGCATTCAAATCTGCTCTTGAACTAGGCATTGAATCTGAATTAATATCAACTTTATATTCTTACTCCTGATGGGAGACTGTCTCAATGTTTTGAACAGAAACAAGTTCAGAATGATGTCTATTATGTAGTACCTCTTCTTGCTGGAATTGAGATTCAAGTTGCAGAAACTCGATCTTTTCATGTGCATCTTGTAGACATATTTGAATATTAACAAGATTGGTCTTGTTGATTTTGACTGTATCTTCAAATTCAGCAATGGAGAGTATGAGAGTATCTAGAAACATTAATAACTCAGTAATTTTAGCCATTGTCTCAGCAAGAAATAAAGGCCTAGTAATGCAGCACTATCAATTGTAGAAGCTTCTTTTAGTATGAGTTGAGATGAAGATTGACGCTAAATAATCAAAATGCTTTGCAGAAAAATTCTAACATATCTCCAAAAACATGTTAAACACTATATACCCATCATTCCAAGGTGCATGTATAACAGACTTCAAAGACTCAATGCAACACTCAACCATCAACAATAGTATACCAATACAAAAGTCAGGATTTTAAGTATAGCCTTTAATGCTATATGCAAAGAGCATCTTGAATGCACATCATCATTCACGTTGTCCATGAACAACCGCAGATTCACAGTATCCAATAATATAATACAACATATACGAGGCATATATTCTCTTCACACAAACTCGGATGTCATAGTCGGCTCCAATGTACATCCATTGTTCAATGTACATACAAACATTCCCATGGATTTAGAACACGAACCAATATATCTCTGCCAAACTTAGCGCATGTGCCCACGATCATTAAAAAATGTCGAGAATCTTTGCTTGCCTATTTATAATACTTTCCTACGGTGCTTCTGCTGTGCCACAGAGTCATCAGATGACTAGGAGGCCAATCGTGCCCAACACACACCAATATTCTCTAAATTTAATGGAAAATCACGAGAAGAGAATCCCTCTAACCTCCATAGCCCAAAGCACTCGAGGTCATAGGTTCGAAACAGTCAAAAAAGTGGAAGGAGTTGGTGTAGGGAGCCACGGGAGGCAGAGGTGGGAAGGAGCTGGTGGGGATGGAAGGTGGGTCGACAGAGGGAGGTCGAGCCGGCGGGAGGGAAGGCGGGGCGACGTGATGGAGGGAGGTGAGCGCAGAGCGGAGGGAGCCGATGAAGAGGGCAGGAGGGAGGAGGGAGGGTGGGGGTGTAGGAGCAACAGCGAAGGGAGGAGGGTGGAGGGAGTAGTGAGCCGACTGAGGGAGTAGGGAGGGAGCCGAAGAGCGTAGCGCAGACTATGTAATGCAGTGGGGAGGCCAACAAGTGTGGTGCTGGACTTGCTTGTGTCATGTGATGAGTGCACAAATAAGCTCCCTATACATGGCTTAGCGTTGTGCGTTAGGTTGGTGTGGTGGGGCAGGAACCGGTGGGAGCCATGTATTACTGGAAAATTACATAGTAGAAAGGATCATTTTCACTACTTTTTGAAACCAAATTCAATCGCAGGACTGCTAAATTCAGCATTCTGGGAATGGCAGAATGCGATGGGATTCAGAGCAACCAAATTTTCTTTTAACTGGGAGTATGAAGCGAGTTTGGTGCTGAGAGCGGCATCGTTATAATGACCGGGAGTGATATATACAAAGTCGCAGTCAAGTGTGGATAATGGATCCATGTATGAGTCTATTGTGCCTTACTATGGTACGAGGAGCGATAAACTAAATTAATAAATGCTTGTCCACTGCCTACAGGAAAATAGGATGAACAACCACTTTGGGACGGTTACAAGAGAGTCGTATTATAAGCCGACAGCCATTGTTGAGTCATGAGAGTATTCCAGAGCGAATGAATAGAGAACATAATTTTTTTAGATGAGCGGGTGAGATCAATGACACAAAATGTTTTTTTTTATAATGGACAGATGCCAGAGAAGCGGATGGCAGGACTGCAACAACAGGAGGACTGAGACAAAGGAGTTACGACTAATCAGATTAAAAAATCTTGGCAAATCGGTACGTCAAATTTAGATCAAAGGAGATTCAAAAGTATAGGTTTGATTGCAAAACTAACATAAATAGAGAGACCACAAAACCAGTGGTTCAAATTTAAGCAGGGCAGGAGTATGCCTGCTCTGATACCATGTTAACCGCGGGCATGGTAAACACACAAGATATGAAACATAAACATGAGATGCTCTATTACTCACAATAATACATATTTATCATACAATAAAGTGACCCTTGGATTCCATATCCCAAGGTCCCGTGGACTCCCTAAATCTCTTGAGCTTCCACACTAACCCTATAAGGATTAGGTGTCCAACATATAGCAATAAAGAGAAGAGTTTTGATGAATTGCGATCTACTTGTGTAATGTTATATTTTTGTGTTAATGCTTCAATTTACTTATATATATGTTGTTTTTAATGAATGCGCATTCATCTGAAGTTACACATATGTTAGTAGATTCCTGTCTTCACGCAAGTATTGTATGATTGCTTATGATCTTTGTTAAAGGATAGATCTTTGTAGTTGTGAAAGAGTTATTCTTGTTTCTATTGAGTAGATTTGAATAAGGATAATTGTTTGTTTCGCGCACGACTGTAATACAGTTAATGGTTTTTTGTGTTACATCTGAATTCGATTATAGAAATCATTGCGCAAGGTTGTAACCATTAGATCTGTTAAGAAGGGATAAGATCCACATCACACGCTCCCTCAAAGTGCTGGAAATATTCCCGAGTCTGAAGGACAGCGCGCAGTTGTTGGACCTGAGATCAAATAACCAGATGTGACTAAACCTGTGAAGACTAGGCAAGTCAATATTGGAACAGAAGAACAACCTAAGTTTGCCAAAATATGAGATTATTGAGATGAAGATACAATAGGTAAGGTTGTAGAATTGCTCACTGAATATCAGTAATTGTTCCCTACAAAGTTTTCGGAGTTGAAAGGGATTATTGGACAACTTGGTGTGATGAGGATCACTTTGAAGTCGGATCTAAGTTTGCCAAAATATGAGATTATTGAGATGAAGATACAATAGGTAAGGTTGTAGAATTGCTCACTGAATATCAGTAATTGTTTCCTACAAAGTTTTCGGAGTTGAAAGGGATTATTGGACAACTTGGTGTGATGAGGATCACTTTGAAGTCGGATGGGCGGCCAGTGAAACAACGCTCTTACAGATTGAATCTAAGATATAAGCAAAAGGTCAAAGAGGAGCTAGAAAAGATGGTTGTTGCAGGGATTATTGAACCAATGGAAGAATCAGATTGGGTAAGCCCTATGGTGGTCCAAGAAAAGAAGACTAAAGGTGAAATCAGGATCTGTGTTAATCTGCACAAATTAAATGATGCTTGTGTACATGATCATTTTCCAACTCCATTCTCGGACGAGGTCTTGGACAATGTTGGAAGGCAGGAAGCCTACTCATTCAGTGATGGATTCTCAGGGTATCATCAAATAAGGACTGTGCCCAAAGACCGAAGTAAGACAACCTTTGTGACAGAGTGGGGATCATTCCAATACACGGTGATGCCATTTGGATTGAAGAATGCGCCAACTATATTTTCGCGCGTAGTGGTTGTTGCTTATAAAGACTATATCCATAAGTTCTTAGAAGTACATTTTGATGATTGGACTGTCTTCGGGTTAGTGAAGAAACATGTTTTCAATATGCGCTTAATGTTGGATACTTGTCGCAAGTACCAGATCTCGTTGAATTTGAAGAAATGTGTGTTCTGTGTTCCTTTTGGTAATTTGTTGGGCCATATCATCTGTCAACAGGGACTGATGGTTGATCCTGCCAAGGTTGTTGTTATAGTTAACTTCGAAGCTCCAATGAATGTGAAGCAGTTGCGCTCAATCTTAGGACATAGAGGTTATTATCAAAAATTTATTCAGGGATATGTGCTGATCACTGCGCCGATGGAGAAACTATTGAAAAAAATGCAACTTTCTATTGGGATGAGGACTACCAGAATAGTTTGGAGATGCTTAAGGAGAAAATGGTAACTACACCTATCTTGGTATTCCCAGATTGGTCAAAAGAACTCCACGTACACGTGGATGCGTCTTGTATCACACTAGGCATTGTATTAGCGCAGCCAGGAGCTGGAGATATTGATCATCCGATTGCATTTGCAAGTCAGAAGCTGTCAAGTGTTGAGCGCAATTATTCCACGATTGAGCAAGATGGGTTGGCTATGGTATATGAGCTGCACAAGTTTCGTCACTGTTTTCTTAAAGGTCACTTTAAGATGTTCACTGATCATTCTTCTTTGAAGTACTTGGTGAACAAGCTTGTGTTGGGGGGGAAGATCTATAGATTGCTCTTATCATTACAGGAACACGATTTTGAAGTGATTGTGAAGCCAGGAAGACTGAATGTCGGACCAGATCATGTATCGCGCATTAAAGGTGTGGAGGAACCAACTAATTTGGAGGAAGGATTACCAAATGCGCAGTCATTTGCTATTAAGATTGTTGATGAACATTTTATAGATATTATTCACTTTCTCGCCACTGGAAGTACACCTGCAAGGTATACAATTAAGCAAAAGAAAGAGTTCATTTTGCGCGTAGCAGATTTTACCTTGATTGCAGGACAATTATACAAGTTGGGAGTCGATGAAGTCCTAAGGAGATAAGTTCCCGAATTCAAAAGGCGCGGTATAGTAGCAGAAGCACATGGAGGTGTTGTAGGAGGTCATTACTCTCGAAAACCTACTGCGCAGAAGATCTTGAGAGCTGGGTTGTGGTGGCCCATGGTGCACTCTGATTCTAAGGAGTATTGTCACGCTTGTGATGTACGTCAGAGGACTGGGAGGCCCTCGCGCAGAGATGAAATGCCATTACAGCCCCAGATAACTCTGCAGGCATTTGAAAAATGGGCAATTGATTTTGTAGGGTCGATTAACCCTCCAGGGAAGAATACTGGAGAGCGCTATATCATCACTGCTACAGACTATTTGACTATATGGGCAAAAGCTCAACCTGTGAAGGATTGCAGCGTAGAGACGACAGCGCACTTCATCTTTGAAAATATCTTGTCAAGGTTTGGATGCTCTAAAATTCCGATGAGAAACCAAGGCACACATTTTATGAATGAGATGATTCAAGCATTGACTGTTGAATTCAAGATACATCATCAAAAGAGCACACCTTATCATCCACATGCGAATGGGACGGTAGAACCCTTCAACAAAATCTTGGAGAATGCATTGACGAAGATATGCAATGCTAACCGTAATGATTGGAATGTGCACATACCAGTTGTTCTATTGGCATACAGGACCACATGCAAGAAGTTAACAAGACAAACTACTTTCAGGTTGGTCTATGGACAGGAGGCTGTTATGCCGATGGAATACATTATTCCTAGTCTACGCATCGTTGCAATAACCAACATGGCTGATCAAAAAATTATGGAAGAAGAGTTGTCACAATTAGTCACGCTTGAAGAAGATAGATTTAGTGGTGAGTTTCATCAACAGGTACAGAAAGTGCGTGAAAAGGCTTGGCATGATCGGCATATCAAGCAGAAGATTTTTAAGGAGGAATTGGTTTTGTTGTATGACAGTAAGTTTGCGCGATTTCTAGGAAAGTTCAAAATGCACTGGCTCGGGCCTTATATTATCAAGGAAATCACTAAAGGAGGTTCGGTTCATTTGGCTACATTGACTGGTGAATTACTTCCTAGATATGTGAATGACAGTCAGTTAAAACCTTACACAGACGACCTTGTCCTTGCGCGCAATTAATGACTATATGGTCTAAGGAATGTCTTAGCACCTTGGATAGTTGCAAGGAGCTGCAGGACTCTAAAGAAGTATGTCAGAAGTTGTAAAATATCTTTGGTGCGACGAAGATTGAGGAAGCGCAAGTATCTGCGAAGCCAGTGCAAAGACTGCGCTAGGCGGATGTTGTCATCGCAGGCTACCTAGAAACTAGTCGTTCGAACAATAAATCTGGACAAGACAACTTGGTTATTGTTTGGAGGAGCGGATAACTTGCATTTATGGAAGAGATTATGCCAGATTTTGAGCCATTTTAGCATTTATGAAGCTGCATCAACGGACATAAGGTTGTTTGGGTCGCGCCACTGCTATAAATATGGCATGCAGGATCGCATTCGATCCTCTTGCTTTCTGAGTGTCCTGAGAATATTGAAGTTGTTGCTCTTGCGACCTCTATTGATTTTTATGTCTGAGCCATTTCAAACGTTTGAGGAAACGTTGCGAAAGCAAGGGTTAGGTCACTTGGTGTAATATTCCAAGGAGAAATAAACAACAATATAAAGCACATAAACAATGACAAACAACAACTAGAGAGATATCAAATGAATAATAACCAATATGGAGAACGCTGAGCCATTTTATTAATACTGAAAGATAGAAATGAGTACAAAGGTGATCAAAATGATGGCACCTTGGCTTGCACTAGGCAAGCGTAGAAAATACTCTCAGGATATGACTCGAAATGGCTGCTACTCAAGACTGCGTAATCTCTAGTGTTGCTGGTGCTGGCGCTGCTACTGTTGGACTGAAAGGATGATTTGGGGGTGTTCCCCTTGTCGGAAAATTCTGAAACTCCGGAAATGGCCTCTCTACACAAAACCCAGAAAAGCCCAGAGAGCTTTCTGGAAATGGCTGACCCCCGAAAATACCTCCCTTGAGGCACTACGCTATTCCCCAAGAGGAATGCTAACCCTGAATGCTCTGATGCAAAATATGGCCTTTGTCTCTGTCAAAATGATAGAATATGGAAGGGTTGATCCCTTTCTAACTCCTCCGGGCTGAACCCCATGATAAACCCTCAATCCGGAACTATCTCTATCCAAGACTGCGTCCTCCCTCTCACTGACTGCGCTGTCTCTTCCAAAGAATGCTCCCAACTGTGGATGCTGCTATCCTCTCCGGCAAAACAAGATGAAACTCCTCACCCGAGCAAGCACTCGAAGTCTCCCGGGGCTGAGGTTGGGATCTCCGCACGGAGACACCCGGAGTACTGAACAGTACGTGTAGACTTTGCTAAACAACAAGCGTGCTCAATGTCAAAAGACAAATATCAAAGATGCATAATCAGAATGAATCCAAATGAAGAGACCCTCTCCCTTTTTATGCTTGGAGAGCCTTGCTGTCACCTAGGCCCCACCATTCACTGCGCTGTCCATTGGAGCCACGCTGTCCATCTCTGTCTGCGCTAGCTTGGTCCCACACTGCCCACGCTGTCCCTTTTTTCTGCGTTGCCACTTGGCCTTTAGGCCCCATGCTGCCAATTAATCATGCTCCTCAAGTGACTTTAGGAAATTCTCTTTTATCGTAAGTGTGAGTAAGTGTCCACTTCACCCACTTTATTTATAATTTAACTTATTAAGTAAAAGTGATAAAAAATTAATATTAATATTAGAGTCCTCCCTGGCAAAACGTTGCTTGTCCTCAAGCAACTGTAATGATGGATTTTGCAATATCTTCTCTCTCCCAGGTGGCATGCTCATCTGGTAGATTCCTCCATCTCACCAGGTACTCCCTGACTGTCCTGCTCCATTGCCTCTCCCTAGTGTCAATAATGGCCTCCGACTGTAGCACCAGATGCCCCTCATCATCTGTGGGTGGAAGCTCCTCCGTTGCAGTCACCCGTTGTCCTAGTGCCTTCTTCAGGCATGACACATGAAAAATGTTATGAATCCGGCTCCCGGTGGGCAGCTCCAATTCATATGCAACCTCCCCAACTCTGCGTGTTACCCTGTATGGTCCATAAAAACGGGGCTTGAGCTTTTCAGCCCCCTTTTGCTTCAGCGTAGATTGTCGATATGGCTGCAACCGTAGGGAGACCAAGTCCCCTACCTCGAACTGCCTCTCAATCCATCCCCTGTCGGCATACAGCTTCTACCGATTCTATGTTGAAGCCATGTTGTCCTTGAGAGCTCGGAGTATGTCCTGACTCTCTTGGATCCAATCCTTGGCCTTAGGGGCCTTGCTAGCACCAAACATCATATCAACAAAAGATAAAGCATGATACCCATATAAAGCATAAAATGGTGACATACCGATGGACATATGATAAGTGGTGTTGTAGCAGTACTCCCCCAAGTGCAACCATCGTAACCATGCCTTGTGCTGCCCACTGACATAGTTACGCAAGTAGCCTTCCAGCCACTTGTTCACTATCTCTGTCTGCCCATCCGTCTGTGGGTGGTAACTAGTGCTCGGAGTCAACTCAATGCCCACCAAACGGAAAAGCTCCTGCTAAAACCCACCCATGAAGCGACTGTCTCTGTCACTGACAATGGTCTTTGGAAGACCATGCAATCTGAAGACATCCCTGAAAAATAACTCCACCACCTATGCTGCCGTATGAAGTGCTGATATGGCGAAGAAGTGTGCATATTTTGTTAGCCAATCAACAACTACAAATATGCAATCCTTACCCTGTACAGAGGGCAACCCTGTGATGAAATCCATCGAGATGCTCTTCCATTTCCCCTCAGGTATGGGAAGAGGCTGAAGTAACTCGGCCGGATGGTTCATCTCCCCTTTGTTGCACTGACAAACCTCGCACTTCCTGACATGACGGAGTACGTCCTCCTTGATGCCCTTCCATGAGAACCTCTCTTTGATGGCCATGTAGGTCTTGGTGAACCCCTGGTGGCCTGATAATGGTGAGTCATGCGAGGCATGCAATGTCTTCTCTTTGAGCTTGGAGCTCTCAGTCAAGAAGATCCTGTCCCTGTAGTATATCACCTCATCCATCACCCGGTATCTGTCGTCTGTGACCTGCCCGTCCAAAACCTCACAAGCAAAACGGTCCTTAGAGTACTCTACCAGAAGTTGAGCTCTCCAGTCTACCTCCAAACTCATCAAAGACAACGCTGCCGGTCTGCATGAAAGTGCATCTGCCACAATGTTGTTCTTCCCCTTGACATACTCGCTGTCAAAGTCATAAGCCTGGATCTTGCTGACCCACTTCTGCTGCCTCTCCTGCAACTGCTTCTGCTCTAGGAAAAATCGGAGGCTGTTGTGATCCGTCTTCACCTTGAATCTGTTCCCTACCAGGTACTGTCGAAACTTGGCCAAAGCATGCATGATGGCCAACACCTCCTTGTCTTATATAGCATACAACCTCTCATGTGGCAATAGCTTTCGGCTCTCGAAAGCTATGGGATGGCCTCCCTGCATCAAAACTGTGCCTATCCCCTCCCCTGATGCATCACACTCCAAGAAAAAGGGTTGTGTAAAATCTGGTAGTGCTAACACCGGACAGCTTCTCATCACCTCCTTGAGCCTGTCAAAAGCCCTCTGTGCTGTATTGGTCCAACTGAATGCCCCCTTTTTGGTAAGGTCTGTAAAGGGTGCAACAAGCTGGGGAAATCCCTTGATGAACTTTCGGTAGTAGGTGCAGATCCCTACAAAACCCCGAAGTTCTGTCACGTTCTTCGGCTCTGGCCAGTCCCTGATGGCCCTGATCTTCTTCTCGTGGACCCTCACTTCGTCCACCCCGATGATGTGCCCCAAGTAGAGCATCTTGGTCAACCTAAACTCGCTTTTGGAGAGCTTAGCATAAAACTGATGCTCTTCCAAAATGCGCAATACAGCCTCTATATGTTGGAGGTGCTGAAATGCTGGTCTCTGGGCGAAAGGAGCTCTAGTCCGGGGTAATGCATCCTGGAAGTCCCTCGTCCTCCCAACTGCGTCATGGAGTGTAGCTGGCCTCGTCGACCTGACTAACCCTCGAAGAGGCTCTGCGAATCCGTCGATGAACATATAGATCATCCGAGCTGTGGATAAATCCGGCACCATCACAGAAAGTCTCAAGAACTCAGAGATATAAGTATCTGGACTTCCGGTCTGCTTGAGCTTGGTCAACTCAACAAAATGCTCCTCTGGATCCCTCCGGTCAAACTTCTCTATCACCCTCCCTGTAAACTTGACATATGCTGTCACTCCTGAGTGCCCTAGCGTAGCCATCCCGTGAAACCACCAATCATGGGCCTCACCATTCAAGTGTAGTGCCGCCACCTTGATGGCCTCTGTCTCTGCCATCTGATTAAGCTGAAAATATATATCCAACTTTTCCACCCAAGCCTTCACCGAACTCTTGGCTGGTCCATCAAAGGTCGGCAGGTAGAATCTACCTATAGTGCGCTGAATATCCCCATCATGTGAATGCCTGTTCCCCTTGTGATGGTTGCGGGGTCTTGTGTCCCGCTTGAGCTGCACAAAGTCATGGAACGTGAGGGCATCTCTGAACTCCTAACTGTAGGACTGGTACTCAGCAAAATAATCTCCCATATGGGCCGGCTCCTGCTCCTGCTGTGCTCCTACCCCAGTGTCTGCGGCAAGGAATGTAGGCATCGTGGAACGTGGAGGTGTGTGTGATGCCATCTGCTGTGCCGTGATGTGCTCCTGCAAATGATGGGATGTGCTTGAGCCCTCTCCGATATAGAAAACCCTTGGGGTCTCACGCGGTCTAGACTCTGCTGTGAATCTATGCCCCATCTCCTCTATCCGTCTCGACAAATCCTGTACTGATTTGACGAGAAGTTCCCCGAACTCCTTATCGGTATTTCTTTCATCCGCCATTGGTTCCTCCTCCTCTGCGTCCACTACTGGAATGTTGTCACCTTTCCCGAAAGTGAGCTCTAACCTTCGCTCTTGATCTTTATACTTTCTTCCCCGGTAGGTGATGTAGGGTTTTCCTGCTGGTGTCATAGAAAATCTGCTCCATAGGCTGAGCCAGGTCTATGAGCTCTAATACCACTTGGGCCCAACCAGTACACCAAAAGACTGGCCTGTTAGTGAGGGCGACATCCCAGGGTGTTAAGGGTGGGGTCTTAAGGTTCACCGGAGCATCTGAGGGTGGGGGCCCTTGCGCAACACCCCTCATTACACAGACCCGGACGCGTGGCTGTGGGCCGTACCCGCACACGGGACATTACAGCCCACCATGCTTCGCGAGTCTCGACTCCAATACCACTGTAATATTCCAAGGAGAAATAAACAACAATATAAAGCACATAAACAATGACAAACAACAACTAGAGAGATATCACATGAATAATAACCAATATGGAGAACGCTGAGCCATTTTATTAATACGGAAAGATAGAAATGAGTACAAAGGTGATCAGGATTATGGCACCTTGGCTTGCACTAGGCAAGCATAGAAAATACTCTGAGGATATGACTCGAAATGGCTGCTACTCAAGATTGCATAATCTCCAATGGTGCTGGTGTTGGTGCTGCTACTGCTGGACTGAAAGGATGATTTTCTGAAACTCCAGAAATGGCCTCTCCACACAAAACCCAGAAAAGCCCAGAGAGCTTTCTGGAAATGGCTGACCCCCGAAAATACCTCCCTTGAGGCACTACGCTATTCCCCAAGAGGAATGTTGATCCTGAATGCTCTGATGCAAAAGATGGCCTCCGTCTCTGTCAAAATGATAGAATATCTCCGGGCTGATCCCTCTCCAACTCCTCCGGGCTGAATCCTGTGATAAACCCTCAATCCGGAACTATCTCTATCCAAGACTACGTCCTCCCTCTCATTGACTGCGCTATCTCTTCCAAAGAATGCTCCCAACTGTGGATGCTGCTATCCTCTCCGGAAAAACATGTTAAAATTGGACAACTAGGCCCAAACTCCGGGTTGTGCTGCTCAGATGATGATCGCAATATTTTTATTGGATTCCTCTTTCGGAGAGGTGTAAGATTGATCTAAAGATCATCTCGATTGGATGAGCAGAACATGTACTTTGAATTTATTCCACTTATGTGCTAGGTCGGCCTGGAATAAAATATAGACTTAAATGTCTTAAATGATGTGTCACACACCCCCAAAGATTCCTATATATTGGAGAGACTTAGAGTTCATTTGACACACATTGTTGTGGAGGAATTCTCTCTCTGGATAGGATTGGAGCTGTGATATATATGAACGGTTCTGTGTTTGGGTTGTTCTGGGTTATATGTGACACGCTTGGCTGAATGACCTATTGGAGACTTTGCTGGTAGAAGCATCCTGCTGATCGCCGTAACGCCACCATCTATCATCTCTGTTTTTGGTTTGTTTTCTATCGATCTATTAGTATGTTCTATCTTCTTCAGTATTGTGCCCTAATCTGAAATGGCATAGTGATAGAACATGTTCAGAAATTAACATGGTATCAGAGGCAGAAGAAGACAACGCCAAGCTTATCTAACGCCAACGATTATGGGTTATTCTAAGCGTTGAATATGACACAGCTTTAGAGCAGCGTATGTGGACCGCTCCCTTTAACACACAGGATTCATTAATTATGGTCAACTCAATTTTTTTTCTCGGCTCCCGTTTCTTTAAGATATTCCGGTCAAGGTGGGTATTAATGCCAGATATGGATTTGGAAGGGTAGACTGAGTTGTAGGGTATTAGTGGCAGGCCATGAATATTCTATTAAAATGTTCCGTCCACGCTACAGCACTTGCTAAATTGAGAAATATTTCCATTGTCAACGAAACTAATAACGCAAAGGACACTCTGGACGGAATTACGAACAACATGAATGATGAACGCGTAATAGCTCTGTCTCTGTCATTTCTTCTGGGCTTAGCTTTCGGCTTGATGCTCGCAGGAGCTAGAGGAAGAGAGCGTGGATATGGATCCCTGTCGTCAGAGGAAACAGAGGCATTTATTTTGCGTGGACTTGTTAAATTTGAGTTCTGGAATTTGCTATCCAGCATATCAGAAATTAAATTTAGGTTCATGGCTAAACTAGCCCGATTGTTTAAACGGTTGATCACTGCCTGTCCACCGAAATTTGATGTGAAGATCGATGCAAATGCAAACCCCATTTTAGAGATGCTCCGGGATGACGGAAAAAGTTGAAGGAATCCTGAAAAATTTCGGTTAAAATTATGGAAAGGAATACTGCGACCAATTTCTATGAGAAAAAGGAGGAGCTCGAATAAACTACTCTAGCTTTTAAATGAAATATATGTTACGGTTAGGGGTTCATATTGTGGGAAAATGCTTTTATGGTCGATTTCGTTATTGTAAGGCATTCAGGCGGATTTGTTTGAGTTCGGCTGGAGGGATTTGAAGAGTTTCAAGCTGTTGACGAGGAGCGCTTGATATTGTGGGCAAAATGTTCAAATTACAGAGGTCGAAGCTGGAAATAGCCGGCGAGAAGATCGATTTCAGGTTTTTGCAGTTTCAGGCCACTTGGGTAAGCTATTGAACGTTTGAATTATGGAATTGACAGTTGCGTCATTTTATTTTCTCCCTTGGATCTTCAGCCGAGATTTCCATTTGCGGAGGTTTTGATGTTTTTTTTTTCTCTGGGCTTAGGACTATTGTGGTCGGGGAATTTTTTAAAGAATGTAGTTGGTTTTGTTGTTGTATCATTTGCATTCTTCATCCAAAGCTTCGCTATGGAGCCGGCTTTAAAGGAAAAATGATAAACCAGCAAAATTACCCTAAACAATCCGGAATTTAGAGATATGCATGGCCAATCTAATGCCGAATGCAGCAGATAAGAATGCGACCAAATCTGGAGACATTGAGTAGAGTTTCGATGGGTGGTCGAAATAAAGAGCCAAATACGAAAATAATTCAAAATTATAAACAAAAGCTCGTTTGAGAAGTGTTGCAGTCCAAATCTCTGTTATCCAGAAATTACAGCGTTTGCAGTCCAAGTGTTTGACGCCGAAGTTAAGCATGTCCATAAATTACAGCTATTAGGTTTTTATCGCCCTACAAGCCGCCAATAAGAAGCTCCCACGCATTGAGCGGTATTTTGAGGGAACGCAGAACAGTTGGGAGAAGAGATAGGGGCTGCCTGATAATTTTCTTACTTAGTTCCTAATCTTCAAATCGAGATAGTTGTATCCAGATTCTAAATGGCCAAGTTTGTAGGTATACTGGTGGAAGTTCTAGGCAGAGTTCTTTTTGGGTAATCTTTGTATCTGCGGGTTGGATTTCTGTAAAGTAAGGATGAGTCTCCTCAGCAAATTGAAGACAGTTATCACAGTGTGTTCACTCTGTATTTGACGTCTCTCCTGGGGTTGCCGTTGGTCCAAACCAAAGTTGGACATAGATCCTTGATGCCCTATTTGAGGGGTTCTTATGTGCAAGAGAAGTTGAAGTTTTATCCCTTTGTGGTTCATATCTGTTCATGAAGGCAGCATTGAAGGGCTGTTACTTTGAACAGGAATCACTGTATCTTGAGCTGGATTGGGATCACTATGATACCCTATTTAAAATCAAAAATATGCAAACTGTTGAGCAACAAGGCCAAGTATCAGCGAATGATTTGAGATAAAGAAAAGCCTGTTTTGATGGCGCTGTTAGGTGAAAATCAGATCTGTGGATGTAAAACATGACAGTGTGGAAATGTTTGGGGCTGAAATGTGCCCAGTCTTCATTATAACATTTTTTTACCACAGATCTCTGAAACCTCACAAAAGTTTGCCACAGAGAATTAAGAGGCCGAGCATTTTTGGAGGAATTTTGGGTTTATTTCACTTTCTGTTGCTAGTCTAAAGCTGAGTGCCGACATCATGGATGTTTTTGATGTAAGACTATGGCATGGGACCCCTCTTCTAGGTAAGCCGCATTCCATGGCTACCTATCTCAGGCAGACCGCAAGCATTGACTTGCTATTCAGAGGACTGTGACAGTTGTTATCTGCTCAGGTAGAATGAAGACTTGTTTTGATAAGGGCAGAGTTTGTTCGAGGGCTGAAATTTAAAAAAAAAAAAAAAAAAAACAGTCGCAGCAAAAGGAAGCATAATGGGTCAGATTTGAGGACTGTGATGGTTGAGGAAGCTACAGCAGACCTCCTCAGAATATCAGGACTTCTAACAAGCTGAGGCGTGTTGATATATTCTCCCTGTTGGACAGTGACATAGATAGACACCTATGTAGCAGTCAGCATGAGACATTAGCAGTCTCACTGGAGCATAATGGTAAAATGTGTTTCGGCAGCTCTCAGACACATTATTGGAATCTTGAACCATGATCAGCAAAGCCTGTTGGATGGCTTTGACTGTGGAAGATTAAGTCCCCCTTTCCAAGTTGGTGTCTGGGATGCCCTCATTTGACATAAATGTCTTCTCTCACAAGAGAAGGTGGCATTAAGAGGGAGAATTCAACTCTATATGCTCTTGAACAGATACCTTTGTTGAACAAAAGAAAATCCTCATGGCTCAGGGACATATGGCTTCAGAGGGGGAAATTCCGAAGGAAAACCAAGAAGCCATATAAATAACAGGGTATCTAGCAGCCATGAGTACTATTGTACAATCTGACCTTGGATCCTTTGAGGAAGTCGTAAAGCATCAAGTTTGAAAGGATGCTATGCACAAAGAGTATGAGTCCATTATGAAGAATGATGTCTGGGATGTGGTTCCAAGACCATAGGACAAAGCAGTTGTCACCTCAAAATGGCTCTACAAGATCAAGCATGGATCTGATGGAAGTGCTGAAAAGTTCAAGGCAAGATTCGTTGCCTATGAGGAAGGTATAGACTATGATGACATATTTACACCTGTGGCCCGATATACCACCATTCAATCTATTATAGCCCTTGCTGCCACGCAAGGATGGAGTCTTCATTAGATGATGTGAAGACTGCGTTTTCTGCATGGTGTGATAAAGGAAGAGATATGTGGAGCAACCTCTGGGGTTGGAAGTCCAGGATCGGGACACCCATGTCTGCAGGTTGAAGAAAGCCCTCTATGGGCTGAAACAAGCACCCTGAGCTTGGTACGAGAGGATAGATAGCCACCTGATGAAGCTGGGCTTCACTCGTAGTATTGCTGATCTGAACCTTCACTGCAAGGTTAATAGAAAGAAGCCTCTCACTCTGGTGTTGTATGTGGATGACCTCTTCTTGACAGGTGCTGACCCTCTCTTTCATCAGTGCAAGAGGGAGCTCGCTGCTGAGTTTGAGATGAAGGACCTAGGACGAATGTCTAGGCCTAAAGGTCTAGCAGAGACCTGGCGAGATTTTCCTTTCTCAAGGAAAATACATTATGAAGTTTCTGGTATGATGGACTGTAAGTCCATGGAACTCAACTTCAAGAAGTTGAGTAGCAGCGTTGCTGGGCCCGTCCTACTGAGTATCGTCAACTCATAGGGACCCTGATGTTCTTAATGAACACCTGTTCGGACGTATGTTGTGTAGTGAACACTTTGAGTCAACACATGGTTGATCATAACATTCACTGGGTTGGTGCCAAGAAACTCTCGAGATATCTCTGAGGCACGATAGACCATGGGCTGAGATACACTGCCGGGAGTATGACACTCCATGGATATACTGATGCCGATTGGGCTGGCAGTGTGGTGGATCGCAAGAGCACATCTGGATGCTACTTCACAGGTAGATCTGCTTCGGGCAAGAATCTAAAGCCGGTAGCCTTGAGCACCGCTGAGGCCGAATACATTTTAACATGTATGGCCTGTTGTGAAGTCACTTGGTTGCAAAAGCTCTTCTGTGAGCTGTTCGAGCATGTGCTAGATGCCACCGATATCCTTTATGATAACCAGAGGGGGATTCATTTGTCATAGAATCCCAGGTTCCACGACTAATCCAAGCATGTTGATGGTTGGTACCACTTTATCTGGGATATGGTACAGCGAGGCGCCGTAAGGCTCGATCATATAGGAACTGATGAGCAGGTCGCGGATATTCTCACAATTCCCTTGGGGAAGGTCTTGTTCATAACCTTCCGTGAGAGTATTGGTATCGTGGAACGATCCTATTCTGAGGGTCCTGTTGGACGATGAGCTCTAGGAGCTCTGGGGGGCTTTGGGGACAGCTTCTCGGAGCTATGAGCAACCACAAGTCTAGGCTTTCCGAACCTTGTTGGTGTGCTTGGACCCCACCGTTATGATTATTGAGTTGGTTTACCTCTCATTATCTATGCCCCGTATGCATCCTACCCATTGAGTTCAGGGCTCATGGGAAGTACCTCTCATTTGGCCAATGAGATGGGAAAGGCTAGAGACTAGTAGCAAAGACTGATGGATGCATCAGAATTTGCCGTACTCTCTATCTAGGATGGCACGGTCCAACCACTTGATCTGGGATCAAGTCTTGTGAGGTCTCGGACCTCTGCCTGACTTCGGGTCAGATGAACCAACTTCGGGTTGTTTGGAGATTCTTTGTGAGTCCGATAGAGGTTTTGACCTCTGGGCTCAATCTGTCAGCCGGGAATGATGTCTTTGTGACTGACCCACTTTTGTTCTAAAATAAAGAGGCCAGCAAAGCAAGTTACGGCGGGATGACGCACGATGTTTGGATTGCACTTGTGGACGGAGTTCTCCCTAGTTGAGAGGAAGTGTTAAAATTGGACAACTAGGCCCAAACTCCGGGTTGTGCTGCTCAGATGACGATCGCAATATTTTTATTGGATTCCTCTTTCAGAGAGGTGTAAGATTGATCTAAAGATCATCTCGATCGGATAAGCAGAACATGTACTTTGAATTTATTCCACTTATGTGCTAGGTTGGCCTGGAATAAAATATAGACTTAAATGTCTTAAATGACGTGTCACACACCCGCAAAGATTCCTATATATTGGAGAGACTTAGAGTTCATTTGACACACATTGTTCTGTGTTTGGGTTGTTTTGGGTTATATGTGACACGCTTGGCTGAATGACCTATTGGAGACTTTGCTGGTAGAAGCATCTTGCTGATCGCCGTAACGCCACCATCAATCATCTCTGTTTTTGGCTTGTTTTCTATCGATCTATTAGTATGTTCTATCTTCTTCAATATTGTGCCCTAATCTGAAATGGCATAGAACATGTTCAGAAATTAACAAAACAAGATGAAACTCCTCACCCGAGCAAGCACTCGAAGTCTCCCGGGGCTGAGGTTGGGATCTCCACATGGAGACACCCGGTGTAATGAACAGTACGTGCAGACTTTGCTAAAAGCAAGCGTGCTCAATGTCAAAAGACAAATATCAAAGATGCATAATCAGAATTAATCCAAATGAAGAGACCCTCTTCCTTTTTATGCTTGGAGAGCCTTGCTCTCACCTAGGCCTCACCATTAACTACGCTGTCCCTTGGAGCCACGTTGTCCATCTCTCTCTGCGTTGGCTTGGTCCCACACTGCCCACGCTGTCCCTTTTTTCTGCGCTGCCACTTGGCCTCTAGGCTCCACACTGCCAATTAATCATGCTCCTCAAGTGACTTTAGGAAATACTCTTTTATCCTAAGTGTGAGTAAGTGTCCACTTCACCCACTTTATTTATAATTTAACGTATTAAGTAAAAGTGATCAAAAATTAATATTTCCAATTAGCTATTGCTAATTGGGAATATTACAGCTACAACCCTCAGGTAAAGGAAGAAGTTTTTTCTTCATGTTATTTCTTGCATTAGCCTACATCAAATGATGATCACACTAATGAAGAAGAGGGTGAAAATTTTTCTTTATCCTTGTCTTCTAATCTGAAGTCATTTGAGTGCAAGTCAAAAGTTAAGATTAAATTTGTGGATGAAGTTGCTAAGAAAATTTGGAAAGACATTGAAGTTTTAGAAGGTCAAATTCAATATTATTATCTTCATGATCAAGATCAGTCTTTTCAAAAGCTTTTTATGCCCGAATATAAAGAGAGGATGCTGTTACCTATCTCTTTTGAGTTTGAGGAAGAATGCATTGTTTTTGAAATCAGTTTGAACAACAGTTTGATAGCACACAATTGAAATCTGGTGTGGCTGAGCAAAGCATATATGGCTTGTCCAAAGTTGCAGAATGTTTTGAGAATCACCAAACAAATCATGTCTTCTTTGATCCTATAGTCGAACACATGGAAGAGTTCTATAGTCTAGATTTTCAATTATATTTTCATCATGAGGATCAGATACATTATATGTTGCCTTGGATATTTCAGTATCATGCTTACTGTTGGTTCAAGTGCAGTCAACAGGTTCAAATGTCAGATCAGATCAATGACTGGCCTCGTTGGAAGTTTCATGTTGCTTGAGTTAAAAATGGAGATTGCAGCTGATAGGGTAGGTAGGAGTGTGTGAATAAGCTCAAAGTTGACTATACATCTTTTCAGTAGGTACAAATTTGGTTCTTCTGCAGTGATCATCAAGCTTGAGCCCGAGGTGAAGGCCATAAGAGCTTGGCGAAGTTTTCATAAATTTCAGAGTTTTTATTTTCAAGAAGATGGATAGCAGCACTGGAACTACTGGTTCTTTAGTGTACCACGGGGGCACACTATCCCAAGTGGAGCCACTGTTATCACTCAAAAAATTCAAAACATCATTTTGACAAGATTACTTATGTTCATGGGTCAAAATAGGGTTTTAGGAGTCGTTTCAAGGTTGACCAAGGGAAGCATTAAATTTTTTATAGTTTGATCCAACCCTAAGGTTTAAACAAACTCATTTTTGAAAGTCCTTCATGTCAAGCATTCATCATTTTAGGATTCATTTCATTTCCCAAAGTTTTTGTGCCAAAAATGCCTAATAAGCCAAGAATCCTTACTTGCATAGCGCATTTAGTGTAAAAAAGGCAAAAAGCGCTACGAAACTGCTGAAAGTTTTGTAGCGAAATATGAAGCAAAACTCTGTTTTCTAGTTTTGAGCAGTCAACTTCAAAGGAGGTTTCTGAGCAAACAGAAAAGTATTTTACGAAACTGAGAGGGGTTATTTTCACAAACATATCAAAGAACAATAACCTTTCTCACTTTTCTCATAGGTGTTATCAGTTGGGAGATACAAGGCTTTCTTTGAAGCCCTATTTTCAGAAAACAGAGTTTTCCTGTTTTACACATGTTTTTCAAAAGAAGTTTTTGGACAGCAGGAGATGTGTTTCAAAAAACCAAGAAAGGTTTTTATTCAAGACATAATGGCCTACAAAAACCTCCTTCAGTTTCTCAAACTACATCATGAATTAGGAGATATAGGCTCTGTCCCAAGACCTATTTTTTAGGAAAAAATAGGAGAAATCTGCAAGAAATGCCTCAAGGAAGCTAGAATGAAGTGGGTTTACAGTTGGTGTGGTTTGTAGATGATGAAGACAAGTATATTTTGAGTTTTTGGGCAAAACTACAGTTTTCACTTGGCAAATTATGAAAAATCTGCATACTCAGCAGTTTCGTAGTGCATTCAGTGCAAAAAAGCAGAAAAGCGCTACGAAAGAACCCCTGTTTGAGCCTCCAAAAATGCCTAGAAAATTCTACCAAATTAATCTTGGGCTCTCCACCACAAACCTAAAAAAAACCAGAAAGGGTTTGGTCTAGTTCTGACACTCCAAAATCACCCCCAAATTCTATGGGCTCCTCCACGACCTAGGAAATACGACCTGCAGGAAATATGCCTTTGCAACGCCTCCAAAAGGCTGAGAAATCTCCCCTAATCAACCCTCTATCACCCCCAACTCAATTCAACCCCAAATCCTTCATCCAAGCTTTCCTAATAAATATCTCCACCAAGAGCTGCACAACCCAAGAGAGCTTTTGCACAACCCTCTGCAAGATAAATTCAACCTAGGTAAGGCACACTCTCCAAGCTTGCAAATTCACCAGAAATTTTATTGCAAATTGACCTAGGAATGGACCTACAAAGTCTCAGTGCTCTCACCTCCGGATTACTCTCCCACAACACTGTGTGGCTCCCTTTTCTGCGTCTAGTTTGAGGTTAGGGCAACTCATACCACCTAGGAATGGCTCCCCAAGCCTCCACGAAAATTATGGAAATACCTACCTAGGGTGGCACTGAAGGTCCACCGAAGAAAGGGTGAAATTTCCCCCAGAAATATTTGGTGCTGAACAACACTTGTGACCCATCTAAACAACTTAATCAACAATGGTGTAATTGTAAAATTAGCAAAAGGTGCCAATTGCTGCCCTCAACCTTTTATTTATAATTTTTTCCTTACCTTTTATATATGGATCTCAGAATACTTTACTGTAATATGATAATCTTCTTCTTCAATATCCATTTAATAACATAAACATTTATCATTATGGTTTAGTTTGATTCATTGTTGGTTCATCATCAATCTCAGTTTATATCACCTGATTCGGAATCGTTGGATTCTTAGATAATTCTTCAGTTCTTGAAGCGAGTGGTGTTAATCATCATTATCAACTCTTATTATGTAAAGTACGAAGCAGTATTCTTATGTCTCCCAGTGAGTCTATGATTGTTGAAGATGTATTAGTCGATATTGAGGTGATTATCCTGGAGATCTTGTTTTGAATCCTCCTCTATTTTATATATATCCATCTTACAAATCTTCTATCAGTGAGCGATGGTTCTTTGGTTGGATTTCCCTCTTCATATTCCTTATGCTTTTTATTATTCTTTCTTCCTTCTAGATTGTCATTTCTTCTTGGTCTCTTTTGTAATGTCCCCAATTAAATAAATTTGCTAAGAAGAAATCAATTTTTTCAATTTCAATGTTGGGAAATTTTTTTCGAGGAGAAACTTAGGGAAAGTGGGTCGAAGAGCTTTTAGTGGAATGTAGGGGCCTCTCACCCACAAAATAATACACACCACTTGGTAAATAATTCGATTTTACTAAGTGAGATCGAATTCATAGGAGGGCCCCACATGAGGCCCAAGACCAACAAGCATAAATAGGAGGAAAGAAGCATCATTTGGGGCTTTTTACATTTTGATATCTGATTGTTGCTTTGGACATTCAACTGAGCTACAAAGTGTTGCTTAGCACAAGGGCTTCCCATGCATCCAAAAACCTCACCTCCATCCTCTCCCACACTTCTAGTAGATCATGTCCTGATTGTGTTTTTTCTATCATCCATGCATGATGCCATCTGGTGGCATCCTTTCCCCTCGTCATTAATTGTTCTTCCCTCGTTTCAGTTAGTGGATTCCACCTCACTATCTAAATACCCTCTATGGGGCATCTTATCTTTTCTTGCAATTTCTTCACACATAATTATGATAGTTCTTGCCTTGACTCTTGACCATTCCTAATCCAACATTTTGTTTTTATGATTTAATCCTTCATTAGCTAGGCTTTTAGGTAGGACATTCCATTTCCTTAATGTATGTTAAAGGATAGGTGCTTAGATTGTAGCTAAGATATTTTTTATTCTATCCAATCCTACGATTAGTCTCCATCTGTCTAAAATTTTTGCTGGACTAGAACCATTTTGAATTTTCTTTACCATTGATATAATAATTTTGTAATATCCTTCAATTACTGATTTTAGAAAGTTTTGATGATTGACTATTATCAAATCTTGTTTAAGAACTGAGATTTCTGCCACATTATTAGTGTCCTTCCTAGGTACCTGTAAAAAGTTAAAGGATTTGACCTTTCTCATCTCTAAAAACCCCTCCAAAAGTAGATGGCCCAAGATTACCTTTGGAGGCTCCATTGAAATCTAGTTTCACATAGTCTTCTAGTGGTGGTTTCCATTGATCTGGAATAGAGTACTTTGGCCAAGGGTGGGACATTAGTGAAGAAATAGATTCGTTGATTCCTAGCGTCACCAAATTTTTTGTGATGGTTAAGATTGTCTCACAGACTTTTTCCATGATGGAATTCCAAATTATGTCCATGTTCTTTGCTTGGTTTTTAAAAATTCTTCTGTTTCTCTCTTTCCATACCTCGCATAATATAAACCCAGGGAACAATTGCTAGACCCTATTAACTATGGCACTTTGAAATAGTCCCAGATTCTATTCCTTGAGATTAGTAATTATATCGTTGCTATTTCGATCCGATTTTCTGAAAATTATGGCTATGTTGTCCCGCATCTTAGCAGGAAAGTTACAATTATTTAGGGGATTCTCTACATTTTCAACCTTGTCGCTACATAAATAACATCTACTTGGGCCTTGAAATCCTTTTTTCTGAAGGTTGTCCGAAATTAAAATTTTGTTTTGCATAAGCAGTCAAAGAAAGAGTGTCACTTTAGGCCATAGCTTAAGATTCCATAATTTCTTCCACTAAATCTAGAGATGTGAGTTTGAATGACTATGGGTGTGTTAAAGAAACAAAATTGGGAATTGGCATAATTTATCTCAATACCCAAAGCATAAGATAAGTCCTTCAATATTGCTCTAAAGTTTTTAGACTCTATAACTGTAGGTTGCCCCATGAGAAGTGTATCATCTATGAATTGTTGATGGGTTGAGGGAGGATTCCTGTCCCCCCCCCCCCTTGCAGTGAGGCCCTTTATAAGGACTTGGGAGGTTGCCAATTTGATAGTTCTCCCTAGACCATGTATGATCAAAAGGAAGAGGTATGGTGATATGGGGTCCCCTGTCTTAGACCTCTAGAGGGAAAGAATGCAGGGGAGCTGACCCGTTAACCAAAATGGAGAAGAACATTTTTGTTACTAATTCCATAACCAAACCAATCCTGATCTCATTAAAGCTGTAGGCTTTCAGCATATTATAAATAAATTGCCAGCATAATCAGTCATAGGCTTTCGACAAATCTAGTTTGAAGATCATCCCTGGGTATTTTGATGTAGATAGAGAGTGAATGTGTTCATGG
>CM076578.1:1953812711-1954045980 GCA_034641835.2 Pinus albicaulis | reverse complement strand
AATTAATTGTAATTTTTCTCATTGGCCTTGATGCCATCCTGTACAGCTCCATTCTTATTTTAATACCCAAGAGGTGATTTTTGAAATACTTTCATATCTAGTTTTCATATCTGGATTTCACATTTCAAGTTGACAATATAACAGATAAGTTGACATTTTTTTCAAATGCAAATCTAGATAAAAGCATGGCTGTCTTTGTCAATGATTTTTGGAATACCTCTTATCGTCTAAATTATTAAAATATGAGTTATGAATTGTTGCATTGTTTGTCAAACCACCTTTTTTGTTGCAGTATTTGTAAAAACCAAAGTTTGATAATATAAGTTTATTAATGTCCAGCAAATGATCAAAGGAGTATGTCAATGGGAAGACCAAGGGTTAGCTCAACTGGTTTTTTTTCATGTTGTTGGGCATCTGCCTAGTTCAACCCTCCTGGTTAGGCACACTAGTCTATGACTTTAGCGAACAGGGTTACTAGGGATGCCATCCACAAACATGAGGAAGCATCTCTTGGGTTTCCCCACAAGGTTTTCCTTGGGGAAAATGTTAGGTCAATGGGATTATAAGAGTACATCACTAGCCAAAATACAATGTGGAAGTGTGGAAGTGTGGACTATAAAGATGCTAAAAATCATATCAAAACAGATTTTTAATTGTGCTAGAAGCAGAACAACAAGAGAAGATAAGAAAGTACATGACTCGGAGTGGAGATAAAGTAATTACAAGAAAAAGATAATATGTATGATATCTGAGGACCAAAGGAACTTTAGTTTGAACTAGTCATGGTATGCTAGTGCTGACAGGTGAGGACGAGCAATTAGATCAAGGGGGGTCTCCCTGCTAGAGTCCTCAATGACCGCAAAATTTTTTTTGGACTAGTGGATGATGTCCTTTGGAGTGTGTCTGGGACTGATAGGGCTCTACAGTATGATCCTTGTGGGAAGCCCAAATTTGAGCAAGCTCTCCTAACATCCAGGCATGGAAAAATTCTCCTGATGGATGGTTGGCTGTGTGGATTTGGGGGCACCCAGCTCCAAGGCCTTGTCGAGTTGTCTACTAAATTGTCTTGTTGGTAAAATGGTGTGCACGTGTGGCCTGGAACAACAACTCCATAAGGACCTTGTGAGGTAAGTGACTAGTCCACTCCTTTCCCATATGGGAAGGGGATATTGAGAAATATATGCACAGATCGACAAAATAATTGTATTAGCGCTGAGAACTCTATTATCACAGTGGTTTGTGAAGCTTTCCAATGAATGAACAAAATGTATTTCATTCTGAAAGTACCCTATAATATATTCTACTATCCTATTATCAACTATATAATTTAGTTTAACTAATTATATAAATGGATGCAAATTAATGCTTATTTAGAGTCTTGTTGATCAAAATAATAGTTTATTGCACCTATATTTTATAGTATTATAGTATTTTGGTATTAAAAATAATATCTTCTAAAATTTGGGTTTCGAAAATTGTTGATAACTTCTTGACTGAAGTGCTTGAGTCTCTCCAAGGAGATGCAATGAGTCACAAATCAATCAAAGTAAGGCAGCAAGCTTCACATTAACAAATCAGCCATATCTTCATCTTCTACTAGCTTCTTAACAATGTGCTGTGGCTATGTTATCCTTGAGAGCTCGGAGGATATCTTGGCTCTCTTGGATCCATAACTTGGCTCTCGGAGCCCTGCTAACACCAAACATCACGTCCACAAAAGATAAGGAATGATATCCATACAAAGCATAGAAAGGTGACATACCAATAGACATATGATGCGTCGTGTTGTAGCAGTACTCGCCCAAATGCAGCCACTTCAGCCATGCCCTCTG
This sequence comes from Pinus albicaulis, assembly GCA_034641835.2. NCBI lineage: Eukaryota > Viridiplantae > Streptophyta > Pinopsida > Pinales > Pinaceae > Pinus > Pinus albicaulis. The sequence continues at coordinate 1,954,044,148 of CM076578.1, read as the reverse complement.
CTGCCCACTGACGTAGTTACACAAGTAGCCCTCCAGCCACTTGTTAACTATCTCGGTCTGCCCGTCCGTCTGGGGGTGATAGCTAGTGCTCGGTGTCAACTCGGTCCCCACTAGTCGGAAGAGCTCCTGCCAAAATCCGCCCATGAAGCGGCTGTCCCTGTCACTGACGATGGTCTTGGGTAGACCATGCAATCTAAAAATCTCCCTGAAGAACAGCTCAGCTACCTGCGCTGCTGTGTGATGTGCGGATATGGCGAAAAAATGGGCATACTTCGTCAGCCGGTCAACGACTACGAAGATGCAGTCCTTGCCCTGCACCATGGGCAACCCTGTGATGAAATCCATCGAGATGCTCTCCCATTTCCCCTCCGGAATGGGAAGAGGCTGCAACAACCCTGCAGGATGGCTCATCTCTCCCTTGTTCCTCTGGCAAACATCGCACTCCCTGACATGCTGGAGTACATCCTCCTTGAGGCCCTTCCATGAGAACCTCTCCCGAATAGCCCTGTATGTCTTGGTGAACCCCTGATGGCCCGCCAATGGTGAATCGTCTGAAGCCTGGAGTATCTTCTTCTTGAGCTGAGATCCCTCAGTCAAGAAGATCCTGTCCCTGTAATAGATGATCTCATCGATCACCCTGTACCTGTCATCAGCTACCTGCCCATCCAGAACCTCACATGCAAACCTATCCTTGGAGTACTCAACCAGCACTCGAGCCCTCCAATCAGCGTCCAAGCTCATGAGTGACAACGTGGCCGGTCTACGAGAAAGGGCATCAACTACCACGTTGTTCTTGCCTTTGACATACTCTATGTCAAAGTCATAGGCTTGGATCTTGCTGATCCACTTCTGCTGTCTCTCCTGCAACTGCTTCTGCTCCAGAAAGTACCTCAGGCTGTTATGATCTGTCCTCACCCTGAATCTGCTACCCACTAGGTACTGCCGGTATTTGGCCAATGCATGCATGATGGCCAACATCTCCTTGTCGTATATGGGATACAACCTCTCGTGTGGAAGGAGCTTCCGGCTCTCAAAAGCTATCGGGTGACCGCCCTGCATCAAAACTGCACCAATTCCCTCTCCCGATGCATCACACTCTAGGACAAAAGGCTGTGTAAAATCTGGCAACGCCAGCACAGGGCAACTGCTCATCACCTCCTTGAGCTTGTCGAAAGCTCGCTGTGCTGTGTCCGACCAACTGAATGCCCCCTTCCTCGTCAAATCTGTGAGGGGTGCAGCAAGCTGTGAGAAGCCCTTGACGAACTTCCTGTAGTATGTGCAAATACCAATAAATCCCCGAAGCTCCGTCACATTCCGCGGCTCTGGCCAATCCCTGATGGCCCTGATCTTCTCCTCGTGGACTCTCACCCCGTCCACTCCTATAATGTGCCCTAGATACAGCATCTCTGTCAACCCGAACTCACACTTGGAGAGCTTGGCATAGAACTGCTGCTCCTCCAAGATGTGCAAAACTGTCTCAATATGCTGGAGGTGCTCCTCCCAAGTCCTGCTGTATATAAGTATGTCATCAAAGAAAACCAGCACAAACTTCCTCAGATGACCCCTAAAAATGTGGTTCATGCATGACTGGAAGGTAGCAGGTGCATTGGTCAGCCCGAATGGCATGACCAGAAACTCAAAGTGCCCATAGTGACACCTAAAAGCGGTCTTGGGAATGTCCTGTTCCCTCACGCGAATCTGATGGTACCCGGATCTCAAGTCAATCTTTGAGAAGAACCGTGCTCCTCTCAACTCATCCATCAGCTCATCGATCCTGGGAATGGGGTACCTGTTCTTCAGGGTCTTCTTATTTAGAGCCCTGTAGTCAATGCACATGCGCAATGTGCCGTCCTTCTTCTTCACCAGCACTACAGAAGAAGCGAAAGGACTCGTGCTGGGCCGAATGTGACCAAGGGCCAGCAACTCCTGGATAGCCCGCTCTATCTCGTCCCGATAGGCCTTGGGATGCCTATACGGTGTGGTAATCACGGCCTGTATCCCCTGCTCAAGCTCGATCGTGTGCTCAAACCCCCGATCCGGTGGCTGCCCCGGTGGAATATCCCCGAAAACCACTGCATACCTGTTGAGAATAGACTGTAGATCAGGATGCACTGTCTGCCCTATATCCACTGCCTTTGAAGTCCGCAACTCTACCGCCCACTCTATATCTCCCTTGCGGAAGGTCGCCTCCATACTGTGTGTTGACACCGTCTGAGGTGGGTATGTGTGCTGCCCCCGTATCTTCTCATGCCTCCCCGTCTTGGGATCATCCCACTCCATCTCTAGGGCCTTCCAATCTGTCGTGACCTTCCCTAGAGTAATAAGCCACTGAACACCCAATATCAGGTTGGTGTCTGGAATGTCCACCACAAAGAAGTGATCTGTCAATGTATAAGTGCCCATCGTCACCGATAACTCCGGAACATATCGAGCACATGCCATGGTCTGATCTCCTGGGACCAAGACGGAAAACCCATCAAAGCCCTCTGTCTGTATGCCTCTCCGCTCAACCATCTGGGCATCAATAAAATTGTGGGTGGCCCCACTATCAACTAAGACTGAAACCCGCTGTCCGCGCACTGTCCCTCGTACGCGCAGTGTCAAATACTTGGGAACTCCCCGCAATGCGGCTAGAGCTCCCCCAGTGGGTGCAAACGATGCCCCACCTGCTGCGGGTGGTGGAGGTGGTAAGGTACTCTGCGCCGCATAACAATCTCCTGCCTCCACATCATCCCCATCATCTTCTTCTCCACTGCTCTCGGAGAAGACCTCAATGAAATGTGCCTTCCCTGCCGCACACCTGTGTCCCGGTGCCCATGGCTCCTGGCAAGTGAAGCACAACCGCTTCCTCCTCAGCTCTCTCCTAGCCTCATCATCAAACTGCCCTCGTCCAGGATTCGCCTTGGGAGGCGGAACCCTCGTGTCCTTCCCCTTAGGTTGGAAGGCCTGTCTCTGGGGATAAGGTGTCCGAGTCCTGGGTAAGACATCCTGTAAGTCCCGAGTCCTGCTGATGGCATCCTGAAGGGTAGCTGGTCTGGTCGACCGGACTAGGCCACGAAGTGGCTCTGACAATCCCTCCACAAACATGTAGACCATCCGAGCCGCCGACAAATCAGGGACCATCACCGAAATCCTCAAGAAGTCTGAAATGTATGTCTCTGCACTCCCAGACTGTTTGAGCTTCGTCAGCTCAACAAAATGAGTAGGCTTGTTCAAGCATTGCTTGAGAACAAGCAATTTTTGCCGGATGAGGATGCCACTTGGGAGAGCGAGTAGAATTTACAGCATCCATCACTTCAGTTGCTTGAGGACAAGCAACGTTTTGCCGGGGGAGACTGTAATATTCCCAATTAGCCTTGCTAATTGGAATATTTCATTGTTGTTTAATTTTGCCGCTTTAGTTAGAAATAATAAATAAAGTGAGAAATAAGAGGGGTCACCTCACTTTAGTCACCTCACTTTATAAAATAAAGTGTTTTCCTAGTTGATTAACGTTATAACTTAAAGAGGGGTCCTTGGGGGTCCACACGTATATGAGGGGAGGCCTCACGCTGACCCAAGGGTAACTGCAAGGTGAAGGACGCAGTTAAGGTTTTGGAGGGAGTTTAGCATTATAAAGGGAGGGGTTCCCACTTCATTTGGTATGCATGATTTTATATTGATATTGAGAGCTAGACTTCTGTCTGCTTCAGCACGCCGGTTGTTTAGTCGGTCTGCAGCATTGTTTAGTGCAACCGAGTGTCTCCGGTCGGAGATCTCACCCTTAGCCTCGGGGGACTTCGAGTGCCTGCCCTGGTAAGGTTATTTCTGGTTTCACCCTTAGCTTCGGGGGACTTCGAGTGCCCGCCCTAGTAAGGTTAATTTTTGAGTTTCATCTTTCAGTTTCAGTAGCAGTTTCAGGAGGAGATTCGGAGAGGAAGAAGCCCTCTAGTGGCTGCGCAGATCTAGCAGGAAAAACGCTGTTTCAGCAGGAGGAAGGACGCAGTTCTTGTCTGGGAGGAAGGACGTTGTTTCAGAGGGAAGGAAGGACGCAGATCAGTCTTGAAGTGAGGACGCTGTTCCAGCAGATCTGGAGGGGTAGCATTAGATCCAGCTTGGGAGATTGCAGATCTGAGGAGATATTGGCAGATCCAGCCTAGATCTGAAGAGATAGCATCAGATCCAGCCTTTGAGGTTGCAGATCTGAAGAGACATTGGCAGATCTAGCATAGATCTGAAGAGATAGCAGTAGATCTGACACAGGAGGACGCAGATCTGGAGGGATAGGACGCTGATCTGATGAGTAGGGTCATATGAGTAGGGCTTGACAGCGTTTTTGGCCTTGAGGAGTGGAGCTCTTCATCTGGAGGGTTTGGTGACCAGCACTACACCTGTTTCAGCGCTGTCACTAGCAGAGACAGCGTTTTCCATTGGTGAGGGTTTGGAGTATTGATATCAGATATCTTCCAGTCTTCAGCTCGTAGTTGCAGCGCAGTCCAGCTTCAGTCTTCAGAGCAGCTAGGACGTTGTCCTTGTTGCAGCCATTAGTTGTCTGAGAGGGTCTCCACTTGCCTAGGGCAAGGATAGGTGCATTCATTCTGATTTTCTTGTACTCCTCTCTATGTACTTTCAGATTAATAAAATGGCTCAGTTTTCTGGCATTCCATGTGTAATTGTTCCATGATCTGGTTCAGCATTATATTTTCTATATCTGTCCGGCATATTTCTGTTTATCACTGGTTATTTCCCTTTGGGGATATTACATCATTGTTGCCATATGGTATGGCCTTTGCCCGGTGAGTCCTTTCACTGGACTTGCTAGATTTTGCAGCAACAATTACAATATAACTTTCTATCCAAACTACTCACACATATACAAAGTGGTAAAAATGGAAACATAAAAGCATTATTTACTTCAAAAAGAAAAGAAAAGAAAACGGTTGCAATGAATTTGCACAAAATAAAATACCCCTGCTAATTTATTCAGATCAGAATCTTTAATTTTAAAAGTAAATAGACTTGGTCTAGGCTCTACAATCGTATGACCGAGCTGAACAGCGAGAACATAACCCTGCATATTTACAAAAATTCAAGTCCATTAGCTATAATTCCAGTACAAGCAAATCAGTACTTTAAAATACTCATTCTAAATTAAAATAATGCTGTAATGTTACTATTATTATTGCTTTGATGTGTTTTACAAACCTGTCGACATCCACCAGTGGCAATCAGTAAATAATCGGCTTGGATAGTCTGCTTCAAGTTATCAGGTGCTTTAGCAACCATGATGTCAAACCTTCCATTATCATTGCATGATATCTGGGTAGCAATTCTGCCAGATTCTAATAGGACTGAAGAAGAAGAAAGAATGTAATTCTTAGTTTCAAGGCTACCTTTCAGAAGGAATAGTAGAAAACATATCCTTTAGAAGACATATCATAGGCTATAGCAATTATTTATATCAAAAAATATAAGGGCAAAGAGGTTCTCTTTGTGGTACATTTGAGGTACAAAATGGCAAAGATGAATGCATTCATCAATTTATGTCAGATCTTGATGAGAAATTCAATGGTCATACTTTCAATACAAGAAAATGATGAAGAAATACCATTTTTATAGGTGCACAAAATTGGCAATTAGAAGAAAGATATTCACACAAACGAAAAGTGCCAAAGAAAGAAAGTTTGCAAGAATGAGAGGAGATTGTTGGAATTGTACACATCTGTACAATCTGTTACAGTCCATATTGTATGATAATAAACATTGTGATTTTCATCACATTGATGGAGTTTGCTGCTGGTCCCCTAGAGCTGTTTGGATGGATTGGAGATACACAATCTCTTTATTTGCTTGGAGATGCTACTTTTTGGTTAAGTTGGTATTTTGAATTGAAGAGGACTCACTCTTCTTGGTTATGGGTCATGGTTGATAATCTTCTCATGGCTGTGGACGCTACTTTCATGTCTTTGTGTTGAATTTTCAAGGTCTTCTAGTTGATAATTACTTCTAATGATTTTTACTTGAAATATTCTTGTATTCACATTTCATCATTAAGTAATTACACAAAAGATCTTCAACAGCAGAACAAAAATTGACAGTAGGATCATAAAGAGATAGTCAAACACGAGATAAAATATTTTATCCTGGGAAAACCCACTTGGGGGAAAATCCTAGCAACCGTTTTCTTAGAGAAATCATTCAATTCAACAAGAGATACAATATGAATTTGCAGTCAAAAACAAAGTCTAACTGACCACAAATATACCCAGGTCAAACCTGGTCAACCAGAGACAAATTTGGCCTCCTCAAATCTCAGCCTGCTCAAATTTTGGCCTCCTGCCTCAAGAATCAGTCTGCTGCTGCCTCAGGGAATTTTGGTCTACTCAAAGATGGTCTGCCCAAATTTGTTCTGCCCAGAAACCTGACTTGCTCTTTCACATTGATCTGCCATTATCTCTCTTCTCCTTCACTTGAACAGAAGTGATCTGAATTGCCTCTCAATTGATGAATTCTAATGAGTATATATAGTGAATGGATGAACCTGAATAGGTGCATCTATAAGGGCAGGCTGACTTGATCTTTAGGAAGGCCAACATGATATTTTTGGAGCCAAAAATTCAATTTTAGAAAATCAAAATTCCCTGTCTTTTGAAGCCAACACGAAGAAAATGTCTTGCATATATTTGAAGGGCTAAAACATTTAATTACAAAGATAGACCATCGCTACAAAATGTTGAGAAATCAATGCAAGTAGATTAGGGTTTGATTTCTTCTTCTTGATAATTATTGGTGAATTATGTTGGCTTCTTTTACTTCTTCGTTATATTATCTTTCATCAAGCAATTACCAAATTATGTGTATATGAAGATCACAAAAAACGAGACACAAGATGTAGGCACTCTACCAGGGAATAACCCCTCTCTAGGGGAAAACCCAGTCAAATTCTCTTCCTTCAATAGTTTTTCTTGATACTCTTCAACCTAGACATAGACTAGACCTTCCTCCACACCAAGTCAGCCCTTCCAGACCTTCGACCTTGTAGCAGCAGCAATTCAACCCCAACAACTTCAACTATGCAGCAACATGTAGCAACAGGCAGCAACTGGCAGCAGTGACACTCGAAAAACTTCGATCTTCCAAACTAGGGCATGAGAGAGAGAGAGAGGAGCAAAATTTTGATTTTCTTCATCTCCTTCTCCTTAGCCAAACTCGCACTTCTTTTAGCCTCCTTAGCCCACTTCGCACTTTTTCCAGCTCCTCTTGAGATATCGAAACTTGAGTGAGTGAGATGGTCCAAATGAATTTGATCTGCTCCAACATATAGGCTCCAAGTGAGGTCGAATTGCATAGTTTGAGGACAAGTTGATCTCCTTTAGGCCAACTTGGTGTGGAGGTGACATAATACATATTTGACTCAAAAATAATTATTTTTACATGATTTGAAAGCCCAAGGGTCTTATAAAAGGTCCAATGATTCTAATGAATCAATATTAATCCTAGGAGTGCACAATGGGGACTTGACTAATATAATGATGACCCAAGCATGAAACCCATGCTTTAATAAGTCATTGTAATAATAATAAAAATTATTTTCTTTATTCTTTCGACAAGTACATTACATAGTGACTCAATTACATGTATGAAAACGAACCTAGTTACAATTTTCAACACTCCCTCTTAGCTAGGGAGGTATTCATAATGACTATCCAGATGTTCCCTTGTTGACAAATCTCTCTAAGAAAAGGTTAAGACAACTCATCAGCATCAGCATCATCAAATTATCATAATACTAGTCAACAACTTTGACCCATGGTAAAAATCTATAGCACTAACTAGGTACCATAATTCTGATCATCGCCTCTAACCCATGGTATATAGACTAGACTTGGTTTACCATGAACCTGGTCAATCTCTTTGATGTTAGTTTTTGTAGCATCGGATGTGTTCTAGCCACGAAACTTGGTGGAGAGGCTAGAAAACATGAGAACTCCAAAACCCAAAAATCGTTTCTGGAAATTCCACTTAGAGATGGCTTAATTAGATTATTAACCTATTTTTTAATGTTTCATAAGTATAACGTTAGGAAAACTGGTTAATAGTGAGAATTCTCTAGAAACTCACAAGGATCGACTCTGATATGATCCTAGCCCTTGATGTAATATCCCCAAAGGGAAATAACCAGTAATAAACAGAAATATGCCAGACAGATATAGAAAATACAATGCTGAACCAGATCATGGAACAATTACACATAGAATGCCAGAAAACTGAGCCATTTTATTAATCTGAAAGTACATAGAGAGGAGTACAAGAAAATCAGAATGAGGGCACCTATCCTTGCTCAAGGCAAGTGAAGAATCCTCTCGGAAAATAGGAAATGGCTACTACAGAAACTGCATCCCAGCTGCTGGAAGAAACTGCCGTAAACTGCTGCTGCTGGAGTGAACTGAAGCTAGGGGCTGATCCCCTTGCCAGAATGAGCTAAAAATCTACAGATCACCTATACTCGCTGCTCCGGACAAAACCCAGAAACCGTGAAGCAAATGGACCACCTCCGAAAATCGCCCCCAGAAACCCTCCTCCTACAAAAACGCTGTGCCTTCAGGAACAGCTCGGAAGCTCAAGAAATATGCTGGCAAAAGGGCTGGATCTACCCACAAATCCTCCAGATGAAATGACCAACTCCTCAAGGCTGAAAACACTGAAAAATGCTGCCAGAACCCCACATAAAGACCCTACTCATCAGATCTGCGTCCTCCCTGACTGGATCTGCGTCCTCTCTGCCCGGATCTGCTGGATCTGAGTCATACAAGGCTGGATCTGCTACTATCTCTCCAGATCTGCGTCCCACAAGGCTAGATCTGCTCTCTTCGGATCTATGCTAGATCCCGATCTTGCCAATATCTCCTCAGATACGCAGCCTCAAAATTTTGGATCGATGTCTCTTAGGATCTAGGGCTGGATCGCCAATATCTCCCTCGGATACGCAATCTCCCAAGGCGCGGTCTGGTGCTGCTACCCCTCCGGATCTGCAACCTACGGAGACGGATACTGCAGCCTCTGCTCAGATCTAAAATCTCAGTGGATCTATCTTGTGCCTTCGAGATGCTGCGTCCTTCCTCTTGACGGCTTTGGAGCAGGCGTCCTCACAGAAGCGGCCCGATCGTCTTCTCTTTCTTGAAGCTGCGATTTTTTCTGCTAGATCTACATGACCACTAGGGCTTCTTCCTCTCAGACTCTCCACCTGCTGCTCTCACGGCCCAAGAAGATAGAACTCGAGAAATTAACCTTACTAGGGCGGGCACTCGAAGTCCCCCGAAGCTAAGGGTGAAACCAGAAATAACCTTACCAGGGCAGGCACTCGAAGTCCCCGAGGCTAAGGGTGAGATCTCCGACCGGAGACACTCGTGCACTAAACAGTGCTGCAGACCGACTAAACAACCGGCGTGCTGAAGCAGACAAAAGTCTAGCTATCAATATCAATATCAAAATATGCATACCCAAATGAGGTGAGAACCCCTCCTTTTATAATGTGGGCTTTCCTCAACTTAACTCTCCTTTGACTGCGCGATTTTACCTTGGGTAGGCTGATGCCTCCCCATCATACTCGTGTGGACCCCAAGGCCCCACTCTCTTAAGTTACAACGTCAATCTACTAGGAAAAGAACACTTTATTATAAAGTCAGGTGACTAAAGTGAGGTGACCCCTCTTATTTCTCACTTTATTTATTATGTCTAGCTAGAACGGCAAAATAAAGCAAAAAATGAAATATACCAGTGTGAGGGCTAATTGGGAATTATAGTCCTCCCGACAAAACGTTGCTTGTCCTCGAGCAAGCTGAAGTGATGGATCTTTGTAAGTACGCTCGCTCTCCCAAAGTGGCATCATGTCCAAGCAAAAATTGCTTGTTCTCTGACAATACTTAGAACAAGCCTACTCTCACCTTGGTGCTCCCACTATAAAATCTTGCCAAAAATGTGCCTGGGTCCCACTGAAACCTCTCTGTCTCCTGCATCACCCTAACATGAAGGGATATCTCAATGCCAGGATCCCAAACTGGCCTCTCATGGTACCAGCCAATCAATAGTCCTCCCGGATCCCATCGCCACTGTGGCCAATAATCGTACAAACCCCATGGCTCGGACTGCTCACTGCCTCTAGCTATGACTGAAGACCATGACCGCTGCTGCTCTGCATCTATGGCTGTGTAAGTTGTCCCATCGACTGTGCACCAGCTCATCATCTCTCTCCCATCAAGGCATGGAGTCGAAAATATAATGAGGAATATCTCCCTCCTGTGGATCCTCCATCTCCAAGCAATCATCCAGACCAAATGAGCCACCTCCCAACAAGGCAACTCCCAAAAATCTCCTTCCACCTCAAGCTCTGGTAATGAAGGTGGGCTGAAAATATGAACTTGGCAAGCATCATAGCTTACCTCATGCTGTCCTTCTCTCCACTCATGACAAGTGCAGAGTCTATGCTGATCCTGGGCTGCAAAATCGTTGCCCTCCAATGGCAAAGTGAAAAACAATCCACCATAGAAGGTTCCTCCATCGATGAAGGACAAGCTGGCCCAACACAAACCATAGTGCAGTCTCATCCACTGCAACCTCAGAAAATCACATGGCAAGCAATGTACAAGATCCAACACATCTACTAATGGATAGCAAATGGCTGAATATGACAACAACATAGGTCCAACCACTTGCCCATGGTTGTAAATATCAATCTCATGGCCCACATCAAAAGAGATCGCATACATAGTAGTGGTGGCCATGCCTCCTCCCATGCTCCCATTAGAACATGTAGTGCAGAATTTGTGAGAATTTTTCCCACTCACGGATACATCCAGCTCATGTGTCTCCCTCATAATCAAGCCTCCCCTACAAATCTGATATATATCAGCAAATGAAGACATGATCAGCAGCAAAATGAAGGAAATGCCGAAGGTCTCATGTGGTGCAAGAAGATAACCCTCCTTATGCTTGGAAACCCAAGTAAAGAAGAATAGGCCATAGATGTCTCTATCATCATTACTTCTTGTAAGTGCAACAAATATGAAGTGATCCTGGGACCTATGGGTTATAGATCCACCATATCTCTGCTGCGCATACTTCCTCCATAATGTTCTGCTCCAAGGTGACAACGCTGTGAGCTCATGCAAATGAGTTCCTGTCAGTACAAGACTCTGTTCTTTGACGTGCTCCTTGTCAAAGCCTCCTCCAATAATGCTACAACAAGTGCGCAATACTTCCCAAGATGGAAGTGCTTCCAAGCCATCCTCAAGGATCAAAGAGATAGTGCCATCCCCTCTTCCTGCAACATCATACAAAGTGTGAGAGCAAATCTGCCCTTGCTCTTCTAGGAACAAACCAAGCAACAAGACATTGTGTTGCCTCTCCATACCTCCATCAAACAACTCATGTGATGAAGACACAGTGAATGATATGAGTAACACATCAACACCATGCATCCATACTCTATGCTGCTCAACGATGCAAGTATCCATCCATCTTTTCCCCATCCTCCTACTCTTAGGAAGAGTGTTTGCCAAGTGATGGCCAAACTCTTTCAAGAGTAACCAGCGCAGCCAAGCCTCCTGCTGCCTGGTATCACGGATCTGCAAGTAGCCTCCTGGCTCCTTGCTCATCATCCCCATCCACTCAATCACTTGTGGATGCCTCCTTCTCCTCATCCTGGTACTCCTCCCATGAGGGCTACCATCCTCCCAAATCAAATTTCTGATTTTGCACTTCATGGGATTTTGAAGTATAAACTTCTCAAGGATAAATGAGACCCTATCAAGAATCAAATAGGTGGTAGGCAAAAACCTCCCATCATGATGTGTATGGCTCAAGGGATGTCCAACACAAGCATGAGAGATGTTATCCATCCGAAGATGTCCCCCATCTTCTGTCTGCTCTTGTGAGAAGGGAAGAAAGTCATTGCACCCCTTGGTGTGTCGAAGTGCATCTCCAGTGAGATCTCTCCTTGAGACCTCCCCTTCATCCATAGTCTGCTCCACCGAGTACCAACTCAAAATCTCTCGCCATCCAATCTCAACACGTGGCTGCTGTACCCTGTGCAACTCTGATCGTCTCATACCACTATCCAAGTCAACATATGAGACCTGACTAGGTGGCTCTTCCTCTCTCTCTTCAATGGGAAGAGATGTCCCAACAACTCTGCTAGTCCCATCCATGCATACCTGACGGGGAATGATCTGATGCTGCAATGTGCTCTCGGGTTGTACCATCAGGGAATCCAGTTGTTCCCCAATGTGGACCAGCTTGGCCGCCGACTTGGTACAAGTCACTCTCATACCCTCCAGCTCCTGATCCTGCAACAAAATGGTCTCCCGTACTGACGCGGCCTTCTCCCTCAGAACTCGAAGGTCTGTCCGAAGCCGATGACACCGCTGTCTGCGACCATCATCCAATATCTCTGTATCTCCTAGTGCCTCATCGATAGTGGATATATCTCCTGATACCTCACCCATCTGTCGTGTGCTGCTACCACCTGAAGACTCGGGCATCTCCTCAGTGGATGGCTCTACCGGGGTAGGCTCTACCTCCTCCACTACGATATCAACCGGCACGGTCAAGGAGGTCTCTAATGATGGTGAGTCCTGTGTCACACTAGGTGTAACCTCAGGCTCCCTGCAATCCTGTGTGTCCTCTTCCTCCAAGTGTGAGGTAACCATTTTAATGGTTTCCCTCTCTGATACTCGGTCAAGCTGGAAAGAGGTATCCAACTTGTCCACTGTGCGCTGTAGGTCCCTATCATGTGAGTGCTTGTTCCCTCTCTGAAAGTTGTGAGGTCTACTATCACGCTGGAGCTGATCATAATCTCTGCTAGCTGTGCGGTGGTGGTCTCCACCATGATGATGTCGGTGCCCCTGGTGTTGATCATGGAGTCTAATGCCATAACAGATCAGGAGATATTCCTCGAAGGGGAGAGCATCCATGAATGCCTGTCCGAGAGCATGATAGTTTGCAAGAATGTCAGCCATCCGAGCCGGATCTACCTCTCGCTGTACTAAATTTATTCCTGTGTCCTCTGGCAAGAATGTGGGCATAGTGGGACGTGTGGGTGTACATGACTCCCTACGCCGAGTGGCATCATACCGAACGATCTGAAAACCCCTAGGGAGTTTTCTCTGACCTACCTCTATAGCTGCAAGCCTCTTGGTTGCATCCTGCATGTGATGGATGAATGTATCCATCTTCTCAGCCAACTTCACAACTGTGTCTGCCATCGGATTCCGCTGATCTGTCTCCCTAAATCTCCTCTTATCCACATCACCTGCCATCAGCTCTTTCTGCTATGTGTCTACAGGCTCCTCAGAAACTGCACGGTTGCTGCAAAACCATATTGTTGCTTAACTTCGACCTCCGATTTACCCACTGAAAACTACTCGGAAAATTCTAGGAATTTGGGAAAGTGATCCTCACCCAAAACCCAGAAAAACCCAGAAAACGTTTTTCCTAATTCCAAACTTCAAAATTTGACCTTTTTTATTTTGGCCCTTTTTCCAACTGCGTTTCTGGAATTGCAACTGCTATTCCTCTGTATTATCTCTTTTCTGATGTCATAGACCACAGGCTGAGCCAGAATTATGCTCTGATACCACTGTAATATCCCCAAAGGGAAATAACCAGTAATAAACAGAAATATGCCAGACAGATATAGAAAATACAATGTTGAACCAGATCATGGAACAATTACACATAGAATGCCAGAAAACTGAGCCATTTTATTAATCTGAAAGTACATAGAGAGGAGTACAAGAAAATCAGAATGGGGGCACCTATCCTTGCTCAAGGCAAGTGAAGAATCCTCTCAGAAAATAGGAAATGGCTACTACAGAAACTGCATCCCAGCTGCTGGAAGAAACTGCCGTAAACTGCTGCTGCTGGAGTGAACTGAAGCTAGGGGCTGATCCCCTTGCCGGAATGAGCTAAAAATCTACGGATCACCTATACTCGCTGCTCCGGACAAAACCCAGAAACCGTGAAGCAAATGGACCACCTCCGAAAATCGCCCCCAGAAACCCTCCTCCTACAAAAACGCTGTGCCTTCAGGAACAGCTCAGAAGCTCATGAAATATGCGGGCAAAAGGGCTGGATCTACCCACAAATCCTCCAGATGAGATGACCAACTCCTCAAGGCTGAAAACACTGAAAAATGCTGCCCGAATCCCCACATAAAGACCCTACTCATCAGATCTGCGTCCTCCCTGACTGGATCTGCGTCCTATCTGCCCAGATCTGCTGGATCTGAGTCATACAAGGCTGGATCTGCTACTATCTCTCCAGATCTGCGTCCCACAAGGCTAGATCTGCGTCCCACAAGGCTAGATCTGCTGCTAGCTCTTCAGATCTATGCTAGATCTGCCAATATCTCCTCAGATCTGCAACCTCAAAGGCTGGATCTGCCAATATCTCCTCAGATCTGCAATCTCCCAAGCTGGATCTAGTGCTACCCCTCCAGATCTGCAACCTACAGAACCAGATCTGCAAATATCTGCTCAGATCTACACTCTCCAAGGCTGGATCTATCACTGTGCCTTCAGATCTGCGTCCTTCCTCTTCCTACTGGAACAGCGTCCTCACTCCAAACTGATCTGCGTCCTTCCTGCTGCTGAAACTGCGTTTTTCCTGCTAGATCTGCGCAGCCACTAGAGGGCTTTTTCCTCTCCCACTCTCCACCTGAAACTGCTACTGAAACTGAAAGATAGAACTCAGAAATTAACCTTACTAGGGCGGGCACTCGAAGTCCCCCGAAGCTAAGGGTGAAACCAGAAATAACCTTACCAGGGCAGGCACTCGAAGTCCCCAGAGGCTAAGGGTGAGATCTCCGACCGGAGACACTCGTGCACTAAACAGTGCTGCAGACCGACTAAACAACCGGCGTGCTGAAGCAGACAAAGTCTAGCTATCAATAAGAATATCAAATCATGAATGCCCCAAATGAGGTGAGAACCTCTCCTTTTATAATGTCAAAATCCCTCCAAAACTTAACTCTCCCTGGATCTGCGCAGTTTACCTTGGGTTAGCCTGATGCCTCCCCCATCATACTCAAGTGGACCCCCAAGGCCCCCTCTCTAAGTTACAACGTCAATCTACTAGGAAAAAGAACACTTTATTATAAAGTGAGGTGACTAAAGTGAGGTGACCCCTCTTATTTCTCACTTTATTTATTATGTCTAGCTAAAGCGGCAAAATAAAGCAAAAAATGAAATATTCCAATTAGCAAGGCTAATTGGGAATATTACAATCCTCCCGCGCAGAGCATCAGAAGCGTCTGATGGCCGAGAACCCGAAATAGTAGAAGATGTTGTTGAAGAAATTGACCCGATCTCGCGACTGACCAAGTACGTGGCGTTGTGCAAGCCCACAGTCGAGGTGACCAAGGACCTGGATAAGGCCAAGCCGCATATCAACATGCTCTTGCTCCCAGAGAATGTGCCATTTGAGGGCGAGACGTTGACGAATATCCCCGCGCTAAAGATGGAAGATTGGGATTTGGGGACCACACAAAGTTCCCAAAGTTTGAGCCCTCAAAATACTTGGAGCAGGTACCCTATGAGGGAGGAGTTGTTAAGGTGGAGCAAATGAAATGGGCCTTGGGATATCAGCAGTCGGGGCTGCAGAACCTTTTGACGATCCCGCACTTCGGGTGCAACCCTATTAATGGTATTTATGTGCGCCAACTGATGGCCCTGGTGCACGACGATTGCCTTTGGTTGGGGACACCTATTCCCATCGATGCAGCACTCATTCATCAAATTACCAATTTTCCCCATCAAGGAGAAGACCATGCGGCGACCTTTGGAGGAAAGGGTCAAGAGAAGAAGGTAGCGGACGATGTAAAGAAGAAATGTGAGGTAAATAGGAACACTCGGGGGTTCGTACTCAGTGAGATAAATGACCCCACAGTAAAGTTTGGCACCTTGATCCTAGCTTGTAAAATGATGAGGAAGTGTCTTGCCAAGGAAATACCGACATCAGCAATTGCGCTAACTGCGCAATGCGCAAAGGGAATTCAATATAACTGGGCCAAATACTAATGCTAGGAGTTCTTAGAGAACGTCTAGGAAGCGCAGGAAGATGGAAAACTATTCCACTGTGTCTGGTTATTACTGCTAATTGCACTGATTGGATGGAGGCCACCGGCGCAATCTCAGCTACCAGATATTGAACCAAAATTGTGCAAGGCCGCACGCGACGCGTCTCTATGGGCGACAAAGATTCCAGCAAGGGTGACCGAGAATAAATTTTTTTGGGTCCTTTTCGAAGCTGAGTTGTATCAGGCGGTTCAGTCCGAGCCGCGCTTGTCACCAACCTTGTACAACCAGTACAAGCATATCGTCGATTTCAAGGCAACGTTTCACAATGTCCACATTCGCGCAAAGGCGAACATGGCAGGAGTCTGGTATGATCTGCCATAACTGGTGACAGAAGAAGATCTTGCGCAGATAATGATAGGATGGCCCTCTGTTTGGTTGACCACAGTAACAAATTCTTGTGCGACCTCATCCACCCAGCCGCAGCCCTCTACATCTAAGGCGCATACAAATAAAGACCAGAAGGACACGCAAGAACCAACCACCACGACAGAGACAGAGAACCCACCCACCGACACAGTGGATGTGCCAAGTGATACAGAGATGGAGGGTCATGAAGGAGACAGCGCAAACGCACCCTAAACAGACACAAGTCGAGGCACCAAGAGAGGGCCTCAATTCCTGCCAGGTCCACCCCCAAAAAGGAAAGCATTTAAGAAGACCAGGATAGAGCCATTAACCCTCACAGATGGAGATTTCGATGAAATTAGCAACATGGTAAAGACAGTAACAGAAGGTGTATGGAGCAATCGGTCCTTGAAGATGTGCAGCAAGGACTCAATCAGCTAAGAGTGCAAGCGAGCATGGTTCAAGCAAGCATGTTGGTCGTTCGACACCCATCTGCTTCAGAGAGCCGAGTGTTTCATGTTCTGGGAGCAGCACTTCACCTTCACAATCCAGTGTTGCATACAACTATTCATGCAGGGCCCGAGGTCGGAATTGACTTGGCCGTTTTCCCTAGTGGTAAGCTACATTCCATGCATACCATGATTACAGATGAGTTGTAATATAGGGAGTACAAGGCATTGCAGGACATCGTTGAGGTCCAGAAGCAGACTGAAACATGCCATAAGGGGCAGCAATTCGCCAAAGAAGCCCGGAGCGCTGCGGAGAGACAGCGTGTGCAATTACAATCACTCATCAGTGGGTTTTGCTCCGAGATCCCAGACTTGACAATACCCACTGCTACTGCGGCCACTACCAATTTGGAGAGTTTGGTAGTCGCACTTAAAGCCTCAAGGTTAAAGATAGCCACTATGCGCGCTGAGTTAGAGCAAAATATCACAGATTTACAGGAAAAATTGCGACCAGAGACGCCCCCAGAGGTCAGAGCACAGCGCGTTGCAGTAGTCCAGGAAGCCACTGCAAGTATCACAGCGGCTGTAGAAGCATGCAGCACACTTTTTGAGGATGACATGGGCATCTGGACTTCCATCCAAGATGACCCCGTGATTCATCAGATGAGGATGGATTTACGCACGAAGGAGCAACAGTTCAATGACATCAGAGTCATTGTGCCGACCCTAGTACCAGCTCAAAGGTTAGCCTGCCTGCAGGAAGGACGTGCAATTTAGACCGAGATCGATACGCTGCGTCAACAGGGGCAGATATTAGAAGCCAAAATGCAGCCATGGGTCAAGGAAGCGCTACAGCTCTCACGGACGATCAACAGAGCAGTGAAGGGGCTCCAGCAGACACAATGAAGCATCAGCCTAGCAAGAGAAGGTACGACCATAGAGAAGTTTGTGGGAGAAGCTCAGAGCGTCACAGTACAAAACATTGAGATCATTCAACCACTCAAAGACGCCATCCAAGTATTGCGGACCAAGATGCAGGACACTAGACCAGAGTGACTCGAGGACGAGTCACTCGATTGTGTTGGGGAGCTGTTTGGCTAGGGTCTCCTAGGGTCAAGTTTTGGGTACAATTTTGCCTAAGTTTTGTAGAAATGCGCTGCGCACAAAAAAGTCAAGGAACTTTGGGGCTGGTCAAAAATTTCTTTATCACTATAGCAAGTTAAAGGGAAAACATGGGGCTCAAACCACAATTTGAGACCATGGTATTTGCGCGTATTAGTCCTATAAATATGTATAAGGTCAAGTCGAATTAGAAATCATCTTAGATCTTATCTTGTGAATGAACTATCTTATGTGATCTAATTTTGGAAAAGTTGTGTTGGTCTGGGTTGGATGGCCTCCCGCTAGCTGTGTGCATAGAGACCTAGTCCTGAGTTGTGTGCAAGGACTCTACTGCTGTGTGCGTAGGAAAAGACTATTGTACTGATTGAAGATATAGCAATAAAGAGAAGAGTTTTGATGAATTGTGATCTACTTGTGTGATGTTATATTAATGTGTTAATGCATTGATTTACTTATATATCTGTTGTTGTTAATGAATGCGCATTTATATGAAGTTACACATATGTTAGTAGATTCCTGTCTTCGCACAAGTATTGCATGATTGGTTATGATCTTTGATAAAGGATACATCTCTATAGTTGTGAAAAATTTATTCCTATTTCTGTTGAGTAGATCTGAATAAGGAAAATTGTATGTTTCGCGCATGAATGTATTACAGTTAAGGGATTTTATGTGTTAGATCTGAATTGGGTTAAGGAAGTCATTGCACAGGGCAGTAACCATTAGATCTGTTAAGAAGAGATAAGATCCACATCACACGCTCTCTCAGAGTGCGGAAACCTGGTTCCAGCACTCCCCCATACTGCTTCGCATGAGACTTTGGTCTCCACAAGCAGATCACTGCCGAAAGGGCCAGTAGTTGGAGAGTTTTGTTGGTTGCGCAGAACACTCTGAACCTGGGTCAAGACCCCTCAATCCAAGAAGATGTAAGCTTCAAGTTTCATTCCATTGGAGTAGTCAAAGGATTGCACTCAGCCATCCCAAACTTGTTCAATACATCTCCAATGTACTTCTTCTAAGAGAGGAATATAAACTTAGGATGTTGAGTTACTCCTACACCAAGATAGTAGTGAACATAGCACAAATTAGTCATTTCAAATCCTTTCCACAATTCCTTCTTTATGGATGCAATATAGCTCTCATTGTTCCCTGTCATCAAAATATCATCTACATACACCACGAGATATACAACTGTTTTTCCAAATTTCTTGACAAACAAAGTTGCATCATCAAGATCATAATCTTTGAAGTTATATTTCAGAAGATGCTCAGTTAACTTCTCATGCCAAGCTCGTTGTGCTTGCTTAAGGCCATACAAGGATTTTACAAGCTTTCATATTTTGTGTTCTTGGTCCTTCACAACAAATCCTTCTGGCTGGGACATAAAAACATTCTCCTTTAGATCTCCATTCAAGAAAGCGGCTTTTACATCCATCTAATGGACTTTCCAACCATTCTGAGCTGCCAAGAAAAAGACTATCAGGATGGTAGCCCAATTTGCTGTGGGGGCAAAAGTATCCTCATAATCGACCCCTTCTTTCTGTGCAAAACCTTTTGCCACAAACCTGGCTTTGTGCTTATCAAGTGAGCCATCAGCTTTGTACTTTTTTCTTGTAGACCCACTTACAGCCAATAGGTTTTGGTTCCCAATGAAGGATCAACCAGCTTCCAAGTGCCATTTTTATCAAGGCATCATATTCCTTTTGCATCGCTTCATTCCATTCATCATGAGAAGTGGCTTCTTTGAAGGAAGTTGGTTCAAAATCTGTAGACAAATTCAATTCACAATTATAAGAAACATCCATATCAATAGGTGAATCAGAATCATCTACATCACCTCCATTTCGCCAGGAGGAACTTCTTGTTCGTGTCTTTCCAACCTCATCACGATGGACATTTTCAAGTGTCTTTGTCAGCCATTTTGGAGGACCTTTCTGAGATGGCCCGGGATGCTCAGTTGACTGAGTTGGGGTTGAACCAAGACTTACTCTCCCAATTCTTTCAATCACATCACTCATAGTGTCATCCGTCGCTAGATCTGCATGTGGGGGAGAAAGTGCTTCAGAAGAAGATTCTATGGATTGATCCAGTATAGGAATCCCCCGTTCAAGATGTGGAATCTGATTATCAAATTCTTGAAATAATTTTGCATGCCATAATCTATCCAAGCGATCAAGATTACGCTCAACAACATTGTCAATCTTGGAAGATTCAATAAATATGACATCTCTAGATACTACAAACTTCTTATTAACTTCATCATAGAGACGATATGCCTTGGAGGTATTTGAATACCCCAAGAAAATACACTTACGACTCCTTGCACCAAGTTTGTTTCTTTGTTCCTTAGGCATCAAGGCATAACAAGTGGAACCAAAGACCTTGAGATGCTTTACCAAAGGAATATGGCCATGCCACATCTTGCTTCTAATTGCATTAAAAGGACACCTAATCTTCATATACACAGCACAGAACTGCATCAACCCAAAACATCAATTTTACATTCTTGAAAAACATCATGGAGCTTACCATATTTAAAATGGTCTTGTTCATTCTTTCAGCTACACCGTTCTGTTGGGGATTGTAACGCATAGTTGTTTGATGTTTGATCCCATGTTGGCAAAGATAGTTTTCAAATTTATTTGAAGTGTATTATTTCCATTATCAGTGCGAATAGAGCTAATATGAGTTTGTGCATCATTTTCAATCCTAGCATGAAAGTTCTTGAATGTTTGAAAAACATCAAATTTGTTCTACAATATGTACACCCAACACATTCTGGTGTAGTCATCAATAAATGTCATCATATATTTATTGCCATTTGCAGAAGGAACGGGCATGGGGCCACATAAATCTAAATGAATAAGTTCATGTTTTCTATGTGCTCTAGAATGTGAATCATGAAAATATTGTTTGCTATGCTTTCCTAGAATACAAGCATCACATTACTTAAGTTTCCTAGGAATTGTAGGCAAACCAGTAACACCATTTTTCTTCAACAATCAAAGGTTGTCATAGTTCAAGTGTCCAAATCTAACATGCCATAAAAGACTTGATGGGAATGTACCTTCATTATAGTGAGAACTGTATGCAAAGCTTTGTGCATGAGCAGAGGTACCTTGCAGCTTTAGAAGTCTTTCTTCTTCTATCTCCATCATGACAAGTGAGCGATCTGATTCTTTTCAACCTTGCCATCAAACATATGAATGGAGTGTCCTTGCTGGCGGATGTGGACCAAAGACAGCAAGCTTCTCCTCAACTCTAGGATATATAGAATATCATGTAGAAGAAAGTCTGGAAAACCAGGCAGTTTAAGCCTGATTGTGCCAAGCCCTAATGACTTGAGTTTCTGATTTGTCTGCAAAGTACACTGCTCGATCAACCTTGTCAGTGAATTCTTCAAAAAAATCTTTTCTAAAAGTCATTTGGCATGTTGCTCCTGAATCAAGCAACCAATCATTTTCCCAAGAAGCAAGTGAAGCATTAAACAAGTCTTCAGTTATCCCAATATTACAATGTGCCACAACATAATGAGCGGATTCAGGTGCTTTACCTTTCTCTTTGTCATGAATTTTACCTTTGGCTTCATTTCTTTCTTGCTCAATTTTGTCCCATGGCAGCTTGCATGTGGATGCATCATGTCCATCTCTATTGCACCATGTGCAATGAAGATCAGACTTTTCTCCTTGAAATTGTCTACCCCCCCTGCCTCTGAAATTTTTCTTTCTCTTCCTCTTCGGCCAACTCTTCCTCTAAAAGAATCTTGAGCATGATTCTTCTCGCTATGTGCAAGACACATAGCTCCTTCAGAAGACTTAGGAGTTGTCTTCTTCCCAAAAGCCTTTTCTCTCTCTCTGCAAACTTCTGCTCAAGGGAGTCAAAGGTAATCTTCTTGAGATTTCCACTTACTTGCAATGACTAAAGATAATGTGAGTAAGTGGTATATAATGTCTTGAAATAAGCTATGAGAGGTATGTCTATTTCAACACCAATGTTTTTAATGTCATGCATGATAAATCTTACTTCTGATGGTAAAGCAAGAGGGTCATCATTTTTCAATTCAAGACTAAATAGTTTAATCATCAATTGAACAAATTCAAGTTCTTAGTGTGAGTGATACAGTTCTTTCAACTTCTTCAAGGCTTCATAAGCATTTGAGAATGGTGTAATATGGCGACTCACCTCTTCATTTGCAGATCCTACAATCAAGGCATAGGCATTGTTGTTCTTGTTGTCCCAAATGGAGATCTCCTTGTCTGATGTAGCTTTGCAAGTCCATTTTCTCCGTCTCCTTCACAAATTCCTTTCCACGACTCATTATAAATGAGAGTGTGCTTGATTTTCCGAGACCACTCAGTATAGTTCTCCTTGCCAGTGAGAACCACTCCCACAATAGATATGAGAAAATGCATTATGAATATGTACTGTAAAAAAAAATTACACTCTGCTATAAAAAAATGCAATTCTGGTGCTATTTTTTTTTGTAAAAAATGAATACTTATGCTAAATTTTTTTATGCAAAGGTATATGTGGGGAAGGGCTTATATGGGGGAGGTAAAATCTGGGGAGGTATATGTGGGTTAGGGTGTTTCTAGGGGAGGTTGTTTCTGGGGAGGGAGAATATGGAGTGGGCATCAATGTGTATGTAAATGTGTAGGGAGACCGTGTGGGAGGAGCAACATAAGGAGCGGCGTATGGAGAGGAGTCGGGTGTGGAGAGCATTGAGGAGGGAGCACTATCGAGGGAGCGGTGTATTGTCCACTGCGTATTACCATACCTCAACACCAAGTCAATGCAACAAGCACAAAGCTGATGGAGCCGACTATATAGAGGGAGGGGCAATGGAGCGCAGAGTTGTCCATGGTAGAACCACTGGGGAAAGCAACTCACCTCCCAATCGGTATTGTGTGGTAGGAGGGAGGTTGACTGTAATAGGGGCCGTCGGTGTGACTTGTTACAGTGTGGGAGGGAGGTTGGCCAGGAGTATCCAGGAGTATGGAGGACCGCACGGTGTGGGAGGAGTTGATGTTGTGGGGAGGTGCAAGGGCACAGAGGTGTGGGAGGAGTGGACACTGCCTTTGGAGGTTGCTTGGTGTATTGTTGCGCGTGGAGGGTTGTGCAGAGGAGTCAACTTTGAGACCACCCGTGAGCCAGATAATGTGAGTAAAACTCAGCGAATATGTATGAGGCTGCATGATTTTAAATACTTAGGAGAGGTAGCAAATATGTTGGGAGAGCACAAAGCGATTTTGCAGTAATGCCAGGATTTTGCAGAATTCCGGTAGTATGAAAGAGACAGTTTTGCAGAATGGAGGAGGGAGTTACAAGGGCAGGGAAGCCAAAAATGGAGTTGGCTTTGATACCATTTCAGGAGAGGAGGTAATTGCAGCAAAGCTGAAATGAATTGCATTAAGGGTGCACACAAATATCTACATGGAGGGTTACAATTTCATCCAATCCCTAGGATTAGGTGTCAACAATACCATTCATTCATATCTTATTCATTATAACTATATTTTGTCATTTATGGACTTAAGTTTTCTGCAATGCTCATGTTGGTTTTTTCCTCAATAAATGAACCTTCTTCATTTCATT
Organism: Pinus albicaulis; assembly: GCA_034641835.2. Classification (NCBI taxonomy): domain Eukaryota; kingdom Viridiplantae; phylum Streptophyta; class Pinopsida; order Pinales; family Pinaceae; genus Pinus; species Pinus albicaulis. Next base: position 1,954,020,522 of record CM076578.1, on the reverse strand, counting down.
AGTAGCAGAGCTTCATTTCTCATCTTAATTTTTAAACACACCTCTTTTCAAAACTCTAATCCAATGTTTGGCCATAAATTATCCAAATTTTATCTATTTGGGTTATTGACCAAAATTAGGCCTTTAGCCATTAAAAATTCGGAGTTTCCATCGAAAAAGAATTACTCTGCAAAGAAAATCAAAAGAATCAATATAATATTTTTCCATTAAACATTTAAAATGAAAATTACCACTCAACGAATCAAGGAAAAAAATTATAGCAACGAATCATTATCGAGTTGCTGCAAGAATAAGAACCTAGAAAAAGAGCATATGGATGCATCATGTCCATCTTTATTGCACCGTGTGCAATGAAGATCAGAGTTTTCTCCTTGAAATTGTCTACCCCCCCTCCTCTGAAATTTTTCTCTCTTCCTCTTCGGCCAACTCTTCCTCTAGAAGAATCTTGAGCATGATTCTTCTCGCTATGTGCAAGACACATAGCTCCTTCAGAAGACTTAGGAGTTGTCTTCTTCCCAAAAGCCTTTTCTCTCTCTCTGCAAACTTCTGCTCAAGAGAGTCAAAGGTAATCTTCTTGAGGTTTCCACTTACTTGCAATGACTAAAGATAATGTGAGTAAGTGGTATATAATGTCTTGATATAAGCTATGAGAGGTATGTCTATTTCAACACCAATGTTTTTAATGTCATGCATGATAGATCTTACTTTTAATGGTAAAGCAAGAGGGTCATCATTTTTCAATTCAAGACTAAATAGTTTAATCATCAATTGAACAAATTCAAGTTCTTAGTGTGAGTCATACAGTTCTTTCAACTTCTTCAAGGCTTCATAAGCATTTGAGAATGGTGTAATATGGCGACTCACCTCTTCATTTACAGATCCTACAATCAAGGCATAGGCATTGTTGTTCTTGTTGTCCCAATGGAGATCTCCTTGTCTGATGTAGGCTTTGCAAGTGCATTTTCTTCGTCTCCTTCAACAATTCCTTTCCACGACTCATTATAAATGAGAGTGTGCTTGATTTTCCGAGACCACTTAGTATAGTTCTCCTTGCCAATGAGAACCACTCCCACAATATATATGAGAAAATGCATTATGAATATGTACTGTAAAAAAAATTACACTCTGCTTTAAAAAAAATGCAATTCTGGAGCTAATTTAAAAAAAAAAAATTTGAATACTTGTGCTAAATTTTTTTTTATGCAAAGCTATATGTGGGGAAGGGCTTATATGGGGGAGATAAAATATGGGGAGGTATATGTGGGTTAGGGTGTTTCTAGGGGAGGGTGTTTCTAGGGAGGGAGAATATGGAGTGGGCATCAATGTGTATGTAAATGTGTAGGGAGACCGTGTGGGAGGAGCAGCATAAGGAGAACCGTATGGAGAGGAGTCGGGTGTGGAGAGCACTGAGGAGGGAGCACTATCGAGGGAGTGGTGTATTGTCCACTGCATATTACCATAGCTCAACACCAAGTCAATGCAACAAGATCCAAGCTGATGGAGCCAACTATATAGAGGGAGGGGCAATGGAGCGCAGAGTTGTCCATGGTAGAACCACTAGGAAAAGCAACTCACCTCCCAATCGGTATTGTGTGGTAGGAGGGAGGTTGATTGTAATAAGGGCTGTCGGTGTGACTTGTTACAGTGTGGGAGGGAGGTTGGACAGGAGTATCCAGGAGTATGGACGACTGCACGGTGTGGGAGGAGTTGATGTCGTGGGGAGGTGCAAGGGCGCAAAGGTGTGGGAGGAGTGGACACTACCTTTGGAGGTTGCTTGGTGTATTGTTGCGCGCAAAGGGCTGTGCAGAGGAGTCAACTTTGAGACCACCCGTGAGCCAGAGAATGTGAGTAAAACTCAGTGAATATGTACGAGGCTGCACGATTTTGAATACTTAAGAGAGGCAGCGAATATGTTGGGAGAGCGCAAAGGGATTTTGCAGTAATGCCAGGATTTTGCACAATTCCAATAGTATGAAAGAGACAGTTTTGTAGAATGGAGGAGGGAGTTACAAGGGTAGGGAAGACAAAAATGAAGCTAGCTTTGATACCATGTCAGGAGAGGAGGTAACTCCAGCAAAACTGAATTGAATTGCATTAAGGGTGCACACAAATATCTACAAGGAGGGTTACAATTTCATCCAATCCATAGGATTAGGTGTCAACAATACCATTCATTCATATCTTATTCATTATAACTACATTTTGTCATTTATGGACTTAAATTTTCTGCAATGCTCATGTTGGTTTTTTCTTCAATAATTGAACCTTCTTCATTTCATTAGTAGCAGAGCTTCATTTCTCATCTTAATTTTTAGACACACCTCTTTTCAGAACTTCTCTAATCCAGTGTTTGGCCATAAATTATCCAAATTTTATCTGTTTGGGTCATTGGCCAAAATTAGGCCTTTAGCCATTAAAAATTCGGAGTTTCCATCGAAAAAGAATTACTCTACAAAGAAAATCAAAAGAATCAAAATAATATTTTTCCATTAAACATTTAAAATGAAAATTACCACTCAAAGAATCAAGGAAAAAAAATTATAGCAACGAATCATTATCGAATTGCTGCAAGAATAAGAACCTAGCAAAAGAGCATTCAGGGGGAATTTCGGTAATTAGCATTTCATTGGTATTTCCTTTCAAAAACATTTCAAGGAAATTCAGGAATAGCATAAAATATGGTCGTGGTATATGTTCAAGCGTACCAGCAACAATCCCAAACTCCATGTGGGTACAAGTATACCAAGATGTAATCCCATTTCAAATCTGCCAGAATCTTTTGCCAGAGAGTTTAATTGCAGACTCATAGCCATATAAACTACAAACATACAACCAGCTAAGTAGTTCCACCAAGCAAACGACCATCCAATTGAAATTACACTTGACACGAACAGGCGTTGTAGAAAACCCCCTAATAAAAAAAATCGTGGGAAGAAGAATTTGCTGAAATCCGGGTTTCGGTTTGGGTTTGGGTTTGAGAGGCACAGTTCGAAGCTGGGTGGAGATTGGAGTTCGGTACTGCAGCAGTGAAGTGGTTGAAGCTTAACATATACAATTGCTAAATGCATTCAAACATGATAATGGGACAAGAAATTTCAGAACCTCTTGAAACAAATGAGTTAGGACAAGTGAAAATTGCAACATCAACCAACGCTGTGAAATGGTTTTGGGTCAATGCCAAACAGTATCGGGGCAATTTTAAAATGAAGACTAGCCCATCTAAAATGGGAGCAGACAAGGAAAAAATGGTCTCAAAGGGAAAGTACTCAAGCCCTTCGCAATAAGCAATATTCAAACAAGTCCCCTTTGCAAGCATATGGCAACAACAGGCATAGAGGAAAAGTCATTGATGATTTTGCCTTGTACAGTCCCACATCCACACCTCTCACTTGGTCATCTGATCTCTATGTGAAAGAATTGTTAAGTGCAAAAAAGAGGTTAGAGGTTTTAAAAGCTAAAGAGCAGGAAAGAGATCATACAATTCATGTGATAACATGTTAAATTTGGCAACTAGGGCCAAACTCCATGTTGCACTTCTGTAATATCCCCAACTTGGGATTGCTAGCAAGGCATGCCTGAAAAACGCATTTTTCAGGAATGTATGCTATAGCAAACAAGATTAGCCCTTGGATCCCTTAGATATGATAATCTAAGACCCAAATCCAAGAGGAAATCAGAAGCCAAGCAAACTAGGTGAGGTAAACAAGCCTCTCACACCTAGAATGGCTGGAAAATGCCCAAGAATGGGACTGCAGCAATATGTAAACACAATGTTGGGGCAGCAGCAAGCTTTTAGATCATAATATGTGTTAAAAAACACAAAGCTATGAATTAATGTTAAACAGCAACTGATTACAGCTTTCATGTTCCCAAAAGTTGAGGAAATGCAGCGAAATAAGCCCCAAAAACGTTATTCCCAGCTATTTGCGTAATAACAAAGGAAAATAACGGTGGGATCCCTTAGATCATGTCATATGGGACTTACATACCAGATGGGAGCAAAAACAAATCACTCTAGCTAAGTTAAACAGATCTACCGGTCCCGATATGGCTCAAAAAGGCCCAAATCCCATGACTTTTAGCATACAAAATCACTGAAGCAAAGGACAGCGTGATTCAGTGAGGGTTTCTACAATAAATAACGGTCCTCAACAGATCTGGAGTTTATATTATGCAAGAGTGAAGAAAAATGGGGATTCAACCCTTTTTATACAGCAAAAGACAACCCGGCAAGGGCCTCATGAAAGTACATGTATAAAATGATAGATCTGCAGATCTAGATCTGGAAAATGCAGTATACTATAGCTCTGTATATATATGTAGCTGAAAATGTACAAGAAAGAGAAGAAGGATGATATACAAAACTTTCCGGGAGAAGGGTTGGCCCTTCCTCCAAGGAATAAGCTCACAAACAAGGGTTCGAACCCTGCTACTGCAACACTGTGAAAAATGACGCAATTCTTGCCAAGGACTGCGCTGTAGGAGATGGAAAATGGTTTGGCCACATGCCAAGATGTCCAATATGCTCAGAAACCTCCTTTACAGATCTTACAAAGAAAGGGAAGCTCCTCTAAAAGATAAGCTCAGAAGATGGTGTTGTGAAACCTTCCACTACAACACCCTGCAACACAGTACTATACTCTGCAGAAATAACGTTGTGGCTGAAGGAGGATGCTTGGCCTCAAGCCTGAATGTGGAAAACTGAAGTGCAATACTCCTCCAAGAGGCCTCTCAAGGTAGGAGAAGGAATTCCTAAACAGGAATGCCTGGTGCTAAACAGCACTGCAACTCTGCTAAACAGCAAGAGGATGTCAAATAGTCATGCAGATCAAGATCAATAATCAACAAGCTAACCTCAAATGGCTACCATCCCCTTCCTTATAAGCTATGTGAGGCTCCTCACCTTGGGTCCCACCCATTAGGGTTTCCACATGCACATGATCAATCTCCCTCCAAAACTGCGTTGTGTCTTCATGAAGGCTCTCCTCCAAAATCACGCTATTTGATTTGGTCAAGGTTGACCTCTTCAACCTGCTTCACCCCCTTTCACACTTAAGTGTCTCCAAGCTAGCTCTCATATGTTTGTTTAGGCTGATCCTTGTTCACATTGAGCTATTTGCAATGTTGATCCACTCCTCTTCATGCATGTTGTTGACTTGGTCAAACTTGACTTTGTCCACAAGCAAAAGTCCCTTTTCACACATTAGGGTGTGAAATCCAGCTACTATAATGATCCCCTTTCACATCAAGAGGGTTTTTATGCTGATTTTAGTTAAGTATGGGTCTCCTCCCCCATTTATTCATCTACTAAGTGCAAAAATCAAAAATCAATATTCCCCTTAGCTGCTTGCTAAAGTAGGAATATTACAACTTCTCATATGATGGAGATGATATTTTTGTTGGATTTCTCTTTCGGAGAGGTGCAAGATTGATCTAAAGATCATCTTGTTTGGATGAGCAGAAGTTGGATTTTGAATTTATCAAGTGCAATTTGTCAAGGTCAGCCAAAATTGTAATGTAGGCTCACAAGCCCCAAAATATGTGTCGCACACCCACAGTCATAGATATAAAAAGGAGTGGCATGTGTTGGAAATACTGAGAGGGGGGTGAATCAGTATTTCTTTTCAATTGTTAGTTATTGCCAGTTAGATTCTACACAATTAAAGATAGAGAGGTGTCTAATGATAATATTAAGGATTAATAAGAATTTCAATCCCCTTTCTAATAATAGTATACAATAAATGAGTGAGGGCACCAACCCTTTTAACGAAACAGACACCAACCTGTTGCCAAGCACCAACTTGGACTTTGATGAGGCTCCGACCTCTAGGGCTTTGACCCTACCTCCTCAAAGCACCAACCTTTTGTTTAGGAGCTCCTACTCCAAGGACACCAATCCTTCTTTGCTTGGTTTAATAGAGAATGTGAATAGTGCTTACTTGAATGTTCTTGACATATTCATCACTATATTATTTCTTCCAAAGTTCTTCACTGACTTCACTGTCCACTTGTCTTCATCACTGTTCAAGTCTTCAAATAGTTCATACCTCTAATATCAAGTATGTGATCACTGTTTCGAGTCCCTCAAGGACACATGTCTGAGGTACTAGTCCATCCACTGCACCGAGCTGTTGTGACTGTCAAGGACGCCACAGGTATCTTCAAATCATTGCTACAATAATCTGCTCCCCAAACTGTTCTTAATGGTGACTGCTCTTAATTAGTTAAAATTTTGCTGCTATAGGTCCAGGCTCCACAAGTATGCCTTCAAGGTGTTGTTGTCCAAGCTTCTAAAACAATCACTAGTGTGCACTCGAGGTAAAGTAACTTGAGTTTTTAAGGAATATCCAACAGATTAACTGAAGTCTGCTTCTATTCACAACGCCAAGCACAGATCCGAGCTCAGAATTGCTACCATAGGTGACTAGTATAATATGTAGCTGAAGTCTTCACATCAAATAGGTTGGAACCCTTAGGATAGTCCTCCTCCACAGGTTAGCTATCACAGGTGGCTGCCACAGTTTGGTATGATTGTTCCTCCACAGATCCGCAGTCACAGGTGGCTGCCACAGCTACAGGTCCAAGCCTTTATTGCTAGCCTCAGATTTGAACCACAGGGAGTTGTCCCAACAGAATTAACCCAGGTCCGAGTTGTTTGATCACTGTAGGTCCCTATCACTGTGACACATCACAAAAACGAGGTCCTGAAGTATTGCAGTGAGCCATCAAAACAATCTGAGCTGTTGTGATAGGAGTATACAAGTCTGAGTGTGATGGCAGCTCCAAATACGAGGGTATCAACTCAAATATTTACCCAAACAAATCTTAAAAAGACTTCCTCGGTGTCCCTACTTCACAAGGTATGAACTCTGGTATATCTCTGTATTTCTTGACCAAATTTCTCCTTAAAAGTGAGAACCGAACTGTATATTTATAGTGTGACAACTACGAAAATGAAGGGTCGCGTCTTTGCAAATAGGCCGACATGAAGGACAAGGATAGGTCGGCTCACTAATAAGGTTAATTTTTTCTAACTTAAAAATTCATATCTGCCAAACCGCTTGGAGTTTTGGGGCGTGTAAGAGCTCATTATAAAAGGAAAATTATGCTCTAAAGGATGGTGAAGGTCTCATAAAGAAATTCTGCTTCTAAAATCGTGAAACAGATTTTTCTTTGTGACTGTCCTTAAATTTTATGCATAGAAAGATTGGGACAGCATGAGGAATGTTTGGGGCAGCGTGGCTTATACATTCTTTGGTTTCTTCATTGCTATTAATGCCATGTAGCATCATGTATCAACAATGTCATCATATACCAATGCAGTGATATGTCATAGTGCAACCTTCATCTCAGTCAAAGACATATTGACATCAATGACAATCTAAATTAACAATCTCCCCCTTTGTCATTGATGGTAATATTCTTGCCCTTCCAACATTCTCTCCCCCTTTGTCATTGATGGTAATATTCTTGCCCTTCCAACATTCTCTCCCCCTTTGTCATCAATGGCAAATGGGGTGCCCAAGTACTCCCCCTGTCAAGCTGCTCCCCCTAACATACTGTACTCCTGACATGCTGCGTGATTTAATGTGATGCAAGAGCAACGACTCCCATCTTTTGGTGAAGATACTCAAATGCTTCTCGTGGAAGGGGTTTTGTAAAGATATCAACAATTTTCTCTTTTGTATTGACGTATTCCAACCTGATATTGTGTTCAGCAACTTGTTCATGGAGAAAGTGGTATTTGATTGGAATATGTTTGGTCCTTGAGTGCATCACCGGATTCTTTGACAGACTGATGGCGCCAGTATTGTCACAAAAAATAGTAACTAGTTGCTTAGTTTCTATGTTGACATCCCTCAGGGCTTCCTTCATCCATAGAATTTGTGTACAACAATGAGCAGCAGCTATATATTCGGCTTCAGCTGTAGAAAGGGATATAGATGATTGTTTTTTACTGAGCCGAGATACAAGACAATCTGCCATAAAGAATGCATTTCCACTGGTACTTTATCGATCATCCACGCTTCCGGCCCAATCAGCATCAGAGTAAGTTGTCACAATAAGAGTTGAACTCTTAGGATACCAAAGACCGAAATCAATCGTTCCTTTCAAATATCTGAGAATTCTCTTCACAGCTGCTAGATGGGATTGTTTAGGACTTGACTGAAATCTTGCTACCATTCCTACTGCTTGCATAATATCTGGTCTTGTAGCAATTAAGTATAGGAGAGCTCCAATTATTGATCTGTAAAGAGTTGCATCTATGAGAGGGGTATGATCATCTTTGCTTAATTTACAATCCGTGGTCATCGGTGTGCTCATAGGTGCACAATCTTCCATCCCATATCTTTTGAGCATGTCTTTAAGATATTCTGCTTGAGATATAAACATGCCTGTAGAGGTTTGAGATAGGTTTGAGATATTTGTAGTCCAAGAAAGTAAGACAACTCACCAATCATTGTCATCTCAAATTTTTTGGACATATTTAGAACAAATTCGTGGCTCATTTCCTCATTATTGCTAGAAAATATTAGATCATCAATGTAAACAAGAGTGATAAGAAGTTTTTCCTTGTCCATTTTCATGTAGAGATTGCTACCTGCCACTCCCTTTTTGAAACCCTCTTGTTGCAAATAGTGATCCAACTTTGCATACCATGCTCTAGGGGCTTGTTTTAATCCATACAAGGCCTTTTTAAGATTGCATACAAAGTCTTTTCCTTTAGCAAGATCAAATCCTTCTGGTTGCTCCATGTAAACTTCTTCCTTGAGATCTCAATTCAGGAATGATGATTTTACATCCATTTGATAAACCTTGAATCCTTTTGAGCAAGTAAATGCTAAAAACATTCTTATGGCTTCCATTCGAGCTACTGGTGCAAAGGTTTCTTCGAAGTCAATTCCTTCGATTTGCGAGTATCCTTTGCAGACAAGTCTGGCTTTATTTCTGATGATTTGTCCACTTCATTCATCTTGTTTTTGAATACCCATTTTGTTCCAATTATATTTTTATCTTTTGGGGGAGGTACCAGTTCCCAAGTCTCATTTTTTTCGATTTGAGACATTTCTTCTTCCATGGCCTTTATCCAATAAGGATCATTGCTTGCTTGAGAAAAATTTTCAGGTTTTATTAAAGATAAAATAGCCACATCATCTTTTCTTGGGGTGCTTATCATCCTTCTTCGAGTTTGGATTCCTTCATCTATATTTCCGATGACCTGTACTTCCGGATGATATCTTTGAACAAACTTGATCTTGGAGGGAGTTTGTGAAGATTCACTTTGAGGTTCACTTTGAGGTTCTTCATTCTCCTCTTCTTTTCTAGGTTCTTCGTTTTCACTTTGTTCAAAGAAAGGCTCAACTTCATGATCTTCAATTCTCTTTTGTGGAAGGCCTTCATCAATCTTCACATCAATGCTTTCCACTATTCTTCGTAGACAATTGTTGTAACATTTGTAAGCTTTGCTCCTAGTGGAGTATCCAAGAAATATTCCTTCGTCAACTCTAGAATCAAATTTTCCTAGTGAGTCATCATTTATTTTTATGAAGCATTTGCTTCCAAAAACCCTAAAATATTTTACTGAAGCAGGTATTCCTTTCCATAATTCATAAGGAGTCTTTTCATTATTAGGTCTTAGTTGAGTTCGATTTAAGGTATAAACTGCGGTCCCAACTGCTTCTCTCCAAAATTTTGGTTGCAAATCAGCTACTAGTAGCATTGTCCTTGCCATTTTTTGAATGGTTTAGTTCCTTCTTTCAACTACTCCATTTTGCTGGGGTGTCCTAGTAGTAGAGAGTTCTCTTTCGATTCCATGCTCTTTACAGAATTCATCAAATTCTTTTGCGGTGAATTCTCCTCCTCTATCCGTTCTAAGACATTTAATCTTAGAATCTTTCTCATTCTCAATAAGAGCCTTAAGATTCTTAAAACATTCAAATGCTTCGGACTTATATTTTACGAAATATATCCACATCATTCTAGTATAGTCATCAACAAAAAGAGCAAAGTACCTTTCACCTTGAAGAGCTCGAGTTCTAGTTGGCCCACACAATCTGCTTGAAAGATTTCCAAAGGTTTTGATGTTGAGAACTCCTTAGTTTTGTGGCTAGTTCTGGTTTGCTTTCCATGCTGGCATGGGCCACATACAACTTGATTTGGCTTGCACATTTTAGCAATGTCTCTTATTGCTTTAATTTTGCTGATGTTGACTAGGTTATCAAAACTTGTATGCCCCAATCGTTTGTGCCATAACCAACTTTCATCTGTTTGACTTAAGTAACATTTATCTTCTTGGATTTTACTGAGAATGTAAACATTATCTGGTGTTCTCACTCCTTTCGCCACAAGTTCTCCTAAGGATGAGTCTCTTATTTCACAATTTTTTGTACTAAAGACAACATTATGTCCTTGGTCACAAATCTGGCTAACACTTAAGAGATTGTGTTTGAGCCATTCTACCAGCAAGGTATTTTGAGCCTTTCCTTGTCCATTGACAAGGGTAGCAGTTCCTTTTCCAGTGATTTTAGCGGATCCACTTCCAAAGGATACATTTCCATTTTTCTTGTTCAATGAGATAAACTTTTTTTGGTCACCTGTCATATGTCTTGAGCATCCACTATCCACGAACCAATGATTTTCTTCACTATGAGCACATAGAGCTAAGCCACATTTATCAATTTTGAGATTTACGTTTTTAGCTTTTTCGCTTTTGAGAGGGCAATTTTGTTCATTATGATCATAATTATCACATAATGAGCAAAACGAATCAAACTTAGCCAAAGGATCAAAGGAATTGTAAGTTTTGATTTGTCCTTGCTCTTTAGGGCCACGCAGTTGGTTTGTTTGATCATTCAATCTTGGTGCTTCATTCATATGAGCCTTGCAATGCTTAGCTTGATGCCCAAAGTTTTTACAATTGTAACAATGCCCAAGAAAAATAGTTTGATACCTGTTGTAGTATCCATAGCTTGAACCAACATTCTTCCTTGGAGTTGCTCTTTCTTCAATTCTTGGTTTTGAGATGGGACTTTTTTCCTGACAAGACGACTTTTCTTCTTTTGGATGGCGAGAGAGTATATTAGCATAACTTTTGGCATTATTCTTTGTACTTGATGATTCTCCTTTGAAACCAATTCCAGACTTGTCATGATGAGGTCTTTGAGTATTAAGAATGTTGTCAAGAGCTAGAGAGCTTTGCCAACTCCTTTTGACTTGTTCTAATTCCTTTCTTAGAGATACTATTTCAGCTTCATGTTTTTCACAGATATCATCCTTCTCTTTTAACTTAATGTTCAAGAAGTCTTCCCTTCTTTTTGCTTCCTCTCTTTCTATTTTGAGAGAAATTATCTTCTTTTGTAGATTTTCATTTTCTTCAATGGCACTCATTAGCAAACTATTTATGTTTCTGTCATCTTCTAGTTCTGAGTCGTCATCATTTGTAAATGCCATGAATAGCGTTTCTTTGCTTCCAACATAATTACTTTCCTCATCTGATTCATCATCGCTTTCTTTGTAATGACGCACATTTCTAGTTGATTTCCTTTTTATGACTACAAATTCATCTTCATCAGACTCATCTTGTTTGGAGAAGAAGTTCTTCTTATTAAACCCTTTCTTTTCGTAACCATTCTTTTAGAGTCCTTTTCATCATCACTATCATGTTTATGAGGAGATTTTGTAGCATAATGACCTATTCTTCCACAATTGAAACAAATACGAGGGTACTTACCTTTTAGCTTAGATCCCCTTTTTGGCAGAGTCTCATCATCAAACACTTGGAACATCAATGATGTCTTCATCAAATCAACAACATGGGTTGTTGCCTGGAGTGTTCAAGAAACTTTCAGTTTGCTTCCTTATCCATACTTGTGCGACTTTCTCTTCTGGCTTGGTTGTCATGGTTCTAGCTTGTGTAGGGACCCAAGTCAAGTTACAATCACATGCCATATGTCCAATGTTATGGCAATTGAAGCACTCCATCTTGTTCATGAATGAGAAATCATGACTTCTTCTTGCAAAATTGCTTCTAGGATGTTGACGGGGACCATTATATTTATCTTTGTGATATGCCCTACAATCTTTTGCCATGTGCCCAAAGTTTGTACAAGAATAGCAATAACCAAGAAATATACTTTGGTACCTGGGAGATGGATTTTTCCTTGATGTACTTCTGAAGTCTTTTTGCCTTGGGATTCTTTGATGTATTCATTGCCTTTTGTATTCTTGACACCATCTGCAAGCCTCCTTGGAGTACAATTTCGTCCGTTGTTGTCTTGATTCTTCTCCTTTCCTTTGCTGGAACTGGGAGCATCAACATTTCTTTCTAGGTTCCTCGCATCTTTGTTGTTTGAAGCATTATCATTCTTGCTTGCGGATTCACCTACATAGCCAAGACCTGATTTATCAAGGGGAGACCTTTGATGACTTAGGATGTCATCTAGGGTTTGAGAACTTTTCAAGTTCTTATTCAGCAAGTCAACTTCCTTTTTAAGAAAGACAATTTCTTCCTTCATTTTTTTGCATTCTTCATTCTTCTCTAATAGAATGGTCTCCATTTCTTCCTTCATCTTGGTTGCTTCACATGATTGGGCCTTAAGAGAACTGATTTCTGATCTTAACTTGATGATGTCATTATCCTTTTCTTCTAGTTGGCACATCATGGTGTTTCTCTCCTTTTCTGCTTCATCAACTTGTCCTTCTATGAATGCCAAAGCTTCCATCACCTTCTCAGCTCCTTGTGCTTGTTTCCTTGCTTCTTCTAGTTGAGATCAAAGGGAGGAGATATCTTCCTTGTATTGACCAATCTCTGCTTCAAGATTTTTCAAGCTCTTAAGTCTCTGTTCAAGGTGGCTTGACAAAGTTTCTTCCCTTTTCTTTGCCTTATCCGATTGATTTGTCATAGATATAACTTCTTCATGATGCTTTCTTTTGTTTTGATGAAATTCCTCTTTAAGTTTGGCGAGCTCCCCATCTCTTTCTTGTACTTGAAGCTTGACAAAGTCAACTTCCTTACTTGTCTTGTCTTGGTTACCGTATTGCACTTTCTTCTTAAGTTCCTCATTTCCCTTTTCAAACTGTTAATCTCTTCCATGGAAGCCATAAGTTTATTCAGGAGATCTTCTTCAAAGTCTTCTTTGTTCTCTTCATCTTCTAGGTCTTCTTTAGCTTTGTTGTCATCCCTCTTATCTTCAGCTTCCTTGATGGATTTTGGACTTCTTTGGATTCCTCTTTCGGAGAGGTGCAAGATTGATCTAAGGATCATCTTGTTTGGATGAGCAGAAGTTGGATTTTGAATTTATCAAGTGCAATTTGTCAAGGTCAACCAAAATTGTAATGTAGGCTCACAAGCCCCAAAATATGTGTCGCACACCCACAGTCATGGATATAAAAAGGAGAGACATGATCCTCATTTCATCATTCATTCATCTCACACATCTCTCTCTCATTTGATTGGTTCGCACAGCCTTAAGAGGCTTCTCTCTCTTCGACACGTGTGAAACAGAAAGCCACAATTTTCTGACTGGTTTAGGGTTTTTCTGGACAGTGTTGACCAACATTGACTTTGGGTAAACACTCAACTTTTGATTGCATTTTTTAGGTCAAAAATTCGACTTGGAGAGCCCGCAGCTAGAGGCACAAAAACCAAGGTCAAACGTTGACTTTGACTACAGCTGACTACAGCGTTGACCACAGCGTTGACTGTTGTTTTCACCACAGACTTTGACCACTGCGTTGACCAGATTTGTGGAATGTTTTGGGTTGTGTTTGACTTTGATGGAAGGTCGACTTTGAACGAGTTTGACCGATCTTGTTTTAAGGCTGAATTGTTGGTTTGACCAACGAAGACTTTGCTGGCTAGGGCATCCTGTTGACTATGGTAAAATATCTTTCCTCTCTCTCTCTTGAATAAGAAAAATTCAATGTTCCACCAAGTCCCTGGAGGTGGGAGCGAGGGGGCGAGGGAGCGCGGGAGCAGCCTATGCAAAAGCTCCCTACCAATTTTCAAGAAACGTGGGGGGACGTCGGAGTCATAAAAATTATAAAATATAAAAATATATATAATATTATAATATTATATATGATATATCATTGGAAATTTTAATAATAAATATTTATAATGCAATTGTATTTTTCATTTTTGCAAGGAATGTTTATACAATCATCATACACCTACATCATGAAAGATATATCATAAATGATAAAATTTAAAAATTATAAATCGATGAATGATGAATCATCTAACTGAAACAAATTTAAAAGTTAAAAGTTAAAACATACATCATAGATTCATATGTAACTTTGTAACTGTATAATCATTAATGTAACTACTAGCAATGTACAATGAAAATAAGTTTAAGATATCATATGAGTCATGACATATATGATATTATATCAAGATTCAAAATAAACTTTAAACTGAAGTTTACAACTCAAGTCTGAAACATAAATATTAAAACTTAAAAGCAAATAAGTTTAAAGTTATGTTTGCAACAATGAAACATAAAACATAAAACATAACTTCTTCCGACTGTGGGCTTCTTCCGGTGGCTGCGGCAAGTGCTAATGGTTGGGCGGCAAGTGTTAAATGCAGATGATACAATGAAAACAAATGAAACCTAAAAATTAATTTAATTAAACAATCGATTATTAAAATATATATATATATATATATTTTTCATTTTTTTTTTAAATTGTGGGCCCCACACGCCCCCTCACGCTCCCTCCCGCCCCCTCCCATCCCCGCACGCCCCCTCACGCTCCCTTCACGCTCCCTCACGCTCCCGAAAGCACCCTCGACCCCGTCCCCTCATGCTCCCTCACACTCCCTAAAGCACCCTCGACCCCTCAATCTGAGGAAACGTCCCCTTTGACGTCCCCCTTAATTTTTTTATTTTTGGGAGCGTCGAGAAACGTCCCCTGGAAGTCCCCAAGACCCCGGAGAGCGAGGGGGCGAGGATTCTAGACCCCTAGGTGGGGGGGGCGAGTCCCCGTGTAACACTGGAAAAATTCAAGAATATTTATGTATCTTGTCTTATCTTGTCTTCTGTTGATTTATTTCATGTTCTATCAGCATTTACTTTCAATGGCATATATGAAATTGAATTGAGGTAATAAGAAAGATTGAAGTAAACTGCTCTAAGCATAGAACATACCATGGTTAACTAAAATGAACATGGTATCAGAGCTAAGGTGAAGAGAAAGCCCAAGCAAGAGTGAGAAGAGCAATCACCAAAGTTGAATAGACAAGGACCAGGGCCAATGACTTCCTCATTCTTCAAATATGATGAGATGCTGAATGATAAGTCTAATTATCATGCTTGGAAAATTTCCTTGGATCTGACATTGAAGGATCAAGAGGTTATGGATTATGTGCAGGGAAAGCATTGAGCCTCCACCAAATGCATCGGCTGCCACTAAAACAAAGTACAAGAAAGGGGAAAACAAGGCGAAGAAGATCATCATGGATTCTATTCATAAGCACTTGGTTGCTTATATCTCCGAGCTGGGCACATCTATGGAGATGTATGATAAGTTGGTTAGCATGTTCAAGGCTACCAATGCTAATCAAATTCTCTTTTTGAAGAACAAGTTGAAGAACATCAAGATGGACAAGGGAGAGTCCATCCAATCCTACTTCATGAGGATCACTGAAATCAAGAATGATCTCTTAGCTATTGGAGAGGTTATAGTTGACTGAGAGCTCACTCTCATTTATCTTGGAGGACTTCCCTGGCCATGGTATCTATTTAATACTACTATTCTCAATAATAATATAATTCTTGATTTTGATGAACTGTTGACGAGATGCACTCAAGAGGAGACAAGGATGATGGAGAGAGACCATCCCTCAAATGGGAATGGAAATGATCCTACTTCCTTCACTGCTCATGCAAAGAAGAGGAACAATGTTGGTCCGAGAAAACAAAATCATGGAAGAGCGAGTCCCAAAGGAAGGAAGGGAAGATGTTACAATTGTAACAAGTTTGGTCACTATGCAAGAGAGTGCCCCAATAAAAGGGACTCTCCCCGAGATGATGACTACAACAACAACTTCGGGGGAATGATCAAAGGAACAACAGGTTCAAAGGAAAGAGGAAGGCTCCCTCTGTTCGAAATGGAAATGGAAATGGTCAACCTTTCAAGAGGTCAAGGAACTCTAGGTATGATGAATCCAATGTTGTTGTTGACACCTAATCCTAAGAGATTGGGTGAGATTGTATTTTATTGTAATTTAGTAAATAAGGAAGGCCAAGAGACATTGGGAAGCGAATCCCAATAGTCTCACCTCCATGTATAAGTACACACACAATCTCCATCTAATGCATCTTCAGTTTTCCGGAATTACCTCCTAGTCTGACATGATATCAAAGCCAGTCCCATTTTTGGCATTCCTGCCTTTGGTGTAACTCCCTCATGTTCTGCATTTTTTTGTAGACTGTCATTGTGCATTCTGTTTTTAGTGCTCCTGGCATTCAGTTTCTTACTGCTCCTGCCATTCTGCAATTCTGGAATAATTCTGCATTTTTTTTGGCAAATTCTGCCTCATTTTTTTTCTGCACACCACTATGCAATTTCAACTCAAATTCTCAGCTCTGTACATTTAATTTTTATTGTGCAAAATCATTTTTACACTTCCTCTTGTCACTCACCGCACCTCACGCCCTCACTCACAGCGCTCACGTTGTCCCACTCACAGTCACTCACCGCACCTCACGCCCTCCCTCACAGCGCTCATGATGTCCCACTCACAGTCACTCATTGCACCTCACGCCCTCCCTCACAGCGCTCGGCCCTCCCCATTTCCCAACCACGCTCACCATCCTCCGCTCCCTCACCCCTCGGCCCTTGGCCTTTCCTCACCCCCCTCACGTCTCCCCTCCCGTCTGTCACTGCTCCCTCTCCCTCACCCTCGGCCCTCGCTCCCGTCTACTGCTCCCTCGTCTGCCGCTGCTCCCTCTCCCTCTCGTCTGCTGCATTCCTCCCCCTCCCCTCGCGTCCACTTACCTCCCCCTCCCCCATCACTCCCCTCCCACCTGCCTCACCCTCCCCTCGCGTCCACTCACCTTCCCCTCCCCCATTGCTCCCCTCCCTCGCGTCCCCTCTCATCTGCCTCCCCCATCCCTCTCATCCCATCCGCCTCACCCTCTAGCCTTCGACCTCCCTCAGCCTTCCCTTCCTGTTCCAGCCCTCGGCCTGTACGGCCCTTTCCAGATTTAAATTTTTATTACAGCAAATACCCACCCCAAAAAACGCCTCCCCCCTGCCCTAGTAAACACCTCCCCTGGTAAAAACCTTCCCCAGAAAACACCTCCCTCAGATAATACCTCTGTTTTTTCTCGAATTTTTTTTACCTAATAAAATATATATATATATATATATATATTTGCAGAATTTAAACCAAAATTGAGTTTTTACCGTGACACCAAAGAATTTTGTCTTCAAAAGAATGCATTCTCTCGTATCTATTGTAGGAATTGTTCTCTCCGGCAAGGAGAACTATCCTGAATGGTCTCAGAAAATCAAACACACTCTCATTTTTAATGAGTTGGAGAGGAATTTGTCAAGGAGAAGGAGACCTTCCACCAGCAAAGCCCACTTCAGACAAGGAGATCACCATTTGGGAAAACAAGAACTGCAAGGCCTATGCCTTGACTGCAGCTTCCGTAAATGAAGAAGTGAGTTGCCATATTACACCATTTTCAAATGCCTATGAAGCCTTGAGCAAGCTAAAAGAACTCTATGACTCACATTCAGAACTTGAAATTGTTCAATTAATGATTAAGTTGTTTAGTCTTGAATTGAAAAAGGATGACCCTCTTGCTTTAGCTTAAGAAGTAAGAACTATCATGCATGACATTAAGAACACTGGTGTAGAAGTTGATATACCTCTCATAGCATATGTTAAGGCATTGTATCCCACTTACTCACAATATCTTAAGTCATTGCAAGCAAGTGGAAACCTCGTGAAAATCACCTTTGATTCCCTTGAGAAAAATTTTGCAGAAAGAGAGAAGGCTTTTGGAAAGATGGCAGCCCCTCTGTCTTCTGAAGAGGTTGTATGCTTTGCACATAGAGAGAAGAGTCATGCTCAAGATTCTTCCAGAGGAAGAGGTGGCCGAAGAGGAAGAGGAAGAAGAAATTTCAGAGGAAGGTGGGGCAGACAAACTCAAACTAAAAAATCTGATCTTCATTGCATCTACTGCAATAAATACTGGCATGATGCATCTACATGTAAGTTGCCTTGGGATAAAATTGAGCAGCAAAGAAATCAAGAAAAAGGTAAAACTCATGACAGAGACAAAGGTCAAGCACCTGAATCCACTCATTATGTTGTAGCACATTGTAAAAATGGAGTAACTGAAGACTTGTTTGATGTTTCATTTACTTCTTGGAGAAATGATTGGTTGCTAGATTCAAGAGCAACATGTCACATGACATTTAGAAAAGATTTTTTGAAGAATTTAATGACAAAGTTGATGGAGCAGTATACTTCACAGATAAATCCAAACTCAAGCCATTAGGGCTTGGCACAATCAGGCTTAAGTTGCCTGGTCTTCCAGATCATCTTCTACTTGAGGTTCTATACCTCCCTGAGTTGAGGAGAAACTTGTTATCCTTGGTCCACATCCGCCAGCAAGGACACTCCATTCACATGTTTGATGGCAAAGTTGAGGTCAGAAAAGCATCAGATAGCTCACTTGTCATGGAGGGAATAGAAGAAGGAAGACTCTTGAAGTTGCAAGGTTCCTCTGCTCATGCACAAAACTTTGCATTCAATTCACATCATGATGAAGGTACATTCCCATCAAGTCTCTTATGGCATGCTAGATTTGGACACTTAAACGATGACAGCCTTCGATTGTTGAAGAAAAATGGTGTTAATGGACTGCCTACAATTCCTAGGAAACTTACGCAATGTGATGCTTGTATTCTAGGAAAGCACAGCAAACAGCCATTTCATGATTCACATTCTAGAGCACATAGAAAACTTGAGCTTATTCATTCAGATTTATGTGGCCCTATGCCTGTTGCTTCTGCAAATGGAAATAAATATATGATGACATTTATTGATGATTACACCAGAATGTGTTGGATTTACTTATTGAAGAACAAATCTGATGCTTTTCAAACATTCAAGAATTCTCGTGCATGGATTGAAAATGATGCACAAACTCATATTGGCTCTTTGCATACTAATAATGAAAAAGAATACACTTCAAACGAATTTGAAAATTATCTTTGTCAACATGGGATCAAACATCAAATAATCGTGCCCTATAATCCCCAACAGAACGGTGTAGCTGAAAGAATGAACAAGACAATTTTAAATATAGTTCGCTCCATGATGTTTTTTAAGAATGTAAAATTGATGTTTTGGGCTGATGCAGTTCTATGTGTTGTATACATAAAGAATAGGTGTCCTTCAAATTCAATCAGAAACAAAACTCCTTATGAAATGTGCCATGGCCACATTCCTTCGGTAAAGCATTTCAGGGTCTTTGCTTCCACCTGTTATGTTTTGATACCCAAGGTATAAAGGAATAAACTTGGTGCTAGAAGTCGAAAATGTATCTTCTTGGGGTATTCCAATACCTCCAAAGGATATCGTCTCTATGATGAAGTCAATAAGAAGTTTGTAACAACAAGAGATGTCATATTCCTTGAATCTTCCAAGAATGACAATGTTGTTGAGTGGCAACTTGATCGCCTGGATAGATTCACACATGCAAAGTGTTTTCAAGAATTTGATAATCAGATTCCACATCTTGAAGGGGGGATTCCTATATTGAATCAATCTGTGGAATCATTTTCCGAAGCACTCTCTCCCCCACATGAAAAACCAACCATGGATGACACCTTGAACGATGTGATTGACAGAATTGAGAGATTGAATCTTGATTCAATTCCAACTCAGTCAAATGAGCATCCTGGGCCATCTCAGAAAGGTCCCCCAAAATGGCTGACAAAGACACTAGAAAATGTTTGTCCCGATGAAGTTGGAAAGACAGGAACAAGAAGTTCCACTAGACAAAACGAAGGTGGCGTAAATAATTACGATTCACCTATTGATATGGATATTGCTTATAACTATGAATTGAATTTGTCTACAAATCATGAACCAAGTTCCTTCAAAGAAGCCGCTTTTCATGTTGAATGGAATAAAGTGATGCAAAAGGAGTATGATGCCTTGATAAAGAATGGTACTTGGAAGCTAGTTGATCCTCCTTTGGGAACCAAACCAATTGGCTATAAGTGGGTCTACAAGAACAAGTACAAAGCAGATGGCTCACTTGACAAGCACAAAGCCAGGCTTGTGGCAAAAGGTTGTGCATAGAAAGAAGGGGTCGATTATGAATAAACTTTTGCCCTCACAGCAAAATGGGCCACCATCCGGACACTCTTTGCCCTAGCAGCTCAGAAGGGATGGAAAGTCCATCAGATGGATGTAAAAAACGCCTTTTGAATGGAGATCTAAAGGATAAAGTTTTTATGTCCCAGCTAGAAGGATTTCTTGTGAAGGGCCAAGAACACAAAGTATGCAAACTTATAAAATCCTTGTATGGCCTCAAGCAAACACCGCGAACCTAGTATGAGAAATTAACTGAGCATCTTCTGAAACTTGACTTCAAACATTTTGATCTTGATGATGCAACTTTGTTTGTTAAGAAAGTTGGAAAAACAGTTGTATATCTTGTGGTGTATATAGATGATCTTTTGATGACAGGGAACAATCAGAGTTATATTGCATCCATAAAGAAAGAATTGAGGAAAGGTTTTGAAATGACTAAATTGGGCTATGTTCATTACTATCTGGGTATTGAAGTAACTCAACATCCTAAATTTATATTTCTTTCTTAAAAGAAGTACATTGGAGACCTTTTGAACAAGTCTGGCATGGATGAATGCAATCCCTTAACCACTCCAATGAAACAAAACTTGAAGCTCACATCCATTGAAGGGAAGGAATTCGAGGATGCAACGAAGTATAGACAGCTTGTAGGAAGTCTTATCTACCTGACTACCACCAGACCAGACATCTCATTTGCTGTTGGAATCCTCTCCAGGTTTATGCAAAAACCTTGTGAAGGACATTAGTCTGCTGCAAAAGGAGTTCTAAAGTACTTGAAGGGGACTCAAGACTTTGGAAGTACTTGAAGGGGACTCAAGACTTTGGACTCAAATATACACAGGTAAGCGATTTCAGCTTGATCGGATACTCTGATTCAGACTTTGATGGGGACAAAGAAATTGGGGTGTCTACTTCAGGTTATACCATGAGTCTTGGATCAGGAGATGTCTCATGGAAATCAGGCAAACAGTCGGTTCCAGCAGATTCCACGACCGAGGCAGAATATGTGGCAACAATTGAAGCAACAAAGGAAATTGTGTGGCTTAGGAAAATCCTAGAATATTTGCAGATGAAACAAATGCATTCAACACCACTCATGATCGACAACACTTCTGCAATAAAGTTGGCCAAGAACCCGAAGTTCCATGATCGAACAAAGCACATCAATACAAATACCATCTAATTCGACATCATGTTGAGGCCAAAACTATCCATCTACGACATTGTTCCACAAATGAGTAGACCGTACATATCTTCACCAAAGTTCTTGGAAGAGAAAAGTTTGAAAAGTTCAGAACGATGCTTGGACTCACCAACATCCCTTCAGAGTAAAGGGGGGAATGTTGACACCTAATCCTAAGGGATTGGGTGAGATTGTATTTTATTGTAATTTAGTAAATAAGGAAGGCCAAGAGACATTGGGAAGTGAATCCCAATAGTCTCACCTCCATGTATAAATACACACACAATCTCCATCTAATGCATCTTCAGTTTTGCGAAGTTACCTCCTGGTCTGACAGGTGTTGATAAGAAAAATTAATATATTCTTATATCTACCCTCTCTGCTACATCTCCTCCCGATACCCTAGATATCTGGTTGATTGGTAGTGGTGCCTCAAGGCACTTCACCAGATATAAAGGGGCCCTCTTTGATTTGATTGAAAATAATACTAATTTGGAAATTATCCTTCGAGAAAATACCACCTATCTTGTGAAAGGGACAGGGACTGTGACCCTTCATCTAAATCAAGGTCAAGTCCTCTATTTGCAAGATGTGGTGTACGTACTTGACTTGAAGAAGAATCTAGTGTCTATCTCGGTAATGGAAGACAAAGGATTCAAGGTGGCATTCATCGATGGAAAGGTACGCATTTGGAAGAGTAACTTCAAAGAAGCATTCACTCTTGGATTTAGGGTGGATACACTCTATCAGGTTGGAGGAAGTCCGTTGCTAGCCATGACATGCAACACAACTCTTCAGTCTGAGCTATGGCACAAAAAGTTTGCACACCTTCATTACAAAGCTCTTCCCGAAGCAAGGAAGGTGGTGACAAGGATGCTCAATTTCAAAGATGATCATGAAGGTGTATGTCACTGTTGTGCTGAAGGAAAGCATACAGCGAACCATTCCCCTCAAGTGTCACGAAGACATCTGATATTTTACAATTGATTCATTCCAATCTATCTGGTATGCTGCGTGTAACATCCTTGCGAGGATGCTTATATTATATCACTTTTATAGATAACTTTTCTCGCAAAACTTGGATATACTTTTTGAAGAAAAAGGACAAAGGATTCAAGTGGTTCCACACATTTAACGCCTTGGTTGAAAATCAAACTGAAAAGAAGATCAAAATTTTGAGGACTGATAATGGAACCGAATATGAGTCAAATGAAATCAATGACTATTGCAGGGAAGTTAGCATTAAGAGGGAGACCACTACTGTGTATACTCCCAAACAAAATGGTGTTGCTAAAAGGAAGAATAGAACCATTTTGGAAGATGCCCTTGCCATGCTTTTTGACCCAGGTCTTCCGAAGTTCCTATGGGGAGAAGCTGCCAACACCACTGTGTATGTTCAAAATAGATGCCCACATTCTGCATTGGACTCCAAAACTCCTGAAGAATTTTTCTCTGGTAAGAAGCCTAATGTCTCTCATTTTAGCGTTTTTGGAAGTCCTATATGTTTTCATGTGCCAAAAGAAAAGAAAAGCAAGTTGGATGTTTCTGGAAAGAAGGGAATGTTTGTGGGCTAGCATGAAACCTCGAAGGCATATAGAATCTATGTGCCTGGTCAAAGAGAAGCAGAGATATGTCATGATGTCACCTTCGACGAAGATGCTAACCTCAGGAACGTTAGAAATCTTCCTATCTCAAAGGAATATAAAGAAGAAGAAGGAGGAGCTAGAAGGCAGGAAGAACCGAAGGATGAACCGATGCCCGAAGTTGAAGGTCCGATGGATCCTACAAATCCACCTTCTTCAAATAAAAGAAAGCCCTCATGGCTTAGAGACACTCTCGAAGATGCAGAGAGACATATTGCTCCAAGGGGAACATTCTGTGAAAGTAAGAAGACGAATAGGTATCAAGGGTACTAACAGCCATGAGCACCATTGTACAATCTGAGCCTGGAACGTTTGAAGAAGCCGTGAAGCATCAAGTATGGAAGGATGCTATGAACGAGGAAGATGAATCGATCATGAAAAATGATGTCTTGGATGTGGTCCCTAAACTACAGGACAAATCTATTGCCACCTCGAAATGGCTCTACAATATCAAGCCTGGAGCCGATGGAAGTGATGAAAAGTTCAAGGCAAGATTTGTTGCCCGAGGCTTCTCGCAGAAAGAAGGAATAGATTGTGATGAAATATTTGCACCTGTTGCCCGCTACACCACCATCCGATCGATCATTGCCCTTGTTGCATCGCAAGGATGGAGTCTACATTAGATGGATGTGAAGACTGCCTTCTTACATGGCTCAATCAAGGAAAAGGTCTATGTGGAACAACCTCCGGGGTTTGAAGTTCAAGATAGAGAATCACATGTATGTAGGTTGAAGAAAACCCTCTATGGGTTGAAGCAAGCCCCCAAAGCTTGGTGTGAGAGGATCGATAGCTACTTGATGAAGTTGGGCTTTACTCGAAGTGATGTTGATCCAAACTTTATTTTAAGGTTGACAATGACAAGCCTCTCATTCTGGTTCTCTATGTAAACGATCTCTTCCTGACAGGTGTTGACCCTCTCGTTCATCAATGTAAGAGGGAGCTAGCTTCTGAGTTCGAGATGAAGCACCTAGGACTGATGCACTATTTCCTAGGCTTGGAGGTCTGGCAAAAGCCAAGCAAGATTTTCCTTTCTCAAGGAAAATACGTTGTGAAGCTGTTGGAGAGATTTTGGATGGTGGACTACAAGCTCGTGACTACTCCGATGGAACTCAACTTTAAGAAGTTGTGTGTAAGTGCTAGTAGGCCCGAGTTGGGAAATCCCACCAAGTATCATCAACTTGTGGGGGGCTTGATGTTCTTAGTGAACTCACGTCCGGACATATCTTTTGCAGTGAACACGTTGAGTCAATACATGGTCAAGCCTCATCACATTCACTGGATTGGTGCTAAGAATCTCTTGAGATATCTTGGGGGCACAATCAACCATGGGTTGCGATACACTACCAAGAGAATGAGGCTCTGTGGATATACCGATGTCGATTGGGCAGGCAGTGTGGTGGATTGTAAAAGCACATCTAGATGTTGCTTCACCCTAGGTTCTGCTTCGATCTCTTTGATGAGCGGGAAGTAGAAATCGATTGCTTTGAGCACCACTGAGGTCGAATACACTGCAGCCAGTATGGCCTGTTGTGAAGTTGTTTGGTTGAGAAAGCTCTTTAGTGAGATGTTTGGGCATGTGCTTGATACCACCTGATCCTTTGCGACAACCAAAGTGGGATTCATCTTTCTGAGAATCTCGTGTTCCAAGACCATCCAAGCATATTGGCAACGAGGTACCACTTTGTCCAGGACATGGTACAACAAGGCGTCGTAAGGCTACCAGTGCCTGGTATCTGTCAGGTTGCCTCCGTACCCTCTTCCCATCTCTAGGAGCTCCAACAAATTCCTCCGCATCCCTCAGAATTTGTTGGAGATCTCTGCTCGGTCTTCCACTGGTGGTGGGTGGTCTTACCTGCTCTCCTACCTACTCTTCTTTGGAGGAACTCTCCTTAGAATCCTTGTGCCGTGGAGAGACACTCGACCCATCCTGTGTAGGCCGTTGAGACTGTACTAGTGGATCTTCCTCAATCTGCGTATCTGTAGCCATTTCCCAAGATCTTCTGAAGGCTCTCTCCTTCATGAATTTTACGTCCCGCCTTACTACGATCTTCATGTTTTCCGGAATATAGATGTGATACGCCTTCACATTTTTACTATAGCCCACAAGATACCCCTTCTCCGCGGTCTGATCCAACTTCTTCCTCTTCTCATCTGGAATGTGGCAATACACCATACTGCCAAATATCCTGATATGGCCCACCTCAAGTTTGCTACCTGTGAACACACTCTTAGGAGTTACCTTCCCCAATGCTCTGTGGGGCACCCTGTTCTGCACATACACAGTTGTATTGCAGGCTTTTGCCAACAAAAATTTGGGCATGTCTTGATCATATAGCATTTCCCTTGTAGCTTCTACAATGGTCCTGTTCTTCCTTTCTACATCTCCATTCTGCTCTGGATTGTATGAAGTTGTCCATTCTCTCTTGATGCCTTCCTTTGCACGGAAACTGGTTATGTCTTTATTGATATACACTCCACCATTATCTGATTGCAGCTTCTTGATCTTCTTTCCAATTGAATTTTCTACCAACGCATTGAATTCTTTGAAACGCTCAAAGACTTCATCTTTGGTTTTGAGAAAGTAGATCCAAGTTTTCCTGGAATGGTCATCAATCAAGGTAGCAAAATACATTGCACCACTGAGAGTAGTCATGAACATTGGACTGCAGATGTCTGAGTATATCAACTCCAATATGCTCTTGGCCCTATTGCTGCTTCTTGGAAAAGCTGCCTTAGCATACTTCCCTAGTATGCACCCCCTACAGACCTCATCTCTCCTTGTGTTGAGTTCTGGAGCTGCTATGACAGTCTTCTTGAGAATCTTCAAGGCTCCATGATGTAAATGCCCCATTTTTTTGTGCCATAATTTATTTAGATCCCTTTCGTTCGTACTACTGATTAGTGCCATTGGGGACTCAAGATGGAGCTTATATAACTTATGGCTCCTTACTCCAATTTGTGCATTCTTTTCCAGCTAGGGTGTTTGAGATAAACTTTATTTCCAATAAAATATACGTCATAAACTTTGTTCTGGAGTTGAAACACCGAGAGTAAATTCATCCCCAAACCCGGTACATGCAGAACGTTTCTAGCCCGAATCTTGTTGCAAGCTTTTGTCAGAAATATTATGATACCTCTTCCAAAGGGGGTACACTTGGCCTTGTTTCCCATTGTGATTTGAAAATTCATCTGCTTTTCTCGGTAGCTCGAAAAACATTCTCGAACTCCCGTCATATGAGCAGATGCTCCACTGCCAATGTACCAAACTCCTAGAGAGGTTGTGGTTGACACACAAGCAAAATCCTCCTCTAGTCTGGATGCCAAAGCAAATATGTCATGCTCCCTCTGTTTCTCTGTGATCTGAGGAATTTCGTGAGTCCTTTCGAGCTGTGTTACTGCCAGATAGTCGTTCCATTACTGAACCCCCTTTTCTGTCTTTTGCCTTTTGCTCTGATACCATGTGAAAATTACTGCAGTAATTAATTTTTTTCGCCTACTTATTTGATAAGTTATTTACAGATGCTTCAGTAAATTTTGAAATAAAAACAGCTGGAGTACTTCACTCTAATCAAAAGCAGAAGAACAAATATAGCACAATAGAAACAACCACATGAACACAATTATTTTTGGACAATTGTCCATGGAAAAACCCAATGTGGGAAAACCGGTGCAGCAAATGAGGGTTTGTATTTATCTTCAGCAGTGAAAAGATCATTTACAAAAGTCCTGACGAGCAAAATAAAATAGCATACACCTCATGTGAATTTTCCGAACAATCCGGAAGAATTCCCGACACACGAGATGACCTCCTGCACCCTCTGCGTCAATCTACGTAGCCCCTCTGCGTAATCCCTGCCTGGACAATAACCCTGCGTGGAGGGCTAGTGATGCTGCTCAACGCTGCCTTCCCTGCGTCCTTCTTGTTGGACATTGGATAAACCAACGCTCCCCGTGTGTTTCGCGACATGGACTAACCGCCTTTTGTGGATCCTTAATCTCTAGTGATGCGATCGTTGACTAACACCTGCGGGTTTTGGTCTAACGGCAATCGTGATTCCCAACAAGTGGTATCAGAGTGTAGGTCACGAGTTCGATACACACCCGGCTTGCATTGGGGGGAGATTTTTGGACATTGGATAAACCAACGCTCCCCGTGTGTTTCGCGACATGGACTAACCACCTTTCGTGGATCCTTATCTCTGGCGATGCGATCGTTGACTAACACCTGCGGGTTTTGGTCTAACAGCAATCGTGATTCCCAACACTTCTGCCTTTTTTATTTTCCATCTCTGCTAACTTCTCCCTCCTCCTTCTGTCTCCGCAACCCCGCCTGTACAAACTCACCCACTAAAATCGAATTCTCTTGCTTCAGAATCGATTTCCTTTGGGTACTGAGAATGTGCCTAGCTTGATTTCCAAATGACCCTGGGGAAGGTCAAATTCTTAACCTTCCATGAGAAACTTCGTATCGTGGACAGACCCTATTGTGAGGGTCCCGCTTGAGTTGCACTATGAGCTCTGGAAGCTCCAGGGGGCTTGGGCATAGCTACTTGGAGCGATAAGCAACCGCAGGGCTAGGTTAGCCTTACCTTGTTGGTGTGTTATTTCCCCACCGTTATGATATTGAGTTGGTTCACTCTCCCTTTGATCTATGCCCCTGAATGCATCCTACCCATGTAGTCCAAGACTCATGGAAAGTACCTCTCATCTAGCCAATGAGTTGGGAAATGAGGATAGAGAACATAGCACTATCGATGGACGCATCGGGTATTGTCGTACTCCCTATGTCTAGGATGGGAAGTGTCCAACAACTTGATCTGGGATCAAGTCTAGTTGAGGTTTTTACCTCTAAACTGACTTCAAGTCAGTGGCAAGTGGTAAGGTCTCTCTGACTCACTCTCGATCATATCTTCTTATTATTTCTTCTATAGCAGAGCAGAGACAGCAGGATGACACAAGATTGGAAGATGATATATGGAGTACATGATAGTACAAGATGGTACTGGATGACAGGATTGCACAGGTTGTCAGATGGAGTTCTCTCCCTATTTGAGAGGGAATGATAAAATTGGCAACTAGGGCCAAACTCCATGTTGCACTGCTCATATGATGGAAATGATATTTTTGTTGGATTCCTCTTTCGAAAAGGTGCAAGATTGATCTAAAGATCATCTTGTTTGGATGATCAAAATTTGGACTTTGAATTCATTTCCCACATGTGCAATTTGTCAAGGTGAGCCAGAATTGTAATGTAGGCTCACAAGCCCCAAAAGTTGTGTCACACACCCACAATGATGGATATAAAATGGAGAGACATGATCCTCATTTCATCATTGATTCATCTCACACATCTCTCTCTCTCATCCGATTGGTTCGTACAGCGTTAGAGGCTTCTCTCTCCTCCACACATGTGAAACAGAACGCTGCAATTTTCAGACTGGTTTAGGGCTTTTTTGGACAACGTTGACCAGCGTTGACTTTGGGTAAACACTCATCTTTTGACTGTGTTTTTTATGTCAGAAATCTGATTTGGAGAGGTCGCAGCTAGAGGCACAAAAACTGACGTCAAACATTGACATTGATTGCAACTGACTGTTGTTTTGACCAATGACTTTGGCCACTGCGTTGACCAAATTTGTGCACTGTTTTGGGTTGTGTTTGACTTTGATGGAAGGTCGAGTTTGATCGAGCTTGTTTGAAGGTTGAATTATTGGTTTGAACAGCAAAGACTTTGTTGGCTAGGGCGTCCTATTCACTATTGTAAAATATATTTTCTCTCTCTCTCTACTGAATAAGAAGAACTCAAGAATATTTGTGTCTCTTGTCTTGGCTTGTCTTCTGTAGATTTATTTTATGTTCTATCAACATTTACTTTAAATGGTTATGTGATTTCATATCTGAAATTGAATTGACCTAATAAGAAAGATTGATGTAAATTGCTCTAAGCATAAAACATACCATGGTTAACTAAAATTAACATACCAACTGAGAACCAGGCCCTAGCAGAAAGCAATAAAATTTTGAATGAGTAAGTGGCATTGCTACAAGAAGCTCTACTTTTGAACTTGCAAGGGAATTCTTGAAAGGCAAGCTGCTATGGCAAGGACAATTATGTGAAGCATGGAGGGTATGAAAGTTTAACGGTGAAAGAGCTAGACCCATAAGAGTCATCATGCCTAGCTCGCTTGATAAATATATCATTCTAAGAAAGAAGCAGCTCTTGAGGGTTCTCACTTTTTTCTATAAGAAGATTTAACTGTAAGACAACAAGCGGAAAGGAGGGAGGAAATGTCAAAGGTTAGGGTAGCAAGAGATGAGGGAAAGAGAGGGATGAGGATATCGCGATTTGGACCTCCTTCCAAAACAAAGCAGCAACATGATAATAAAGAAGAGACAACAAACTCTTTAGCAGGAAATCAGGAAGCAAAGTTAGTATGGGCAAGCAGGGACAAAGACTCAACTGTGAGTCTTGCATGTCAAAACAAATAGCAATTAAGTCATACCCAGGTTTCCTTAAGATTAATTTGTTGGAACTGCAAAGGTTACCCATCGAAACGAGGACCTGGGTTAGGGCCTATTGCAGTAGAGAGAGACATAATTTGCCTCATAGAAACACATGAACATGAAGGGTGCAAGACACCTTTGTTTGAAGGGTACTGGAAGATGGCAGTGTGGAACAAGGCAACAAAGAATGGCAAAGGACATGGGGGTATCATGGTATTAGTGAGAGAAAAAGAAGGTCGTTTAACTCATCTAGAATAAGAAGACTCCAATAAATAATTTGTTTGGTTTAAAATATCAGAAAATGGAAATCACATTAGAATTGTAGAGGTCTTGACCACAAAGATCCCTTTGCAGCCTTAAAGGCAGATATTGTGACATATTCTCAGCTAAGTGAAGTCATTATAGTGGGTGATTTCAATGTTAGGACTGCAAGTGAGCAAGCTAGCATTCTTTGTTGTAAACAAGACAGCGACCCTATCTGGCTTACAGAAGAGAGTAATCATCAGTGGGAAAGAATTTCAGAGGGCAAGGGCTGCAATATCTTTGGTGAACAATTGCTTACTCTATGTGGGGCTTTCAATTTAGTCATTTGTAATGGTTTGACGAGATGGGAAATGCTTGGTAATTTCACTTGGAATGCTTACAATGGAGCAAGAGTAGTCGACTATGTAATTTGCTTACATGGCTTGTGTGAGAAAATGGAGGAAGTTTTGATTGGAGATCAGCTTTGGGACATAAAATCAGATCACAAACCAATTTATTTAAGTTTCTCTTGGACCGGAAAGAAGTTGTTAGGGTCAAAAACTCAGTGTGTTCAACAAAATCTTCCAAAATGCAGAATTCTTTTGACTCCAAAAAATTGTAATACTTTCAAAATAGTGCTAGAGAGGCTATTCGAGAAGGAGAAAATCCCATTTCATGACCTTCATAGCCATGAATCAACACATTGAACTCAATGCACACTTGTAGAGTGCAAAAGAGTAAAAATTAAGAAGTCTGAAACAAATTGCTTTCTCCTCTATGAAACTGGATTCATCCTCCACCCTCCACGTGTCCCGAATCGGTCGAATCGGACACGATTCGTGGGGATTCGAGTCCACTTGACAGGATTCAATCATGTCCTATCGAATCCCAATATGTCGGTTATGCTGAGAAGGAATGTTAAACAGATATCTGTTATATTAAAATCATCGATCGTGGCATATTATATGGAGCTAAAATGACGCAGTAGAAAAAAAATTTACTCTAACAGTTGCAACGAAATGATCCCTCTTCTCCTAAATTGATTGGTGCTATTTTGCAATCAGTTTGGCTATAATTATCATTATAATCCTAATAGAATCCCCATACAGCTCTAAAAAAATTGCTAGGGGATAGGGGGGTTCAGTGATTTGAAATTCGCTAGGCATCTCTGGGCTTTACTGTATGAACTATTTTTGGTTGGATATTTCTCACCTATCATCGAACGCTTCATAGCATAGGTGCAGTCCAGGTGTACGATTCAACGTGTCTCTTCTGTTTTCATTTTCTGCTTTGTAATTTTCCCAAGACATATTGTTTCAGTTCAATTGCATTTGAGTGAAAAGTTTAACGCATATACAATTCGTCTTTTTTTTTCTTAACAAAAAACATTGTTATGTATATTCTATGTTAAGTTAGCTTTTCTTTGGACAGAAATTTGCATTTGTAACTCGCATTTGTATATGTCGGTAATCAAAGTTTTGATTTTGCGCTCTTTTCATATGTTGGAAATGAAATGTATATGTTATATATAAATTTTATTATATATAATATATAAATGTTACTTTTGTTAAATAAAGGGGAAACCCATTTATTAAAAAAAAAAAAAAAATTAACTTGCCATATATCTTTAAAGGGAAATAGTTAGTCATCTACTTTTTTTTGTTCATGTTAATTAAACAAGTTATTTTTCTTTTACTTTGTATGATTGTATGATGTATCTTTGTTAAGCTTACATCTACATGAAGATCTATGTTTGAATCAATGAATTTGTATGAATTTCTGTAAGAAATATCTAATTTTTAATATATATACACACACACACACACACACATATATATATAACATGTCCAGACGTGTCTTGTTCCGGGGGGTCATCATGTCTGTGTCCGACACTCGAATCCGTGTGTCCATCGTGTTTTGTGCCCCTGTGTCATGTGACTTAGTTTCCAGTTAATGCTTGTTTTGACGAGGAATGCAAAAAGGAAAGGAGAATGTGGAAAGAGTCAAACAAGGAGAGTGCAAAAGAGTAAAAATTAAGAAGTCTGAAACAAATTGCTTTCCAATTAATGCTTGGTTTAAAGAGGAATGCAGAAAGGCAAGGAGAATGTGGAAAGAGTCAAACAAGGATAACATAAAGCTCAAAGCTTACAAGCAGATATTAAGAAAGAAAAACACTGACTTCATGGTTTCCAGGAGAGAAGAACTAATCTTCCTTGGGAAAATATCTTGGGTGTGCCTCACGGACCCTGCTGCTCATGCCCAAAGTGCCAAAGGACAACAACAAAATCAGTTGTGCCCATGAGTGATGTAGAAGAGTGTCGGATGTGTGAGTCCCCACAGATACCATCAAGTATCGCTCCTCTGTCTCCTCATCGATCCTGGGTGAAATACCCCCAAAGGTAAGCCCAGTGTCCCTGTCTGTGAGTCTCCCTAGCGACAATGCTCTAAGATCCTGCTGTGCAGCACCGTATGCCCTCGCATACCACCGATCATCCATGTACTCCTCGCCATGCCACTGCACACTGAGGTATACCCCTGTATACTGTTGGATACCCCATGCTACTATCGTACCACCCAGTACCGTCTCGTGCCCTAACTGTGTCCAGGCATCAGTCACTTCCCGCGTGCTATCAATGTGATGTAGGACACTGCTACTCCACAATGCAGTCCCACACACTACGGTACACCACCATGCAACTCCATGTCCACCGGTAATCCACTGCTCAATGATAGAGGCTCCCACACATCCCTGAATGTGATGACCTAGAGCTGTGCCTCTACATGTCAGACTACCACCAATCAGTAACATCGCCTCCACCGTCGCATCGCTATACCTGTCGACGAATGGATCATCACTCCTCGAAGGGTCTGAGAAGTGAATCTCCCTATGTGTCAGTAGTGTTACCACCACTACTCGGCTCTGCTGCGTCCTCTGTGCCCCACACAAAGGTGAAGAATCCTTGACCCCATACAAGGTGCCATCTGGTGGCCTGCCAATGCCACCTCCTCCGACAAGCTCCTGCCAAGATGTGCTTACCACCCCGTGATCCCGTGTATGAATGTCATGCCAAGACAACCTAGGGAGTCTGCCCATAAACTGGTTGGCCACTGGAGCTGACCGAAACTGCACAGGCTCTACTACTAGGCCAACTGTACTCTCCAAGGCATAGTCAGCCGACCCGCCTGGGAAACAGTGGGTGATCCCACCGGGATCCCAATGCCAATCTGGGGTCCCTGTATTCCCCATGCATAGAAAATCCTGCTGAGCTACACTTGGATCCATCACTATCTCCATAGCCCGCTCCACCGAGTACCAACTCAAAATCTCTCGCCATCCAACCTCAACATGTGGATGCTGTACCCTGTGCAACTCTGATCGTCTCATACCGCTATCCAAGTCAACATATGAGATCTGACTAGGTGGCTTTGCCTCTCTCTCTCCAACGGGAAGAGATGACCCAACAACACTGCTAATCCCATCCATGCATGCCTGAAGGGAAATGATCGGACGCTGCAATGTGCCCTCGGGTTGTACCATCAGGGAATCCAGTTGTTCCCCAATGCGGGCCAACTTGGCAGCCGACTTGGCACAAGCCACTCTCATGCCCTCCGGCTCCATGTCCTGCAACAAAATGGCCTCCCGAACTGATGTGGCCTTCCCTTTCAAAACTCGAAGGTCTGCTCGAAGCCGACGATACCACTGCCTGCGACCATCATCCGATACCTCTGTATCTCCTAGTGCCTCATCGAATGGGGATACATCTCCTGACACTGCACCCATCTGTGTGCTGCTACCACCCGAAGACTCGGACGCGACTCCGGTCATCACCTCAATGGATGGCTCTACTGGGGTAGGCTCTACCTTCTCCACTATCACATCAACCGACACGGCCGAGGAGGTCTCCAATGAGGGTGAATCCTGTGTCACACTAGGTGTAACCTCGGACTCCCTGCAATCCTGTGTGCCCTCGTCCTCC
Organism: Pinus albicaulis; assembly: GCA_034641835.2. Classification (NCBI taxonomy): domain Eukaryota; kingdom Viridiplantae; phylum Streptophyta; class Pinopsida; order Pinales; family Pinaceae; genus Pinus; species Pinus albicaulis. The sequence continues at coordinate 1,953,986,619 of CM076578.1, read as the reverse complement.
AAGTGCGAGGTAACCATTTCAATGGTTTCCCTCTCCGATACTCGGTCAAGCTGGAAAGAGGTATCCAACTTATCCACCCGAGCTTTTTCTGAGCGCCTGGATGACCCGTCAAATGTCGGTAGTTGGAATCTGTCCACTGTGCGCTGTAAGCCCCCATCATGTGAGCGCATGTTCCCTCTGTGAAAGTTGTGAGGTCTACTATCCTGCTGGAGCTGAACAAAATCTCTGAATGAGATAAGATCTCTGAGCTCAGGCCCATATGCCTGATACTCAGCGAAATAATCACCCATGTGGCCAGGCTCTGGCTCCTGCTGTGCTCCTGCCTCTGTGTTTTCATCCAGAAAAGTGGGCATGGTAGAACGTGTGGGTGTATGTGATGCCATATGCTGAGTGGCATCATGCTCCGGCAAATGGTGGGATGTGCCTGATCCCTCACCAATCTGAAATCCCCTTGGGGTTTCCCGCTGCCTAACCTCCAGCGCAGTGAGTCTCTGTGACACATCCTGCATGTGTTGGAGGAGCGCCTCTCTAAATCTCCTCTCATCATCATCACCTGCCATCGGCTCTTTCTGCTATGTGTCTACAGGCTCCCCATGAAATGGCAATGCTGCTCCAAAACCATACTACTGCTTAACTTCGACCTCCGATTTACCCACTGGAAACTGCTCAGAAAATTCTAGGAATTTGGGAAGGTGATCCTTGCCCAAAACCCAGAAAAACCCAGAAAACGTTTCTTCTAATTCCAACCTTCAAAATTTGACCATTTATATTTTGGCCCTTTTTTTCCAATTTCGTTTTTGGTACTATAACTGCTATTGCTCTCCAAAATTCCAGCAAACCTCTGTATGATCTCTCTCCCAATGTCATAGACCACAGGCTGAGCCAGAATTATGCTCTGATACCACTGTAATATTCCGAATAGGAAATGGACAGCAATACAAGCATACAACTATATAGAAAAATGTCGGAAATAGAATACAAAGCAAGTACACATAAAATGCCAGGAATGCTAAGCCATTTTATTAATCTGAGAATATAAATGGGTACAATGGATAATCAGAATAAGAGCACCTATCCTTGCACAAGGCAAGTGAAGAACCCTCTCAGAAACAGGAAATGGCTGCTACAGAAACTGCGCCCCAGCTGCTAGAAGAAACTGCCGTAAACTGCTGCTGCTGGAATGAACTGGAACTAGGGGCTGATCCCCTCGCCGGAATGAGCTGAAAATCTGTAGATCACCTGTACTCACTGCTCCGGACAAAACCCAGAAACCATATACAAAATGGACCACCTCCGAAAATCACCCCCAGAAACCCTCCTCCTAGAAAAACGCTATCCCTCCAGGACTAGCGCAGACACCAATTGAAATAGACTGAAATGGGGCCACAACTCCTCAGGAAACTCACCAAATGATAAACGCTGAACCTCCACACCGGAATAGGCCTGAATCTCCTGCAGAAATCTCTACCACTGAACAGCTCCAACTCAAATTGCGTCCTCCCTCCAAGGACTGCGCAGTCACCCAATGAAGCTCAGCTCCTCAGCAAAACTCCCAAACAAAACACCTGCAAATCTCCTACTAAAGACTAAAGAAAAACCTTGCCCGAGCAGGCACTCGAAGTCCCCCGGGGCCAAGGGTGAGATCTCCGACCGGAGACACTCAGTCGCACTAAACAGTGCTGCAGACCGACTAAACAGCCAGCGTGCTCAAATAGACATAAGTCTAGCTCAATATCATCAACAATATCAATAATGCCCAAATGAGATAGCTCTCCCTCCTTTTATAACGCTGGCCCTCCTCAAAACCCTACGTGGTCCCTCTCTCTCCCACGTGCTCCTCATGGGCCTGTGCAGAAGCTTCTAGAGGCTACGTGAGCCTCCTCTCATACGTGGTGTGGACCCCAAGGCTCCCCCTTAAGTTATGACGTTGCATCTACTAGGGAAACACTTTATTTTATTTAAGTGAGTTAGCCCCCCTTTCCTCACTTTTATTTATTAATTAACTATAGGCGGCAAAACTATACAAAAATCAAATATTCCAATTAGCGGTGCTAATTAGGAATATTACAGTCTCCCCCGACAAAATGTTGCTTGTCCTCAAGCAACTGAAGTGATGGATGCTGTAAAATCTGCTCGCTCTCCCAAGTGGCATCCTCATCCGGCAAAAATTGCTTGTCCTCAAGCAACGCTTGAACAAGCCTACTCTCTAGCTGATGCTCCCCATCAATACTGCAAAATGTGCCTGGGTCCCACTGAAACCTCTCTGTCTCCTGCATCACCCTGATACGAAGGGATATCTCAATGCCAGGATCCCAAACTGGCCTCTCACAGTACCAGTCAATCAATAATCCCCCCGGATCCCATCGCCACCATGGCCAATAATCGCCCAAGTCCCACGGCTTAGGCTGCGCACTACCTCTAGCTATAAATGATGCTCTCAGGGGTGAAGACCACCAACTGGCATCAATGCTCCCAGGCTCATGTTGTACTACACCGGTAACTGCATATACTGCCCCACCAACTGCATACAAACTCCTCACCTCTCTCCAGTCCAAGTCCTGACTCAATCCCATGCTGACCCTACTCCCCTGAAATCGGGATGGGGTGCTGAAGAAATGATGGCCTGTGTCCCCCTGCCAGCTGGAATCTATAACATGTGCTATGTCCATGGGCCCCTGCTCCGTTGTGCTCCCTCTGAAGAATACCATAACATCAAGAGGGTACCAACTCATGATCTCCCACCAGTCCATCTTGGAGGAAGCATCTGATGTAGCAACAACAACTGCATGTGGAACATGCCTGGAAGGTTGCCGCCAACCCGTAATCATCTCCCACTGCCAAACTATCACATCTACCTCTAACATCTCCAGAGGATATGGATCTGTAGCTGCTGTCACGGTACTCGGTGTCTGTGCATCTGACTGCTCCACCTCAAAGGATGACCCCAATGCTAGCCACATATCCATCATAGGCTCAATGTGGGCACCCATCTGGACCTCACCCAAGGAAATGTCATGCCTGATGTCCCTAGTATCCTCCTCTGCTGACTCAGGCTCCATCATGTGTTGCTCTAGCTGAAGCGTCACAAGTGACTCATCACCCAGAGTATCTCCTATACAGTCCCCTGACTGCTCACCCTGCACACTGTAATACAGCTGCAATCTACTGTCATCATACCTGCATGACTGCTCTTGCTCCACTGAAGCAACCTCAACTGATCCTATGGACTCATATGAAAGAGAGTCCTCACCCTGGCATACAGAAGGAATGCCCTCCTGTTCTACCTCCGCCACCTCATCTGCATTGAATATGCCATCCACCCTCTCGATGAAGTGTCGATACAATGTCTGGAGTCCAAATGCATGCTGGAATGCTATCTCTACTGAACCCAGTATCCTCTGCTCATGCATGATCTCAACATGCCCTGAGGGAAGAATGATGCATGTCTCCCTCATGACCCGCTCCCCAAGCGTAGGCTCAGCAATGACTAATGTGCCACCACTGCAGAGGATCACCTCATCCCCTAAACTGTGGCTGTCAACTAGCGTACTGACCCAGTGCCACTGCTGAGAAGTCTCTCGCCTAGTGTGCTGAGGGCCATCCAAATATCTTGGGTGTGCCTCACGGACCCTGCTGCTCATGCCCAAAGTGCCAGAGGACAACAACAAAATCAATTGTGCCCATGAGTGATGTAGAAGAGTGTCGGATGTGTGAGTCCCCACAGATACCATCAAGTATCGCTCCTCTGTCTCCTCATCGATCCTGGGTGAAATACCCCCAAAGGTAAGCCCAGTGTCCCTGTTTGTGAGTCTCCCTAGCGGCAATGCTCTAAGATCCTGCTGTGCAGCACCGTATGCCCTCGCATACCATCGATCATCCATGTACTCCTCGCCATGCCACTGCACACTGAGGTATACCCCTGTATACTGCTGGATACCCCATGCTACTATCGTACCACCAAGTACCGTCTCGTGCCCTGACTGTGTCCAGGCATCGGTCACTCCCCGCGTGCTATCAATGTGACGTAGGACACTGCTACTCCACAATGCAGTCCCACACACTACGGTACACCACCATGCAACTCCATGTCCACCGGTAATCCACTGCTCAATGATAGAGGCTCCCACACATCCCTGAATGTGATGACCTAGAGCTATGCCTCTACATGTCGGACTACCACCAATCGGTAACATCGCCTCCACCGTCGCATCGCTATACCTGCCGACGAATGGATCATCACTCCAAAACCTCCTCGAAGGGTCTGAGAAGTGAATCTCCCTATGTGTCAGTAGTGTTACCACCACTGCTCGGCTCTGCTGCGTCCTCTGTGCCCCACACAAAGGTGAAGAATCCTTGGCCCCATACAAGGTACCAAGTCGGCCCTCACCTGATCAAGTCGGCCTACATTAGGATAATTCGAACCCCAGTAGAGGCTATAAATAAAGTGTTGTTCGATTCATTTGAAGCACATCTCATCACAAGTTCGATATACAAGAAGAAGAAGCAGAATGGCAGGAGAAGGAGAAGAATTGCAAGATCGAAATTTCTGGGGAATTTATCTCTCACACGTATGAATTTACTGGGCTACTACTAGAAGGTCGAAGTCTCTATTGTTGCATCATGGTCGAAATTCTGCTGGTACTTCTAGGTCGAAGTTGTTGCTGCTTCTAGGTTGAAGTTGTTGCTACCAGATCGAAGATGTTGCTGCTCCCAGGTCGAAGTTGTTGCTACTAGGTCGAAGTTGTTGTTGCTACCAGGTCGAAGTTGTTATTGCTACCAGGTCGAAGTTGTTGTTGCTACCAGGTCGAAGTTGTTGCTGCTACCAAGTCGAAGTTACTACCACCAGGTTGAAGTTGTTACTTCTACTAGATCGAATTTTTTGCTACTTTTATTAAATCGAAGTGTTGTTGTTGATGATGCTACTGTTCTAGGTCGAAGTTACTACTAGAAAATTATCATCTATTGAAGAAGGGAAGGGTTGACTTGGTGATTGGAGGAAGTCTGTGTCTAGGTCAAACAGTCTTGGATTATCTCGTGAAACTATTGAAGGAAGAGTTGTTAACAGGGTTATTCCCTAGATAGGAATTTTTCCCTAGTTGTCGGCCTACATTTGGTGTCATTGAACTTTGTGTTATGGTTTTGATAATTGCTTGATGAGCTAAGATAAACAAAGAATAAAAGAAATTTAATAAGAACATAAGAATATAACGAAGTTGGGTTACATATATGTCGATAATATAACAAAATTGGGTTACATATATTGTTGTTATTTTTCTTATTGTGCACATGATTGGTTTACTGCATTATATTGTTCCGTTGTGCCTTCTAACTCCTGACAATTGAGGAGAAATAATGTTTTGAATACTAATTATACAACCCTGCTTGTGGGGGTCAGATGCTTGTTGACGAGGAGACATTGACGTCATTTTCTCTTGGGTATTTCGAGGTTGTTCTAAGGCAGTGAAGGAGAAGTTTGAGATAAGGCCGAGCTGAGGGTGAGCTAAAGGAAGCCGAGTTGAAGCATCTTTCTGTGAAGGGTTTTCGCACATGTTTTGAAGGGCTTTTTGGCATTATTTTGGGGAAGGGTTTTCATTTTTTTGTTGTGGCTCAATTCTGATTTTAAAGGAACCTGAATCCTTTATATTGGACGCCGAGACCAGGAATTATTTTAAGGCTGAGTTTCAGCCCTATTTGAGACCTAGTCCTGACTCCTGAGGCCAAGTTTTTGTCCAGTGGAGGCAAAGTTATGGTGCAATAAGGGCTAGGTTTCAAGCTTGTAAAAGGATAAGTTAAAGCCCTGTTGGAGGTCCTTTTTGCAGCACAATTCTAAGGTCGAGCCAGATCTGATTTTAAAGGTGGTCGAGCTTTGTTGGAAGTTGGTTTCATGACTATTTTTTGAGGTTGGGCCCTAGGTAGAATTTTGTATTACTCTTCCTGAAGTTTAAGGAGCTAGTGAACAAGACTGCCAAGTTGTTGAAATATAAGATCATATTAGAGGTGAGAATCTTTGTTGTGAACCGCTATTAAAAAGTGTGTTGAAGGCCGACCATACCTAAGCCCTATCCAAGGAAAACCCAAAACAGAAGGGAAGGAGTTGTATTGAAGGAAGGATAGGCACGAGAGTCATCCTACATTTTATCAATTTAGGTTGGAAGCTTTTGGCAATCAAAATTAGTGAAAACTATTCACGGGTACCACAAGGGTAAGATTGTGGATAGTTCGAATAAGTAACTAGTGAAGTGAAGATCAGTATTACAGTGCATTTTGATTGTGGAAGGCCATCAAAAGAACAAGTGGTTGCGATCAAGATTGAAGGTGCAAACCTGAGAGTGGCATGGCTAGGTGACAACACCTACTCAAGAAAGGCAATTTGTGTAAACTAGGAATTGTTGTTGGCAAGTCCGAGGAAAAAATTGAAGCAGTAAGTTGGTGCCTACTAATTTGCTGAGTTAGTGCTCGACTAGGAGATTGGAGTCTCCCATAGGCTGGTAACTACAAATTTGTTGAGTTGGTGCTCAGCTATGGGACTGAAATATCATGTAGATTGGTGCCTATGAAAGTTGTAAGTTGGTGCTAACTTTGTACGAAGATGCTTCCAAAATATTTACAAAGAAAAATTTGTATGTGTTTCTTGTATAATAATCTGTATTTCATGATTTATGTACATCAAATGTTTTAAAAGCTAAATATTATTAAGCATAATGAAATATTGATTCAACAACCCCCCCCCCCCCACCTTTTAATATTATTAAACTCAAGGTACACAACTGAATATCAGCACCACATATCATCCCCAAACTAATGGCCAGAATAGAAGTGGTCAACCACAACTTAGAAAACTAATTGAGATGCTTTGCTTTTGAAAACATGCACTAATGGAAACAATGGTTTCAAATTGCCGAATGGTGGTACAATACCATTTATCATGGAGCTACCAAAACGACACCGTACGAAGTTTTTTATGGATAAAAACTATAACATTCCTAATGGAAATATTAAGTGTATAACAGAAGCATGCACTAGATAGTAGCAAAGTGTTGAATGGTGTTGTCATTGATGTCAACCAATGGAGTTGACTGGGTTTGACTTTGACCAAAAACACCAGTCATTGATGTCAAATGGTTAATGAACGCTTCCTAGTAATTGTTGGATTACATCAAGATGGGAGCTACACTGTTAGAAGGTTGAAAACCCAAGTCTAAGGGTTTGGGTTCCTTGGATTGAGGATGTACCCCGACTTTGTGGAGGGTTTTTGAAGGGTCAAACCATTGAGTTTGTCTTGGAGATCTAGGTCATTAACTCTCCTTGAAAATATCTTTTTGCTGATATATGGGTACGCCCCGTCGTTCCTTCTGGTTTGAGAGGAAATTGAGATTGAAATTGGAGGCCCAATTTTGTGGGCTAAAACACCAAGGGGTAGTGACATGACACCTCTTCCTACGGTTGTCAATATATGACATTGTTATTAACCATAATCTCACCACGTATAAGTTACATAACTCAAAGAACCAAAGACAATAAACCAATCATTGAATTCACAACCTTGGTAGGACCATAATGCACTAAGCCAATCATTGATTTCAAATTATAATAGAATTAAAATATTTCTTGGCAAAATCATATTAGTTGTAGACATCAAATATCAAACAAATGAGTTCCTTGTCATATTTTGAGGAGAGGTAATGATTAGAAAAGTATCAAATCAATGAGCATCCAAAAACTCCTCGATTAAGGTCAACATTTCATCATATGGGCTTCGCTTTGCTTAAGGTCCAACTTGATATATAATGTAAACCAACTGAAGTTATAACAAAATTATAATATTTACATTCCTAAAAGGTGCTTAACCTTCCTAAGTTTCCTCAACGACTCTCTCAAGAAGCCCTTCACTTAACATTATAAAAGACATTCACATTACTCACTAAATCACATCAGCTTATGACCTTTGATCTGAAACTATTCAACCTTTTTCTTAGGCAGCAAAATTTTTCTATGGAAAACAGCTCAGATTTATTTTTGGGCAACAGTTCGGATCTCTCTTTTGAGGCAAATAGGACAGTGAATCATAGGTAAGGTAGAAGTTCTTTTGATTGATGTTCTTGACAAAGTTTGGGACTAGCTTTGAAACACAACTGCAGACCCTCGGCTCCCTTAAACTCTGCAGTTAAGGCACAATTTTTTGGAACAGTAACTTGTAAGTAGATTTAGATTGCAGAGGGTTGGGTTTTTGGTGATTATTTTTGTTGGATGTTTCAGTTGGGCAGAGACTCTAGTTTGTTCCATCTGAAGTACGACCTTCATCACAACTCAAACAGAACAGTGAAGCTGCCAAAGGTAGTGTTTCTTGTCCTTGAATTTTTTCGTCTATTGCAGTAAGAGACTTCGACCCCTCTTTAGGGCATCGATCCAAAGCTATTTGGTATATTTTTTGTTTAGTTAAGAAGGTTTCAAAAGATTGAAGGTTCTTCCTTGGTGCTAGCAGAGAACAGATTTCTAGGGCACATGTTTGTCACCTGGGGCTTCATAACAGGATCCTTGTTGTAATGACATTAGCAGTATTGACTTAATGTTTACATTGCTTGCATTGCATGGCAAACTTAAAGTCTTGGTGTACATCTACAAGGTCCTTAGACAAGGCCTCTTAACTAGTGATTTAAATTGACTATTTATGACATATAGTTGACCGAACTGTCATGACTGTGACTTGACATGTTGACTTTACCTTGACAATCACTATTATGACACTTAGACTTAAGTTCCTAGTGAGTAACCTAGTGTAAAAATAAGACAATATCTATTGGAATTTTCATCTTTGACTAGATAAGCAAAATGAAGCTTAATATATAAATAAACTTGAATGACATTGTGTAGTGACCTTAATAAGATGACCTACTGTTTGAACTATGCAATATACAGTGAACTAAACCAAAGCAATGTGACTGTAACTTGATGCATTGATCTTATAACAGTGTTTGTACAAGTTACAACAGCAAGACAGAGTTGTCGACATATAATGATTTAACATAAAACCTTGATGACAACACCTTGATTTAGTGAGCATGCTATGATAAGATGTTTGACTTTGACACTATATGAGAGATACATTACTATTAACTTGATATCTAAATATGACATTGACAGTGAGTTGACACCTTGACTGTTGTTAGGATTTGCATTATCCTTCTCTACTGTTACAGCATTACAAGTGGTGTGACTGTATGTTAATGTAATGAGACAGCAAGTGACATAGTCTTGACTTGACGAAACAATGAAACAATGACCTAGTAGTATCAGATACCTTTTTGTTAATTAATATTAGGAATCTTTATATCAGTGACATTGGTCACTTAGTTGATGTATTGCATTGACATGACAAGTAACAGTATTACAGTTGCTTTATGACGGCCTCATTGAACAGTGATATACGTGACTGCAGTGGGTGATGATAGCTCCAAGACATTGACTATCTAAGCAACGTGTTTACCTATATGTTGGTAGCTCTCCTAGAACAGAGATTGAAAGGACTGACTGCAGGTCATCGGGATGACCAGAGGCACCTTGGTTTGTGACATCGTTTGATAGCAGTGCCAGATGGTTGCAGCATCATGTGCAACTTCATACAGTGTGGTGGTAGCATATGAGCAGTGATGCCTATTCATTCATGAGCAGCTCGGTACAGTGACAAACAGAGGTAGCCAACAGATGTGCAGTTGAATAGTGACAGTGATATGCAGTGAGTTGATGTGCAGCTTTTTGCAGTTACCAGTTTGTGGGAGCATTGATCAGCGGCTACCAGGATTGATATATATTCTACATTTTCCATACAGCTATTCTACATTGATTCAGAGTACAGGCTATCCAATGTGAAAATTGTGAAGCGTAATCTACCGACTCATCTGGGTGATTGGAGTCACCTTCAGCATGTGGCCTGAGAACACATCAGGGCAGCAGGGTGGTGCTAGGACAAGTAGTGGCTTGCACAGGGCATTGTGGCGTCCATTCAGTTGTGGCTGATAAACTAACAGGGCAACGAAGCATCCTTTCCGACAGCCGCTGGTAAACAGAGTGTCGGGGCACGCATCAGGTTGTGGCCTGATCTACAGGGCATTGGGGCGTCCTTCTAGTTGCAGCAGGATATTAGGGTTTAGTAGCGTCCTACAGGTTGTGGCATGTGAAATAGGAGGTTGACGCATCCCCCAGTTGTAGCTGAAATCTTGATGTAATTAATATTCCTTTTAAAGAGAGAAGATGATAATTACTAGAGAAGCTTTTGGTGGTTTTTAACCCGGAGTACGTTTTCCACCTAAAAATCTGTGTCCATTGTTTTATCTTTCTGCATTGTTGTTTCATAAGGCTTCTTTTGTACGTAGATGACCTTATTCTAATTGCTAAATCTGCTCTTGGTTTGCAAGAGCACTTACATTCCGTTGAGCATTTTTGTAGAAGAGTGGGGATGCAAGGCAATATTAGCAAAACAAAAGTAGTGTTTTTCTCCAACAAAAGAAAAACATAATCTAAGTGAAGATTAACTAATGCTCTGAAAAGGATTAAAAAGTGTTAATTGCGAGGAAATATTGATTCACCCCCGCCCCCACAAAATTTAGAACACTTGTTGAGCCATTTTATTAAATTTTGAACATGCATGGAGTACATATAGTATGAAATAAGTGCACCTAGGCTTGCATAAGCAAGTTGGAGCACACCCAAACGATAGTAATATCCCCCAAGTGCTAGAGACCTCTACTCAATGTCCCTCTGTGTTGGCCAAGAAAAACAACAGTTGTTGCTACACTGAAAATGTTGCGAATGTTCCTCTATAGTGCCCGGAATCACCTAAAATTGTAGTTGTAGCCTCACCCAAATTTGTTGATTTATGGTAGCATCGGATGTGCTCTAGCCTTGTAATTTTCTATATGGGCTACGACACATGTATTCCATAATACCCAGAAAGGATTTTGGAAGATTCCACTTAGAGATGGTTTAATTAAAATAATTAATCGTTTTTTAATGTTTTCATAAGTGTAAACTTAGGGAAACTGATTAATTAAAGGGTATTAATTAAACTTGGTGTGAATCTTCTAGAAAAAGTCATGGATCACCTCCAAGTTAAACTTAGCCCTTGATTATGTTTTAATCTTGGCCGTTGAAGGTTCAACAGAAGAATATAAGAAGGAGGGTGAGGGGCCAATGGAAAAACACATCAGACAGAGAAAGAATCAAGAGTTTGATTTCTTCAGTGAAAGGAAGAATCCAAGTGGTTCTCATTTGCAGAGAGGGGAAGGTGAAATCTGCAGAAGGGAAAATTTCTGAAGCATAGAGAGTGCATGAAGAGGAGTGAGAGAGGAGCCAAAGCATCAGCCCAGAGTTACCCTAGCAACAGTTACGCTCGGCCAAAGCAGAGAAGCAGAGGGAGTTTCGATTTCTGTTGGAGGGGCAACTGAGGGTTCATCCGGTTTCAAGAGGACAGTTCTGGAAGCAAGGAACACTCTAGTCTCACACAACAGCAAGCACAGAAGCAGCCACGACAAGCAGCAACAGTAGTGACGCAATGATAGCGTGAGTGACGCAGTCACTGCATAGAAATCACGCAGAGCCAGTCAGTGTGGGTGCAGGTCAGTGCCGAAACTTCGCGGTGATGTGAGAATTGTCTCACTCAGCGTTTTCTCATCAAAATTCTTCAGGTGATTGATTGACATTTACAATCACACATTTGTACTCGGAATTTCTGCATAATAAAGAAACCCTCAAATCTGCTGCACCAGTTTCCCACATTGGGTTTTTCCGAGGACAATTGTCCAAAAATAATGGTGTCTATGTGTGATTACTAGTGCTATTTTTATCTGTGTGATTTGTTAATCGTGAAGTCTGCTACATATTTTATTTTGTTATTTAACACGAGAAATGTTAAATAATTGTATTTGACAATTCAATAGAATAAATTCAATAAGTAGCTGCAGTAGAATTCTCCATTATAGAATTTTTACATGGTATCAGAACTGTCAAATCCAAAGGAAGCAAGGTCAGAAAAGGGACTGCATAAACTAGAAACTTCAGAGGGGACGTAGCACAGAGTGAAGAAAGCACAGATAAGTATGACAGACTTAGATGTTTTATCCTCTAGGTTAAAAGAGGATGGTACATGCCTATCAAGTTCAGCATCTACAGGAATCTGGTATATTGATAGCGGGGCTTCAACTCATATGACTGGAGTACGAGAATACTTCTCAAGCTATAGGGAAGAGCAGATGAACTTCCAGATCACTATGGGCAATGGCACGAAGTGCACTCCAGTTGGGAGAGGATCCGTAGTGTTTCAGACAAAAGTCAGAACCAGTGTCCTGCAACTTGGGATGAATCTAATCTCAGTATCCCAGTATGACATACACTTTACCGGAAAGAAAGTATATGTCAAGCATCCCAGTTGGAAGCAAACAAGGCAGATCAGAGTCAGAAGCAACAGACTATACAGGTTGCAGATCGAAACCCCAATGGCACTAATCAGTAGTAATCTCGAAGAAAAGAAAGGGTTGAATGAACTTTGGCATAGAAGAATGGAGCACCTACATCACGGTTCATTGAAGATTCTCAGAGAAACAGTTGATGGCGTACCTGTTCTCAGCACGGAGCATGATGACGTATGCCGAGGATGCGTACTTGGGAAGTACGCTAAGACAGCTTTTCCCAAAAGTGAAAACAAGGCAGCAAGCATTTTGGGATTGATACACTCAGATATCTGTGGACGAATGTCCACTAACGCTCTCAAAGGTGGCAAATATTACCAATCCGAATTTTCTTTTGAGATTCTTCAGTTTGAATGTAACCTTGTACCTATATGAATACCTCCCTAGTTAAGAGGGAGTGTTGAAAATATGTAACTAGGTCGGTCTTCTTGTTGACTATGTAATTATGAAAAGGAAAATGTAATTAAGAGTCATGTAAATGGAAGAATATCCTCCAAGAAAATGTGGAAGAATGGCCTTCAAGACTACCCATATTCAACGTTGAAGATAAGCCTAATTGCTATAAGGAAGTCGGCCTACAAAAATGTGTGGAAGTCAGCCTACGAAGTTGTGTTGAAGTCGGCCTACATGTCGACTTAATATCTGGCAGGAACAACTATTTATACCCCTACATATGCTGCCGTAAAGTATAGAAAATTATGGATTTTTCTGAAGTAATATTGCAGTTAAAAGATGTGGATTTTAGGACAGTGTTTAGTGAAGATTAAGGAGTATAAATTGCGGATGAATCTGAGATTGTATAGCGTTAAAAGGAGCAGAAGAATAGAATGCAGATTGAAGGAATAGACTGCAGAAGTGACTGAAGTTGACTGAAGGTACGATGATGACTGAAGGTACACGATGACTGAAGGTACAATGACTGAAGGTGCAGAAAGGGTACAGTAAGAACATCTCTGAGTTTAAAGTATCTAAGGAAGGTGCAGAAAGAAGTTGTAAAGAGGAGTCTCTTGGAAAGCGTAATAAGGAGACTATAAGAAGTCGAGGCTAGGAGTGCGGAAAAGAAGGCTTTCCTTACCCTTGAAGAAGATCATTCAAAAGGAAAGCACTAACACATCTTTTCTCCAACGCCATCGAAGAAAATCAAGCTGAAGACTTTATCTTCACTTATCAAGTAAGTATCTTTCATTCTATAATCAAATTTGGTTAAATGACTTTGTTTTTGCAGGGAGATCTATAAGCTGGTTGGGTTACCAAGAATCCTTGCATAAGGAGGATAGTCACAGTCCTCGAAGAAAGCAAAGTCATGAAAATTCTATGAAGGATTGGAGACATCAAGAGAATATATGCTAAAGCTGAAAGAACTATTCTATGCAATAAATAAGGTTATGTTACTTGACCAGATTTACACAAAATTGAGGTATTAAAGGATGAAGGGATATCTTCATAAGATCTCAACTATGAGATCTGGAAAAGATGATAAGATGGACAGCATAACAAATAGACAAGAAAATTACCTCACTCAACTTGTGGTCTCCATACTAGATGGAAAAAGACACTCAAGGGCAAAAATGTTGAAGGATAAAGAGAATCAACATTTGCAGAAGGAAAAAGAAAGTTTAGGAAAAGTGGAAGACTTATGGACACTACAAGAAAAGAAGATTCAAGGAAAATCACACAAACTTATGAATAAGGAATTGACTTTTGTTGGTTATATGATAGGAAGCAATGTAGCATTTTGATCTAAGCATGGCAAGAGCACCTGATGAATCAGCTCCCGGAAAAACCTATTTGACAAACTTTAAGAAAGTAGTCATCAAGAGCAAGGGTCATCATAGAAACATACTTCTGGGATGTGATGACATATTGAGAAAACAAGCCAAGGGAATGAAGCTATTCATTCCTAAAAATTGCTACAAGATGACTCAAGGGAAAAAGGTATGAGGTATGTATATATATGCTAACATTGGATGATGTGATGTCATGCTATATGGTTGCAGGTAATGAACTTTTGTATTTAAAGGTTTGATCTATGGAGAAGTATCTCTCAGTGCACGGACAGATGAAATCAATATAATATGTCCTCATGAAATATGAGGTGGTTGTATATGAACTAGTAACTAGAAAGGTTATAAGTTCCTGGGAATAAAGAATGTGCAGAGAGCAAGAGATCATGACATGCAACCATATCAAAAGGCTGCTATCATTCGAAAGACAAGAAGATGTGACTAGGAGATCTCCTGGGAAGATATGTAGACTCTGACGGAAGTCTGGTAAAGAAGACGACCTTTGGCAAAAGGCATATCATTAGGAGATGTGTCAATCTGTATGAAGGAATTTGATGCCTACAAGAAGATGTCATGGTGAAAGATCATCACTAAGGTAACTTTCGTTCTAAAAGTTAATATGAATATGTTTATCTGGATGAATCTGTGCAGGGCTGCTAATCATGAGAAAGGATGTATGATCTTTGAAAATGATTCAAAGCAAAGCAGCATGACATAACAATGGACCAGATAAAGGAAGTCTAATGAATCACTCTAAGAGCTGACATGTCTCAGGATGGAAGTGATGGATGATCTGTGCCCTATGAAGCTAAAAGTTGGAGATTCCTCAATATCGAAATCCATGACATAGAGAACAAGAATTCTTCATGAGCAGCTGGGTGTCTCGCCATTGCTGCTGGAGGTCCCTGATTAAGAGGGAGCCTGATGGTAAGTTTCTTACTTGGAAGAATCTTGGTAATTCCTAAGGATGAGCTTAGGTACATTCTTTGTGTAAGAATGAGTACATTCCCTTGTGGAATAAGGTCCTCCCTGGGAGGGAGAGATAGACACATCATTCTGGTCTTGGGAAGACAAAATGGAGGATTGGGTAATCATCTGGCATTCGATACTCTTTGAGAATGTGATAGGACATTCATGATAAGAGTAGTCAGGGACCGATATTCTTTTAGGGCTAGCTACCCAAGAGAAGAATAGTCCAGGAAGGTCATACTTTGGGAACACCCGGGTGGAGTATGTACCTTGGAGAGACAATGACAAAGGTGTCGTCTATAAGTCATGTGTCTCGCCAGCATTGAAGCCCATTGTCTCGTTGAAGAGATGGGGTTGTTAGTCAAGGCCTTGCACTAGTACAATGCTGGTTGAAATAATGCTATACAGATGCAATTACCAATCCAATTTTTCTTATGAGATTTTTCAGTTTGAATGTAACCTTGTAGTTGTATGAATACCTCCCTAGTTAAGAGGGAGAGTTGAAAAGATGTAACTAGGTCGGTCTTCTTGTTGACTATGTAATTATGAAAAGGAAAATGTAATTAAGAGTCATGTAAATGGAAGAATATCCTCCAAGACAATGTAGAAGAATGGCCTTCAAGACTACCCATATCCAATGTTGAAGATAAGCCTAAATGCTACAAGGAAGTTGGCCTACAAAAATGTGTGGAAGTCAGCCTACAAAATTGTGTTGAAGTCGGCCTACATGTCGACTTAATATCTGGCAGGAACAACTATTTATACCCCTACATATGCTGCGGTAAAGTATAGAAAATTACGGATTTGTCTGAGGTATTGCTACAGTTAAAAGATGCGGATTTAAGGACAGTGTTTAGTGAAGATTAAGGAGTTGAATCTGAGATTGTACAGCATTAAAAGGAGCAGAAGAATAGAATGCAGATTAAAGGAATAGACTGCGGAAGTGACTGAAGGTGATTGAAGGTGACTGAAGGTACAATAATGACTGAAGGTACACAATGACTGAAGGTACAATGACTGAAGGTGCAGAAAGGGTACAGTAAGAACATCTCTGAGTTTAAAGTATCTAAGGAAAGAATTTGTCGAAGTCAAGACAATGATCTAAAGGTGGTAGAAAGTGAGGAAGGTGAACTAGAGATTTAACTTCCTAACTACATTTCAAGATGTTCAGTTACAAGTGAAAATTATTATGTCTCTACATTTGACTAAGTGCTTTGATAATTGATTTTATGAAAGATTAACTAAGTGAAATAAGAGAATACATAAGCAAGCTCACAAGTAATTATCAAGAAGAGAATTTGAGTTAATCACTTGCCCTAGAAATTCTCAACAACCTTCGCACCAGTTGCCAAATATACCTCCATCCGGACTGTCGTATCTTTAGCTGCACAGATGGGATGGGAGATTCATCAAATGGATGTCAAG
Source organism: Pinus albicaulis (assembly GCA_034641835.2). Lineage (NCBI taxonomy): Eukaryota > Viridiplantae > Streptophyta > Pinopsida > Pinales > Pinaceae > Pinus > Pinus albicaulis. Next base: position 1,953,969,980 of record CM076578.1, on the reverse strand, counting down.
ACAGCGTTCTTGAATGGAGAAATTGAGGAAGAGATATATATCGAACAGCCAGAGGGTTTTGACACTCATGAAAGGAGGTCCCATGTATGCAGATTAAAGAAAGCCCTGTACGGCTTAAGAAAGCTCCAAGAGCATGGTATGGTCGGATAGATAGCTATTTGCAAAAGATGGGATTTGTCAACAGTGATGTGGATCCCAATCTTTACTACTTGCTACTAGCTAGTAGAGGATGAGCCATTGGTACTAGTACTATATGTAGATGATCTATATCTCACAAGATCATCTAGGCTCATCAAGGATTGCAAACGGAATCTAGAAGTTGAATTCGACATGAAGGATTTGGGGTTTATGCACTACTTCCTAGGATTGGAAGTTTGTCAGAAAGATGGAGATATCTTCATGGGACAGGAGAGGTATGCCATGGAAATTCTGAAGAGGTTCAGAATGCAAGATTGCAGGCCCATGGCCACACCCATGATCACCAATTGGAAGAAGATAGATGCATCAGAAGATACAGAGGTAGACCCCACCCTATACAGACAGCTCATCGGGTAATTGATGTATCTGGTTAACACCCGACCAAACATTTGCTTTGCTGTCAACACTCTTAGTCAGTTCATGGTGGAACCCAAAAGAGTGCAGTGGGCCGCAACAAGGCACGTCCTGAGGTATGTACAAGGAACAGTCAGATTCGGTATCAAATATGGCAGAGGAGAGGATGTCAGACTCAGTGGATTCATAGATGCAGATTGGGCAGGAAGCTCAATGGATAGGAAAAGTACCTCTGGTATTGTTTCAGCATTGGATCATGAATGGTATCCTGGTGCAGCAGGAAACAGAAGTCAGTAGCATTGAGCACAACTGAAGCAAAGTACATGGCAGCTAGTACATATACATGCGAAGCAATCTGGTTTCAGAAACTTCTTGTGTGTCTATTCAGAAGCAAAATGGTGCCAACTAAAGTATACTGTGACAATCAGAGTTGTATCAAACTCTCTGAAAATCCAGAATTTCATGATCGGTCCAAACATATTGACATCAGATGTCATTTTAACAGAGACTGTGTTCAGCGTGGGGTAGTACAACTCCAGTACATTCCCACAGGCGAACAAATAGCAGATATACTTACTAAGGCTCTGGGAAGAATTAAGTTCACTCAGTTCAGGGAACAGCTAGGTATGACTGAAAATCCATTTCAGTAAGAAATGGATCCTCAGCGCAGTTTAAGGAGGGAGTTGCAGTACAGTGGGAGTTGGCAACAATAAGTACAGATGCAGCATTTTTGTGCAGTGTTACTGAGCAGCATCAACAACACAGCAGTAGATGTAACAAAAGTCAAAACAACAACACATTGAGTTGTTTTGCTAGAGCACTTTCCTCGCTAAGAGGGAGTGTTGATTTATGGTAGCATCGGATGTGCTCTAGCCTTGTAATTTTGTATATGGGCTACGACACATGTATTCCATAATACTCAGAAAGGATTTTGGAAGATTCCACTTAGAGATGGTTTAATTAAAATAATTAATCGTTTTTTAATGTTTTCGTAAGTGTAAACTTAGGGAAACTGATTAATTAAAGGGTATTAATTAAACTTAGTGTGAATCTTCTAGAAAGTCATGGATCACCTCCAAGTTAATCTTAGCCCTTGATTATGTTTTAATCTTGGTCGTTGAAGGTTCAACAAAAGAATATAAGGAGGGTGAGGGGCCTATGGAAAAACACATCAGACAAAGAAAGAATCAAGAGTTGGATTTCTTCAGTGAAAGGAAGAATCGAAGTGGTTCTCATTTGCAGAGAGGGGAAGGTGAAATCTCTAGGAGGGAGAATTTCTAAAGCATATAGAGTGCATGAAGAGGAGTGAGAGAGCGTCCAAAGAATCAACGCAGAGTTGCCCTAGCAACAGTTACGTTGGGCCAGCACAGAGAAGCAGAGGGAGTTTCGATTTCTGTTGGAGGGGCAGCTAAGGGTTCATCCAGTTTCAGGAGGACAGTTCTGAAAGGAAGGAACACTCTAGTCTCACACAGCAACAAGCACAGAAGCAGCCACGACAGCGTGAGTGACGCAGTCACTGTGCAGAAATCATGCAGAGCCAGTCAGTGTAGGTGCAGGTCAGTGCCGAAACTTCGTGGTGATGTGAGAATTGTCTCACTCAGCGTTTTCTCATCAGAATTTTTTAGGTGATTGATTGACATTTACAATCACACATTTGTACTCGAAATTTCTGCATAATAAAGAAACCCTCGGATCTGCTACACCGGTTTTCCCACATTGTGTTTTTCCAAGGACAATTGTCCAAAAATAATGGTGTTTATGTGTGATTACTTGTGTTATTTTGATATGTGTGATTTGTTAATCGTGAAGTCTGCAGCATATTTTATTTTGTTATTTAACACAAGAGAAATGTTAAATAATTGTGTTTGACAATGCAATAGAATAAATTCAATAATTAGTTGCAGTAGAATTCTCCATTATAGAATTTTCACAAAATTTACTCCACAAAACCCAGAAAGGAAATGGCTCAACTCCCAAGCATCTGCTGACCCACAAAATGGTGTGAATTGCCTAGTGAGACAAGCAGAACACACTATTGGAAACTACCAAAGAATGCCCAATTCCCTCCAAAAATATTCCCGAAATTCCCGGGAAATTGCTCTCCAAATTATTCCCTCCAACTCAAGCCCTTCTCACCACAAAATCCCTGTTCCTCAAGCCCCTGCGAAATTGCCCAGTGTGGCCTCTGCATAGGCCCTAAAGTCAAAAATTTCTCCTGTAGAATCTTCTCACAATTCAGTTGTTCAACCACCCAAAATCTCCAGCAAATCACTAGGCTAAGATGTCTCTAAAAGCCCAGAATTTTCTCTCTTCAAATGCAACTCCTCCAAGTGGTACGAATTTCACTAACTGTGTCCCTCAGTGGTTGAACTGGTTGTTGTATCTCGTGCAATAGCTCCGGAAGTAGCCTGTTGTAGGTGTACCAACTCCCCTAAGGATGGCACTCAATGTCCACTAAAGGAAGAGTGGATATTTCCGCTTGGAATCACCTTGTGCTAAACAACACTATGGTGTCTTGGCTAAGCAACTCAAGGGAACCTGTTTCAATTGTAAATTTGAAAAAAGGCCCAAAATGAGTCTCATCTCTTTGACAATTTCCCTCTTGCTCCTTGTGGGCTCCACCCCATCGAACTCCCTCTCTCCCCAAGTCAAATTTCTCCAAGGGGTGCGTATTCCCTTGGAGTGGCACCCACTTTCCACTAACCATCGAATTTTCCTTTTGCATTCTAATTTTTGGGGAGCCTCCTTAGCACTTTAATTAATTATTTCTCCTTTTCACCCACTTTTCCCAAGTTAAGCACCAAAATTGTGTTTATTCCCAAAATTGCAAAATTGTGAATCTCCCTTAGCTGAATTTAGTGAGAAGGGACATTACAAAAACCCTTGTCATTGGCACCCTATGTACCACGCACCTCCAAGGATCATGTCATAGATAGAAGACTTCACACCAAAGAAGTCGTTATCCATATCCTCAAGGACAACTTCTTTATAGCGCAAAATCGAATGAAACAAGTTAATAAGCATAAATCATAACATTCTTTTGTTCCAAGGAATCAAGTGTTTGTTCACTTGCAACCTTATAAACAAACATCGCTTAAAGATAAAGCTCTCCAAAAGCTAGCTCCCAAGTTCTATGGTCCCTATTAGGTCATACAACGCATTGGATCAATGGCGTACAAGCTTGATCTCCCATCCCACTCCAAGATTCATCCAATGTTTCATGTGTCATGTTCGAAGAAGGTTGTGGGATCAAATTGCAATGTGCAGACTAACCTATCGGAACTTGATGAAAAAGGGTCCATTTGGCTCCAACCACAAGCAATATTGGATACCAGAGAGCATCAATTGGACCAACACACAACTAGGCAAGTATTGATCCAATGGAAAGATATCCAACCAGAAGATGTCGCATGAGAACTAACAACGATACTTCAGCAATTTCCTTATCTTCAACCTTGAGGACAACACTACTTAAAACTCATTGAAAGGTTGTCGAACCATAAATATGGAGGGTTTTTCTACACCTAACAAGAAAAGTCTAATTTGGACTCTTTTGGGTTAAACCTGAGCTACTGACACTAGTTTATTTTGCTCTATCAATAGGTCCACCTTGCGTTTGTAGGGATTTGCCACAATTTGATGATATACCTTATTTATTGTGCAAAAAACAAAGAGTAACGTTGTTTTTGCACATGAGGTTAGTTTCATGTCTTTGTTTAGTTCTATGAGGTGAGATGACGCAAACCATCAGGTTTAGGCGAAAGCAGCTCTTTTGATAAGAGATGTCGACTATTTGGACCCTGTTGAGCACTATGATTTTCTTTCAACTCTTTTTGCTTTGAGGAAGAGGCTATGATCATCACTTGTAGATATCCTTCTATGTTTTTTAGTTCATTTTATTGTAAATATAAGACATATTTTGAAAAAATAAATCTATATATGAAAAAATGAATATAATGTACTTTTTTAAGTTCCAAAATATTTGTTAATTTTTCTTGATTTTAGCAATTTCCTACATTTATTATCTGAATCTCCATCAATATTTATCAATATCAATTATTGCAACAATTATCTAAATCATGGTTGAAAAATTCAGCATGTAACCTCTCACAACCAACCATTTTCTAGAGTTTGATAATTGAATGGCTCTCCTAATGGTAAAGGAAGTAGTGCATGACACAATCTCTCTCTTCTTTATTTTATTTTCACTCTCTCTAGCATACATTATCCCAATCCAACTTTTTATCCATGATAAGTTAAAAAAACAACACAGATCCATCTAACCCCAAATATTTGTTAATTTTTCTTGATTTTAGCAATTTCCTACATTTATTATCTCCATCAATATTTATCAATATCAATTATTGCAACAACTATCTAAATCATGGTCAAAAAAATCAGCCTGTAACCTCTCACAACCAACCATTTTATAGAGTTTGATTACTGAATGGCTCTCCTAATGGTATAGGGAGCAAAGGAGGGGCAAAGGAAGTAGTGCATTACACAATCTCTCTCTTCTTTATTTTATTTTCACTCTCTCTGGCATACATTATCCTAATCCAACTTTTTATCCGTGATAAGGTTAAAAAAGCAACACGGATCCATCTAACCCCAAATTCATTCAACAAGGGAGATGAGAAATAAGTCAAAGCATAAAACTATCAATACTTAAAAGATCGCCCACAGAACTTTGAATTGATGGTGAATGGGTGTACTATTAAGGCATTCCATGTGAAAAGGTCACTCGTTCAAATCCATCATGGGCAAGTTGACCCAAAAAAAAACAATGCTTAAAAGATCAAAGTTAAGATCCATATATTTTTATTACAAATGGTTTTGTTCTTTTTTATTTTTCAATTTCTAAAAGCCTCAAATTATTTTAATTTTATTTATTAACATTATAGGAATGATCTTATTGGAACCTCACTACTCAAATTGAAACATGAAAGCTTTCAACTACCATGGGAATGCTTACATATAGATATTGTTCATTCACTCATTTTAATCACTAAATCACCGAAAAGAGGAAAAATTGTTCACAAGGACCAACTTGATCCTCTTTCTGAAGCATCCCAAATGAGGTAACCCTAGGAGAGTCGTTGACTCCAACTATAGCCCATGTATTATTAAAGAGTTAAGTTGTCAATGCATTATGTTACCCACCACTTTGTGGGTGATATCCCTAGGAGAAATTTTTCTCCATGTTGAACCTCAGCTAGTAGCCTTTGCAGCCCTCAACTAGGTCATTGTGCCATTTCTCCGCCACCAGATCCAGCCATGTGGTCCCTGACCCATCTATATTGATTGTATGTTTTAAGGTGGGCCTCCCAAACCTAAAGGGATGTCTTGTCATTTGGTAATTGAATATTGGGTTTACTTATCAAGGACACTTCTGGTCATGGATTGATGGGGGGAATCGGCAAAGAGAGTGGACTTAATTTGCGTTTTTGTCCCCTTGATCTCTTTTGGATGTTACCCTTGGATTTTAGTCCCGTGGGTCTCCTTTACTAACCATTTGGTTTTAGGGTGGTACTACTTGGGAAACCCCGGTTGCATGGTCCCGCTCCCCTATCCACATATACTACTCCCCTTCCATTCATTATACCCCCCTTCATCATCTCTCCCACCTGGGTCCACATAGGGTTAGCCTCCCCATTCCTTTGCCCCCACCTTGGGTCAGGCTTAGAACGAGACCTCAGAGGTTGAAGCAACTAAAAAAGAAAATTAAAAGCATAAATGGCCACATTCTACAGGAAAATGTACCACAAAATGCAAAAGATGGTCGGCACAAAAATAATTAGCATGTGCGCAAAAGCCAATACATGATCTCTACCCCATACCCATGGGCATCACCCTAGTTCCATAGGCCCTAGATGAGACTCCTTTATCATTCAGGAACCCATGATTGTCCCAACCCCTGGAGGGCAATAAACCACCCTACCAAAAAGCGGGTAATCATCGCTATATCTTACACATCATGCTCTTGCCCTTGAGCCCTGAGCAGTTAACCAAAGAAAATTTATAAAAGGCAAAAGGCATATAAATAAGAGTGGAAAATCAAGGTCGGGGCACCTCATGTACCACGATTTCTCCCTCCTACACACTATACACCCAGGTGTGGGCTTCCCTTTTTCTAGCTACCCTTGTGCCCCGATACGTGGCCTAGGATTTCCCTTATCATTCCCTATTCCATTTCACCTCTTTATCACATGCCACCACCATTTAAGGGATATACCTTGGACATACTATCCCCTCTAAAGGTAGAAACCACCTAATAAGGTACTTGGCTAACCCCCTTTGGCACTTGGAGACATTAGCACATGCCAAAGCCCATTATGGAAGGCCATGCAATTATGAAGTATCCACTTGTTGTCCATGGTTTGTAAGCTCTTTTACACAATTACTTTAATGACTTGTTGTACTGGAAGGATAGGGGACGCATTGGATCTTATGCAAGATTGCAGATGGTGTCCATTTGGGTTTGGCCTCCCTATACGGGGTCCTCACCTTCCAAAGCGCTACATTGGCACGTAAATGTGTGTATGGGCCTCCACAGCAGCAGACAACACTCCATGGATCCCCACAAATGTTCAAAGATTGATGGAGATCCACCTTTTGGACAAGGAAGATGCATTTGGTACACTATGCCCAGTTGGCCCCACAGGTGCACCACACACTTCGCAGGTGTCCCAGGACTTGTGCGATGACATGATAGCATCATTCCATCATTTGAGAACTTACAGATGGTCTACAGGCATCTTCGACTCATGGAGACCCATGAAGCCATTGGTGTGCCCCCACACCCACTAGGAGCACCACAAGTTTACTGTTTGGAGAACAAGGAGTCACCCCCTTGTCCATCACCTTTTGAGGATTTTATTCATCATTATGGCACTTATGGACCTCATCAGGCCTCTTGGAGGGTCCCAAGACATGCATAGATTTTTATTTGACCTCCTATTAGGCTTATTATTTCATTTATGAGCTAGTTTGGTGGGTTTGTCACCAAAAGTTAGTTAATTTGCACATTATTTTTAGGGGCTGATGTATGCCCATTTGGTAAATCCAACTCCTAATTGGTGTATAAATAGGAATTAGATGGATTAATTTGTATCATCGCTTGGATTGGGTTCTCTCTCTCTCTTTAGAGAATTTAACATTTTTTCCTTGGTGGATATTTTTGGAAGATGATGAATTTTCATGTATGGATTGGATTTTTTCTATCTTGGAGCTTCTTATATTTTAAATGTGATGTTGGTTAAATATATTCTCTAACATGGAAGTGAAAATATAAAGTTATTTTTAGGATTTTCCATACATTGGAACTTTGCTATTATTATGGAAAACTGTTGTATGTGTTTAATGTGGAATTATGTGTCTATTTAGCTTATCTATGTATGGGCCATGTTGGATGAATGAAATGTCCTAGAGATCGTGTTATCTTGATATGCCTTCACCATTTGTGACAAAGTATAAATGTTTCAAAGTCACTTTTCTTCTCTTGCCTTTAACATTGGACGAAAAGGACTTTTGGAGCCACCTTGGGCGAGAAACAAAATTTGTCTTCACAATTCTCCTTGACTCCATATCCCCAAGAGGAATTAGGCACTAGTACATCAAAGGGTGATCATTTCAACCCCCTTTTTTACATTTTTCCTCCCTTTCCTAGGTATAGCCTCATTAGGTCAATTAGGGCATCAATTTCCCGGAAAAATGACCATAGAAAAACTTCAATCTCCTAGCTACAACTGCATTGATGAGTCCCCTAGCTCTCCTCCAAATTTAAAGGAAATCCGACGGTGGACTCTTAGAATATCTCAAGGCCTAACTCTAGGATCAAGTTTTTCCATGTTGTTCCCAAGGCCAGTACCTAATAGGATCAATTTGACATCGTTGGGTGAAAATTCGTGTTTGATCCTTTCCCCCCACCTTGGTCAGGCTATGAACATCATTGGTTGTTGGAATCCATACCCTAACGTGATTTGTGTCCACTTGACCTCGTGTGGTCCCATTTTTCCTCCAAGGATTATTTATCAAGGACTACCCGGGATCCAAGTTTCAAAGGGATTTTAGGGATTGGGAACCCCTTTACAGGCCATATTCTTTTCCCTCAACCCTCCAATCCTCATCCCCTCTCCCTAGAAAATCAATTCACTTGCTTAAAATGAAAGCAAGCTCCACTCTTCATCCTATCTTAGGGAAAGGGTCCAAGGGGTCACTTCCCATAATGTTTGTTGATATATCCTCTATAAGTGACTTCCTGAAAACATCAGGTCTCCTTCCAACGATGAAAGCCTGTAAAGAGTAGGGAGCCTTAGCTGTGGTGACAGTGAGCTAAGTCTCCATCGTTGTCCTTAACCTAGCAGTCGCCCTCATAGGAACCCCTTTAGGTCCCCTGTTGGTTTGAGTGGTAACATTTCTGGCGTTGTTGTCAGGGATGAGACGTGTGTCTTGTTCTCCATACGACAATATTGACATATCATTATTGGTGACTCCACTGGAAGAACAAAGCCCTAGTTCTTCATTGATCTCTAAGCTCAATGCTTCTAGGGTGAAGCAAGCATTTGTCAAGGCAATTTCATTCACCCTGCGACTCCCATGTCATTAAGGACCCAGCAACATGTTGACGACATATATTCCTACCATAGATATGACAGGGATCCCGAGATATACTTCATCGAAATCCATGAAGAATATGCCAACGTTCAATGGCGATCCACATTCCACAGCTAATCATGTAGTGAGGTTCATGACACACCTTTCAAAGCAAAATATAATTCAACCTTGTGACCAAATGGAATTGTTTGTCCTATCCATTGCCCCCAATACTGATTTCCTTGATTCATGTAAACCTAAAATCATTCCTTCTCTTCCAATGTTGACTACGCACTTCTTGTTGCATGTAGGGTCGGGTTTTCAATCTCATGAAGACACATGCCAAATGTTAGATATGGCCCTTCAAGAGGAGGAAGTTATTGAATATGAATTTGTGTTTGAGGAAGAATGTCTTGATCCTTCTCCAAATCATCATAATCAAGTTATTGATGCATACCTTGAGGATAGTATTGATGGCTACATATAACTCCCAAGAAATTTTGTCCTACTATTGTGAGCAATTGGAAAGGCTCTGTAACATGAAGTGTGAATATAAAAAGAGTCCTACTCATGACCACCTTTTTGTAGCATTCTATCAAAATCATTTAGTAAATACCTTGGATATCATTATTCGAGAACAACAAAAGGAAGAACGGTCCTCCATATCGAAAGAAGAGAATTAATGGCATCCTAACCAACACCAAATATATAGTGAAGAATGAGGTCATTCGGAGGAGGACCATGATAGTCAAATAAATGAAGAATTGACCTTTTGGGTTGCTGATTGGGGAATTAGGTATGACTATAAAAATGAAGACCCCATGGTCTCTCAAATCCATAAGAATGAGCTCAGGAAAGAACAAGATACTTCGCCCCTTCTGAACAACAGTGTTGGCCCTTATGAAGCCCTCCCTAGTGATTGGAAGGGTCTCTTCTTTATGTTCCAAGATGATTCAATCAAAGAAGAGCCTTCCAAAATTATGGGATTTTGGTGACTCTAATGTAAAAGAGGCTGAGAAAGAAGCTTCCTTTAGCCATGCCACCAATCCCCTGCCCCGGAAATGGATGTTTGTGACGAAATTGGTTCCCCTAGTTTTGATGAAGAGCTAGCTTCCCATTCGAAAAAACCATAAACATGGTTTTTTCCCAAATACAATGATGAGTCCACTTCTTCTTTTCCCAATGACCAAAATAGTACCATCCTAAATATGTCTGAGTCATTTACTCCTTCTTAACCTAAGGATGATAGGCCCGAGATAGTTCTTCAGTTCTTCATCAAAGATTCATATACTTGGTCATTAACATTTCCATCTCCTAGTTGGACGATCAATTTAAATTCTCTCGACTAGTGTCTATTCCTTCTTCCAGTTTTCCTTTCTATGGCATATGGGTCTCTTGTTTTCCCACCTCCCGCCCTCGCAACCCCTCATAGCATTATTCCCATTTGTATTGTCAGGTTCATTGCAAAAATAATCATGGAAGCATGTGTTCTTGTATTGATCAATTGACATGTTAGTTGCATTGGGTCTATGATTATACCTAGCACTTCACATTGTCTGTTATGCATATTAGAGTAGGATGCATAGCATGTTGATTTTCTACATCACAAATAATGTCATATAATGTTTCTCATTATAGATTAGCTAAATTTAGATTAAAATTGCATATTTTTATTACTTGTTGATTTTATGGTCTGACATTAAGCATGGGCGATCATAAGACAGTGAAAAACATGTTTCCCCGTGGTTGTGGTCGGTGATATGTGCAGATAACAAGTCTATGGTGACCAAGAGATTGTTGGAGTTCTTGTAACCTTTTGTTCGAGTAGCTTTGCCCACCTCTTCGTGAGATCACGTCCCAATTGGAGCCAAATGTTACCCACCACTTTGTGGTTGATATTCCTAGGAGAAAAAATTTCTCCAAGATGGACCTTAGCCAGCAGCCCTTGACTAGCTCTAGTGCCATTTCTCCGCCAACTGAGCCAGCCATGTGGTCCCTCACCCATTTGTATTGATCAAATGTTTGAAGTGGGCCTCCCGAACCTAAAGGTATGTCTTTTCATTTGGTAATTGAGTATTGGGTTTACTTATCATGGACATTTCTGGGCATGGATTGATGATGGGATTCGGCAAAGAGAGTGGGCTTAGTTTGTGCTTATGTCCCCTTGACCTCTTTTGGATGTTACCCTTGGATTTTAGTCCCGTGGGATCTCCTTTACTAACCATTAGGTTTTATGGTGGTACTACTTGGGAAACCCCGACTATAATTACATGGTCTCACTCCCCTATCCACATATACTACTCCCCTTCCATTCACTATACCCCCCTTCATCATCTCTCCCACCTGAGTCCAGATTGCCTCTTTGGGTCCACATAGGGTTAGCCTCTCCATTCCCTTACCCCCAGCTTGGGTCAGGCTTGGAAGGATGCCTCGAAGGTTGAAGCAGCTAAAAAAGAAAAGTAAAAGCATACATGGCCACATTCAACAAGAAAATGTACAACAAAATACAAAAGATGGTCAGGACAATCATAATTAGCATGTGGGAAAAAACCAATACATGAGCTCCACCCCATACCCATGGCCATCACCCTAGTTCCATAGGCCCTAGATAAGCCTCCTTTATCTTTCAAGAACCCATGATTGCCCCAGCGCCTGGAGGGCAATAAACCACCCTACCAAAAAGGGGGTAATCACTGCTATATCTTACACATCATACCCTTACCCTTGAGACCCGAGCAGTTAACCAAAGAAAAATCATAAAAGGAAAAAGGCATATAAAGAAGGGTGGAAAAATCAAGGTTTGGGCACCTCATATACCACGATTTTTCCCTCCTACACACTATACACCCAGGCGTGGGCTTCCATTTTTCTAGCTACCCTCGTGCCTCGATATGTGGCCTAGGATTTCCCTTATCATTCTCTATTCCATTTCACCTCCCTATCACATGCCATCACCATTTGAGGGAAGTACCTTGGACACACTATCCCCTCTAAAGGTAGAAACACCATTTGAGGGAAGCACCTTGGACATACTGTCTCCTCTAAAGGTAGAAACCAACCAATAAAGTACTTGTCTAACCCCCTTTGGAGCTTGGAAACATTAGCACATGTCAAAGCCCATTATGGAAGGGCATGTCATTATGAAGTGTCCACTTGTTGTCCATGGTTTGTAAGCTTTTTTACACGATTACTTTAGTGACTTGTTGTAATGGAAGGCTATGGGATGCCTTGGATCTTATGCAGGATTGCAGATGGTGTCCATTTGAGTTTGGTCTCCCTATACGGGGTTCTAACCTTCAAGAGGGCTACATTGGCACATGCAGGGTGTGTGTAGAGAGCCATGGGCCTCCACAGCAACGGACAGCACTCCATGGATCCCCACAAATGTTCACAGATTGATGGAGATCCACCATTTGGAAGATGCATTTGGTACACTATGCCCAGTTGGCCCCACAAGTGCACCACACACTTGGCAGGTGTCCCGGGACTTGTGCGATAACATGGCAATATTCATTCCATCATCTGAGCTCTTATAGATGGTCTACAAGCATCTTCGACTCATATAGAGACCCATGAGGCCATTGGTGTGCCCCCACAACCACTGGAGCACCACAGGTTTATTATTTGGAGAACAAGGGGCCACCCCCTTGTCCATCACCTTTTGAGGATTTTATTCATCATTATGGCAATTATGGACCTCATCGGGCCTCTTGGAGGGCCCCACAACATGCATAGATTATTATTTGACCTCCTAAGAGGCTTATTGTTTCATTTATGAGCTAGTTTGGTGGATTTGTCACCAAAAGTTAGTTAATTTGCACATTATTTTATTTTTAGGGGCTAATGTAGGCCCATTAGGTAAATCAAACTCCTAATTGGTGTATAAATAGGAGTTAGATGGATTCATTTGTATCATCACTTGGATTGGGATCTCTCTCTCTTTAGAGAATTTCGCATTATTTCCTTGATGGATATTTTTAGATGGATGAATTTTGATGTATGGATTGGGTTCTTTTCTATATTAGTGCTTCTTATATTGCAAATGTGATGCTGGTTGGATATATTCTCTAACATGTAAGTGCAAATTTGACGCTATTTTTAGGTTGTTACATACATTAGATCTTTGCTATTATTAGGGCTAATTGTTGCATGTGTTTAATGTGGAATTATAGAATCTATGTATGGGCCATGTTGGATGAATGAAATTTCCTAGAGATCGTGTTATCTTAATAAGCCTTCACCATTTGTAACGAAGTATAAATGTTTCAAAGTCACTTTTCTTCTCTTGCCTTTAACATTGGAAGAAGTTGATTTTTGGAGCCTCCTTGAGCGAGAAACAAAATCCGTCTTCACAATTCTCCTTGACTCCATATCCCCAAGAGGAATTAAACACTGGTCCATCAAAGGGTGATCATTTCAACCCCATTTTTTACCTTTTTCCTCCATTTCCTAGTTCTAGTCTCATTAGGTCTGCTAGAGCATCAATTTCCCAAGAAATGACCATAGAAAAACTTTGATCTCCTAGGTAAAACTGCGTTGGTGCGTCCCCTAGCGCTCTTCCGAATTTGAAGGTAATCCGACAGTGGAATCTCAAGATATCCCAAGCCCTAGCTCTAGGACCAAGTTTTGCCCTGGTGTTCCCAAGGCTAGTACCTAATAAGATCAATTTGACATCGTTGGGTGAAAAAATGGATATTTTTAGAAGATGGATGAATTTTGATGTATGGATTGGGTTCTTTTCTATATCGGTGCTTCTTATATTGCAAATGTGATGCTGGTTGGATATATTCTCTAACATGTAAGTGCAAATTTGATGCTTTCCCCTCACCTTGGTCAGGCTAAGAACATCATTGGTTGCTGGAATCCACACCCTAACCTAATCTGGGTCAACTTGGCCTCATGAGGTCCCATTTTTTCTCCAAGGATAACTTATCAAGGACTACCCGGGGATCCAAGTTCCAAAGGGATTTTAGAGATTGGGAACCCCTTTATAGGCCATATTCTTCTCCCTCAACCCTCCAATCTTCATCCCCTATCCCTAGAAAATCAAGTCCCTTGCTTAAAAGGCAAGCAAGCTCCACTCTTCATCCTATCTGACGGAAAGGGTCTAAGAGGTCACTTCTCATAATATTTGTTGATGTATCCTCTATAATTGACTTCCTGAAAACATTGGGTCTCTGCCCATCGATGAAAGTCCGTAAAGAGCAGGGAACCTTAGTTGTGGTGACAATGGGACAAGTCTCCATCGTTGCCCTTAACCTAGCAATTGCCCTCGTAGGAACCCCTTTAGCCCTGCTAGTTTGAGTGGTAACACATCAAAGGATTAGGTTAGGGGCATCAAAGATATGTTGATCTTCCATTAGCGCAAGGGAAAGAATAGAATCCATTTCACATTGAAATGAAAAATTGATTTCGAATCATCATGAAAGTATGTTTTAAACTTGATCACGTTATATATATATATATATATTATATATATATATATATATATACCCTATCCTTCCAATCCAATGAAGCAAGTTCAATTCTCCCTATATATATATAATGGAAGGCTGGGGTTTAATTCACATTGATAAGTCAATGCTTCTATTCCAGAACCAAACATAACTTGTACCCATTCATTTCATATCAACCTAGAGTTAACTTCCAGGATAGCCATCCCTACCCTCTCATCTCATTCCAGTGAGCCTCTTATGACTTTGATGAGTGCACAAATCGCAAAACAAAAGGGCCCACATTAGGTTTTGGGATAGTCAGACTCAAACTCGTGACTTCAATCATTTCAATGTGACACTTAACTACTGCATTAATCATATCCCTTCCCTGCCTTCACGTAGAAGATGATTGTTGTTAGAAGGGACATGCGATGCAAATTATGCATCTTTCATATAAAATTTTAATAGTTGTTCCTTTTTCCTTCAATTTTTCTGTCATTTTACTGCTAGCATTTCTTCCCCAGTTTTCCTTAAGGACTGTAGGTACAGAACAGACTTTCTCAATATGGCTTGCCAAAAGAATTAATCTTATTATCGAGGAACAAGTAGAATACAAAACTAAAAATAAGTATCTTCTGCATGCATGGCTGTTTCAAATTACACCATGGTAGTGAAAATCTAAAAGGAAAATGTAATAGACTATAATTACTGAAATAAAACCACCAGAATCTTTGGCCTTGCTTATCGGCACATAATTCCATACATTAAACTATGTAATTACTAGAATCATACCTGATACAGAGAAAGGTCAGAAGACAGCTGGCTTAGAATTCCACCAACAAATGCATCTCCCGCACCCGTTGTATCCACAGCCTCCACTTTTAGACCCTCAACTCTCCCATTAAACTCCTGAAATACAACTTCATTCACTCCCTTAGATTTGCAAAATAAAATATACAACAACCAAATGCTAGTCCTTGTTGAAAGTTGAACAGCCTTGCACTTCTAATATTAATTACTAAGAATCCTCTAAGACAGCAATGTTCCGTTATAAAACGAATCTAGGAAATGAAGGTGCTTAGCTTATATATTTCCTTTTACGTTGATTCATTTATCACAACCAAAAACAACAATAGCATCAGAAATGCAATCAACTTAGCATTTTGCAACAAAAGTTTATCGATTTCCTTTTCCATTGTTTCAATTCTTCAAAGTTTCAACAACCAAAAATCACAACTATATCAGAAATGTAAACAACAAAGTATTTTACAACAGTGCTAATTTCTGTTTTATTTTTTATTTAGATGTTGGAAATTTGCTTTTTTTTATATAGAAAATAAAATTCTTATAATACATGGTAAATGCAATAACTACATGCTCAATAGCAGCAGTCACATGGAGTTGTGAATGATAACAAATCCTCCAATGAAACTTGACAAAAGCATAAAATTCACTTAAATCAGGTCTATTTATTAAGTTCCAAAAACATTTGCATTGCTCTTTACTGAGAAGAAAGAAACTGTATAAATGTTCACCAAAGACTAAAGTGGCCAACAAGATTGGGCATTACAAGATATATTAAGACATTGAGGGTGCACCTAATTGCGGTGTAAAATCTCTAAACAAAATGTCATATACCAGCATAGCAATGTTGCGAACATCGACATCGGGGATAAATTTGGCAAGGGTCCAGAAAACCCAAAAATAGTAAAAATCAAGAAAATATCAGTAAAAATCGGCAAACATCAGCAAAATTAAGATACCATCAAAATATCAGTAAAAATTGGCAAACATCGGCTAGGTCAAAAAACTGTGATTTTGCAATTTTTTCACAATAAAATCAGGATCTTTGCAACACTGCAGCAAAGCAGTCAAGTCCACCCCTTGGATCAAGTATATACATCTATATAGTCCATTGAAAACATGAAGTCGAAAACTAGGCATGCAATGGCAAATAACATCTAGCAGGTATGTGCTCAAATTCAATGTTGATAAAAAATGGATCTGAGCTAGGTCACCTGACATGATGACATGGTACACGGAGGACACAAAAATACAAATTCCAACACGGGACACAGCGACCCCATAAAAGAATACGGAGGACATGTTATATATATATATATATATATATAAAACAAAATAGTGAATTATTAATTTATTACACAAAAATGAAATATAAACAGATTCAAATCGATTTAGAACTTCGAAATATATGGAACATGTGTCCAACACGATAGTGAATTATTACACAAAAATGAAATATAAACAGATTCAAATCGATTTAGAACTTCAAAATATATGGAACATGTGTCCAATGCGTGAAATATATGACACGGCTTTTAAGTTTTTTTTAGGGGGCAGAGGGGCTAGTTGTAAGGATGTGTCTTGTTTCTTAGCTCTTGAGAATATCTTCGCAGGGGTCAAAATTGGACAAATCAGGTATGATCTAAAAAAAAAATCTCAAGCAAGGAGAATAAATTGATATGTTGTAAGACTTGGACTCAGAAAAATACAGAACATGGGATCCAGCAACTTGGATAAACTCAGCTATAAAGACTGTTTTGCCCCAACACTCACAAGTCCCTGCCAAGTCTCACAACACTGATAAAGAGCAAAATATCAGAAAATCTGACAAAGATTGACTGGAGGAATAAATCAGAAAACTATCAGTTTCTCAGAGACAATTCAAATTTCCACACTTCTGCAAAATCATCTTGGGAAGGGCTGAATTGAAAGCATTGAACTTCTAAACGCACCAATATCATAATTTGAAAGCTAGAGGCATTGCTCAGGTAATATGAAGAAAATAAAAGCAAACACGAACTGCCACCCAAACTGTGAGACTTCCATTTCTACACCGACTATGAAAGAAGCAGCTTTTGGAGGAGAAAATCAAAGGTGGAATAAACAGCGAGTGAAAATATGCCCCATAGGTATCTAAAAGGATAATTTCATGAAGAAAAAAAAATGTATCTAAAAGGATAAAATTGGGGAGTTTTTTTCCAAACAAGAGGACACAAGATAAGAAAAGAGACTGAATCCATCCAAAAATGAAGCCAACCAGTTAGGAATTTAAGGTTATTCTGTCATTTTCATTTAAAATGGAGCAATTTATAATCTAATACCCATAGAACATTGGCTTGACAGCTAGTCGGTGCGAATAATACTAAAAGCAGATTAAACCCACTAATCATCATTTCATTTCTGAAACTGGTAATCCAAAGAAATAGTTTTCAATAAAAATACATTTCCCCAGGAAGAAAGAAATTCATCACTCCCCCAGCAATAACACACCGTTATAAGGCTCAAACACAGACAATTTGTTGGCATCTAGAAGGAATGGCTTTGCAGGCATGAGAAGTCGGTTTTCAAACCACCTAGAACAAATCACATACCTCTAACCATATCATGAGTCACCAATGCATACACTTAAATGTGTGATCTACTAATAAAAATAAATGTGACAGTTTACCAAATTCAAGGCAAAGATAAATGCTAAGTTAAATGTTTCTTACAAAACTAAAAATCATAATATATGCTCTGACACAAAAGGTGTAAAGCTACGAGATTCCAATGAAAACAAACAAATACATGGATTTCAATCTGAAAAATGCATCAATTACCTGTGTGTAATATCGACAACCATCTGCACCTTCTGTGACAAGCAATAGCTTAAGATTTGGGTGAAAAAGTTTACGTACAACAGCATCATCATAAGGATCTTCACCTTCAGTTAAAAATACAATCTCTTGCTCACTTATCTGCACACAACGCCATCAAAATTGAACCAAAAGATAAGTTTAAAAATTATCTATTTTCATAATTTTGCTATCCTACTTGATTTAATATCTAATCATCACAGAGAGCTTCTCAATCAAAAAACAAAAGCAGACTCAATGTTTGCCCAATATGCAGGCCAATTATAAAAACATTTATAACCATTACCTTTATAACGTCTGCAGAATCCCAAATGCTCAAAATACCCGCCCGGGCTGCATCTTCTGATGGCCATAATGGCAGCCTCAAATTAGGATCATATGAAAGAAGAACGCCAGCATCTTTTGCTATCTTCATTGCAGCCAAATGTGCTGATTTACAAGGCTCTGCAATAAGGCTTATTGAACCATAGTGCAAAATTTTTGCCTATATAGAGGAATGGCGAATAGCACAAATAGTTAAAAGCTTATGGAAATCGAAACCATTAACGGAACAGTAGAAATCATATAAGATCAATACCATTGACAAGGACTTGAAAGCATATAAAATACAAACCAGTAATAAATAGTAAAAAGCATATAAAATAAAAACCAATAATAAATAGTAAAATGCATATAAAATCAAAACATTTAAAATTTCAAAATAGACAGATTGATTAACTATAATTCCCACAAAACAGCTGACTTCTCTAAGACATGTAAGTAATCAGTAATCTAAACGAAATATAACTAAGATATAATCTGTGACTGGTACACGATGTAAGAGCCTAATCCATCAGATTATATATCACGCTAGAATAATCTAGATAGCATCTTGCATGTACCTCTCTGATGAGATCCACTTCAAGCTCTGATTCGTGGAGTAACATATCTGCACTTGGATTTCTGTAAAACATAAATTCACGTTCACCATCACTCGTTAATGTCACAAATGCCAAAGCAGTTCGAGCCCCAGCATCAAAACGCATGCCCTTATTATTTACATTGTTTTTCTCCAAGATATCAGCAAGCATATATCCAAACTCGTCATCACCAACCTGGAAAATGTAACACACAAATATTATCAAATATGACTTATAAAGTTATAAGAGGATATGTTCTGTACCTTAATAGGGGATAAATAAACAATCATCATTAAGTAGACATCTTACTTGCCTAAACGCTCCTAGAAAAATTATGAAGAGTTGACCTTTGATAAAACTATTGTATGCTGAACCACCAATGAGTTATTATGTTGTTTCTGTAAATACTCTGCTCCTGGGCATGCAATGAGGTAGTTGAAAACTCCTTATCCACAGCAGATTAATGAAAATATAAAGCTATTTCATATATTTACTTTCTTCACTCTCATTTATTTCACATAAACCCATATGAGAGAAAAAAATACATCTGATTCGAAGTTTAACATAATAGTAACTCAAATATGCAGAACAAAATAGTCACATCTGCAAGAAATGAACACTTCAACAAGAACATTACAAGACATGCATTCAACATTGTACAACCAAACACTGAGCAAGCAATAATGTCAAAGTTGACCTACCCAACTATGCCCCTTTAATTAATAATAGTAACAAATACATACAGCCTAAGTAACTGGATTCGTGCCTAGGCCCTCTCGTGTCCTGAATCGGGCAAATCAGACACAATTCAGTCGGATTCATGTCCTTCCAATCGTCTCCGATCGGGACACGATCATGTCCCGAATCTGGGACACGAATCCCGAAAAAGGAACTCCCACGCGGCGATAAACGGCTAATTTGGCTATTCTAATTTCACATTTACCTTATTCTCTTGCTGTGGGTTTGTTGTGGGTGTGTGAGAGCAAAGAGCAAACGGTGTGGGAGCATTTTGGAGGGGATTCAAGCAACAGGTAAGTGCATTTCGTCTCTATTTTTTTTCCACTTTAATTAGAGCAGTTTGCATGTGCATTGTGCATTTCTTTTACAAATTTGAACATTTTTTGTTTATTTTTTTACAGCAATGGCTCAATCAAGGGCAGCAGGGAAGGGGAAGAATGTCCCCACTGGAGATGCCTCTCTTGTTCCAATTTCATTAGTGTCTGCAAGTGTTCCCTCTATTGGAAGTGAGGCTGCAACAGCAGCTTCAAATGTTGAGGGAAGACAACAGTCTCAAGATAACAAATATCCCTTGTGGAAATATGCCACAAGAGAGCAAGGGCCAGGCAGCAAGTTGAAGGGAGGAGGCAACGTTGCTTGGAAATGCAACTATTGCAACAATCATTTCATGAGCACATATTATCGTGTGAAAGTTCATTAGATGGCTTTACCAAGTTGTGGAATTGCAGCATGTACACAGGTATCTTTAGCAAAGAGAATAAATCGAAAAAGAGGCCAATGTTGGTATGGAAAAGGTGGCTGCAACATCTAAAAAAAACAAGAATGATGATCCCCTTCCATTCTTGAGGAAAAGCAGCAACAAATTTCCATTTGAGTGTTTTGGTGGTGGACAAGCAGCAAACAGAAAGGCAATGGCACTTGGTCCAATGGACAAGATTTTTCAGAAAGAGAAACGGGAAGACAATGATCTCACTATTGCATTTTTTTCCAAACAGAACTTCATATCCTTTAATGTTGCACACTGAAGCGAACAAAGTTCCTTCTCAACTTAAATGCTCCAAAAGACTTGGAATAATAAGATATCCATTGAGGATACAAATATTATATTAAAATGTATGATGAATGAGATATGAGATAGATTCTTGAATGTTACAAATGAGACCTAATTATATACCTACGCAGGTGCCTCTTCACGAAAGGTCATGTCTCATCAGACATGGCCTTTCAACCTAATTACTAATTTAACTAATTAATCATTATTTACATTAATTTATTCATTACATTGCCTTCCCCTCAAAAAACTTTGTCCTCAAAGCTTGTCAATGAAAGGCCTCGATTTCTTTTCTTGCTACGAACATCTTCTCGTCTCGGGGCAGTTATCCTTGTCGATACAAGTTGATATGATCCTCTGAGTGACAAACAAAGCTGTCGCACTAAGAATGGATCGGACAATCCTAAATCAATCTTTTGTGGAATCTTACGATGACTGGCAACTTGTGATGATTCGTTAGTATTCTTCGAAATATCAGCATGTTTCTATTCTGAATACATAGCTTGGTTGAGTTGTCTGCTCCCATGATTTGGATGTCGATAGGGAACTGTTTTGGTTTGACCTTTTTTATTTTCGCCTGGCAAGGATGTTATGGAGATGGTTACAGAATCTTCACGTAGAATGTTCCTCGTTCGTCCGGCATCTAAGTTTGTTTCTTCTGCAACTTGCATGTCGTCTTCTTCAATTGAGACATTTACTGGATCAACGTTCGATTTTTCTTCAACTTGAACTTCTATATTTGAAGATTCGATGCTTCATTTTCGACAAGTTGTTGCACCTTTTTTTCCAACCACTTATTGTCTTTCTTCAGCTTCTTAATTTGCGTTAGTAATTTATCGTTGTGGTCCTTGAGGCGAGCAACTTCTTCATTCTTGTTAGTTGTGATTTCGTTAACTTCTCTTTGCAAATATTGTATTGATTTTTTACTTTCTGGAAGAACTACTCCTGTGATACCTAATATGAAGCGAACAAAGTTCCTTCTCAAGCTTAAATACTCCAGAACACTTGGAATACAAATATATCCATGAGGATACAAATATTATATTATAAAAGGTATGAAGAATGAGATGAGATAGATGATTGAATGTTACAAATGAGGCATGCTTATATACCTACGCAGGTTCCTCTTCACGAAAGATCATGTCTTATCAGACATGGCCTTTCAACCTAATTACTAATTAACTAATTAATCACTATTTACATTATTTTATTCATTACATTGCCTTCCCTTCAAAGCTTGTCGATGAAAGGCCTTAATTTCTTTTCCTGCTACGAACATCTTCTCGTCTCGGGGCAGTCATCCTTGTTGATACAAGTTGATATGATCCTCTAAGTGACAAACAAAACTGTCGCACTAAGAATGGATCGGACCATCCTAAATAAATCTTCTGTGGAACCTTACGGCGACTTGAAACTTGTGATGAATTATCACTTGAGCAGATTGCACTGACATTAGTATTCTTCAAAACATTGGCTTGTTTATGTTCTCAATACATAACATGGTCGAGTTGTCTGCTCCCGTGATTTGGATGTCGATAGGGAAGCTTTTTGGTTTGCCTTTGATTTTCTTTTAGCAAGGATGTTATTGAGTAGGTGACAGGAGCTTCACTTAGTATGTTCCTCGTCTGAACTGCAACATCGAAGTTTGTATCTTTTGTAACTTGCTTATATTCTTCTTGAGTTGTGACATTTACTATATCAATGTTCGTTTTGTCTTCAACTTGAACTTCTATATTTGGAGATTTCGATGCTTCATTTTCGACAAGTTGTTGCACCTTGTTTTCCAACGACTTCTTGTCTTTCTTCAACTTCTTAATTTGCGTTAGTAATTTATTGTTGTGATCCTTGAGGCGAGCAACCTCTTCATTCTTGTTAGTGGTGATTTTTTCAATTTGCTTCTGCATATTTTGTATCACCTTTTTACCTTCTTGAGAAATTACTTTTGAACTTTCTTGAATGTCTTCAGGTGTCACTGAATTTGGCTTTAAGTTCACATCCTGTAACATTATTTTCTTCTTTTTGTTGGAGAATGTTAAAAACTTCTTTTTTGTATTAAGGACGAATGACCCTAGTGATTCCATCCAGAGCGAACCCAGAATTATATCACTATTGTTACAAAATAAGATTTTAAGGGTAAATTGCGAGACCAAGGAATACTCCCCAATACTTAGGTGTAGATTCCTTATGTCGTATTGTTTTTCATTTGCGTTAATTGAATTTGTTTCAATTATATTTGATTCAGGGATCACTAATTGGTTAGCACATTCAGTACTAACATAATTATCCTTTTGATTAAGATCGATACATATGAGAACTTCCTTTCCCGCAAGTGACCCTTTGATTCTAATTAGCGTACGGACAAACATGCTACAATTTTTAGGAAATCTTCCTTCTTTCCTTTCCGAATTAGATTCAATTTCCTTTTCATCAATGATTGATTCCATTTTGTCTATTGAATTGAGTTTTTAGGGTTTTTAAGGTAACCCTTCCTAACTTTCTCTTCTTCTTTTTAATGAAGTTATTATTCCTTCAATTTTTTTATTTTTTTATTTTTTTTTTAACAATTGAATTTATTTTTTTTACTCTTTTTCTTTTTTGCTAAGTCACCTGATACGGGGATACGGGGATTCGATGAATTGGATTCAGGTACGGTGACCCCCAAACAGGATACTTCTGGGATACGTTTTACTAAAAAAAAAAAAATATATATATATATATATATATATTTTAAAAAAATATTTATATTAATATATTAAAAATTAGATATTTTTTGCACAAATTCATACAAAATTCATTGATTCAAACATAGATACTCATGAGTCATACATCATCATTGATACTATAAAACATTGATACACCATAGATGATACAATTGTCAAATTTACTCAGAAAGACAAGATTGAAGATAGTAAGATACTGTAGTTTTCTCATTAAGTCATCAGAATCAAAATGTGTTACATAAGTATACTGCCAATGGCAAATAGAAATAGAAAATACAAAAGCAACTACAGTCTACAAGACTACAAGCCTGAAGCCTCAATGAGTCAGAGTCATCAATCCTCATAATCAGCATCACTGTCCTCATCCTAATCATCATGCTCACCACTGCTCTCCTCTGCCTCTGATGCATCCTCCTCCTCTATCATCTCTGCATCTGCTGGTGTGGAGGATGACCCCTCTAATCCATCATCAAATTTGACAGGCTCTAGCACTGGCGCATTGAGATCCAAGTTGGCCAATGCCAACTCAACACTGCTGTCCAGACCCATATCATCGGGAAAGACATCCCACATCTTTGTCTTTCCCTTCAACCACTCCTCCCTCTGCCTGTAGATGAGACGAAGGTTGGTGTGCACATACACCATTGTCTCTGCCCTGGACTGCTCAAGCCTGCTCTTCTTCACACTATACAAATTTCCATATGTGCTCCAATTCCTCTCGCAACAAGAGGATGAAGTCACCTGAGAGAGGAGCCTCATGGCTAACTGTTGTAGAGGAGGGCTTGTTGCCCCATGAGTTGCCCACCAAGAATGGGGCTTCTTAGCCCCCCTGTCTCGAATCAAATCATAGCCTCCAAATCGCCCCCTGCCAGTGGAAAAATCTGCAAAGGCATCCTCCACCTCATCAAGGGATGCCCTATCTTGAAAAATCCTCCTCAATGCATCTTTCCTCCCCTGTGAGATTTCAGCATCCATGTGAGGAGGGAATCTGCGGGAAGGTCCACCATTCAGCCACTCATGGCTGTAGTATTTTGGGTTCAAGGAGTGAGCCAGACAATGTAAAGGTGTGCAATTCTTGTCCCATCTGCTGACAAGAATATCATGTATGACGGTGAAGAAGGCCTCAGGTGATGTCTCATACTCTGGGCACTGACTCTGTAAAATAATGGTTCTCACAGACTCAATCATGGAATCCCATCCCTCATAAACCTCTCCTAGGATGGGTTGGTCTGTATCTGCAAATCGGAGCAAGAAAATGATAGGCTCCATGATCTGAATAATTAGATCTACCTTCTCCCACCATATATCATCCAACACTGTGTCCTTCACCTTCTTTGAGGCTGCTTGATCCGTCTTTCTCCAAAAAGACCAAAACTCTGAAATAACCATGGACCCAAGGGGGTCATCATTCTTGGTTTTTTTTTTATTTTGCTGCCACATTTGCCTCACGAATACTCTGCTCTTTCTCCAATTCCTTCCTATTTGGTTGTTCAATTGTTGTACAACATTTAATGCCACAACCTGGAATACCCAACAAATGAGCTTTCACACGGAAATATGTGCAAGTGAAATGGCCATTGCAAAAATTGCATTTCCATGAACAATTTCCTCCTCCTCTGTTTTTTGCTGCCCCTTCCTCTCGTCACATATTTCCACAATGGGTATTTGGGGTCAACAATTTCTTTTCCCTGCACATTTGAAGCTGTTGTTGCAGCCCCACTTCCAATGGATGGAATACTTGCAAACCCTGATGAAAGAGGGACAGGAGGGGCATCTCCAATGGGGACATTCTTACCCTTTCTTTGCCCCTGTCTTGTTGCCCTTGATTGAGCCATGAATACTGTAAAAAATAAACAAAAACAACCAAATATATAAAACATATGCACATGCAAATACTAACAACAAACTAAATGCAAAATATAGAGGGACAATGCACTTACCGGATGCTCGAATCTCTTCGAAAGAGCTTCCTTTCTCCTTGCTCACACTAGCTCTCCTTCTCACTTCACAAATGAAATGGGTGAAAAAAGAGTAAGGAAAAACCCCACTTTAAAGCCAAAATCGCGCGATTTTCCTACCCGCGGGCTCGGCCATATCCGGTTTCACGGGATACAGCGTATCCGAACGAGGTACGGTCGGGATACGCCGTACCCTGTTCGGATACGCCGTATCCGGTGAATTGGGGCAGAATCTCGTACGTATACGTACCCGATATGGGGATTCGGGATTCGTGGCCCCTTTTAAGCGAATCCGGTTACTTAGGTTTTTGTTTTGAAAAGTTACAACCCTAGTGAACGTGGCTATTCACCTATATTCACCTATAAAATATATGTCCACTTATATGTATTTGACTCGGTTAATGCTCTCCACGTAAAAGTAAACTTACCACTCACATAGAGATTTTTTATTTCTTTTGTTCTTGTTTTACCTTGCAAATACCATGGGCAATTACCATGGGCTTCTAAAACCACGAGCTTGTAAACCACTTAAAGAATAATCAAAATAACCTTATCTACTCTTCTTTCTTTTTCCTTTTTATTTTTAAATTGTCTTGATATGTACGTATATGTACTACTTTATATATATCTCTTTTTTTCTTTTTTCTTTTTCTTACTTATATATATATATATATATATATATATACATATATATATATATATATATATATTGCTTTTGTTCTTTTTTTTCAAAAAAAATCCCTTTTTTTTTCAAAAAAAAATATTTTTTTTCTTCAAATTTTTAATTTTGGCCAAAGGCCTACTAGTGAAATTTCTTCAATTTTTTTAATTTTGGCCAAAGGCCTATAGGTGAAAATGGAGAAACTCCAAGATTGGTAGCGAAACGCTTTGACGGCAACAATGTTAACGAATTTTTGATGGCCAAAAGCCTGGACCGAGAAGCGTAGCTCTGTGCAGCGACGAGCGGCCAGAAGATCGAACTGATCTGATACCAAATGAAGCAAACAAAGTTCCTTCTCAAGCTTAAATATTCCAAAACACTTGGAATACAAATATATCTATGAGGATACAAATATTATATTATAAAAGGTATGAAAAATGAGAGGTGCCTCTTCACGAAAGGTCATGTCTTATCAGACATGGCCTTTCAACCTAATTACTAATTAACTAATTAATCACTATTTACATTATTTTATTCATTACATAATATGTGTTCCGGTGTTAGTGAATTCGGCTTCACCGTGACATCTTGTAACGTTATGTTTTTCTTTTTGTAAGAAAAAGTCAAAAACTTATTTTTCGTATTAAAGATGAATGACCCTAGTGATTCCATCCATAGCGAACCCAAAACTATATCACTATTATTGCAAAATAAGGTTTTAACGGTGAATTGTGAGACAAAGGAATACTCCCCAGTACTTAGGTGTAAATTCTCTATGTTGTATTGTTTATCATTTGCGTTATTTGAATTTGCTTCAGTTATATTTGATTCAGGGATCACTAATTGGTTAGCACATTCGGTACTAACATAATTATTCTTTCGAGTAAAATCGATAGATATGAGAACCTCTTTTCCCGCAAGTGACCCTTTGATTTCAATTAGCGCATCGACACACATACTATAATTTTTTGGAAATCTTCCCTCTTTTAGTTCTGTTTTGGATGCCATTTTGTCAGATAACTTCGGAGTTTTTAAGGGTGACCCTTCCTAATATTTATAATAAAATATTAGTATTTCCCTTTAATAAACCATCAAACTTAATTATTCTTTCCAATGTCCTTTACTATTATTCCTTCAATCTTTGGTAATGAATCCTTCACTAATATTCTCTTTTAAAAGAGGCTCAAATTCCTTTATATATGTATATATTCCCTTTTTAAATAAAATCTTTAGAATATAATGATTTATCTCCTCTTCCACTTTTCCAATACTTAAACCATTAATAACCTCTCTTTCCTTTTATTTACCTTCCAGCTTTAATAATGATTCCTTAATATTTTCAGAAATCCTTAATAATATTTTCCCTGTCGTTTTTTTTTTTTGAAAATTACTTCCTTTATATAACCTTCAATATAGTCTTCCTTTAGTGATGAATTCTTTGACTAAGTAAATTCTAGTTTTATTTATTTATTTTTATTTATAACATCTTTTTTTAACAATTAATTTTTTTTTTTAACTCTTTTTGTTTTTTGTTTTGAAAAGTTACAACCCTAGTGAAACGTGGCTATTCACCTATAAAATATATGTCCATGTGTATTTGACTCGGTTAATGTTCTCCACGTAAAAGTAAACTTACCATTCACACTAGGATTTTATTTTCCTTTTGTTCTTATTTTACATTGAAAATACCATGGGCTTTTAAAACCACGAGCTTGTAAACCACTTAAATAAGAATCAAAAGAATCTTATCTACTTTTCCTTCTCTTACGTATAGTTTTTTTATCATGCACTTTTTATCAAAAATGTCGAACCATTTTTTATTTTTTTCTTCCCTTTTTTTTAAAATTTTTTATTATGGCCAAAGGCTTACTAGTGAGAATGGAGAACCTCCAAGATTGGTAGCGAAAAGCTTCAACGACAACAATGTTGACGAATTTAACAGTCAAGAACCTGGATTGAAGAGTGTGGCTCTGTGCAGTGGTTAAGCAACCGAAGGCTGGAACTGCTCTGATACCAAATGAAGCGAACAAAGTTCCTTCTCAAGTTAAATGATCCAAAAGACTTGGAATACAAAGATATCCATTCAGGATACAAATATTATATTAAAATGTATTATGAATGAGATATGAGATAGCTACTTGAATGTTACAAATGAGGCCTGCTTATATAACCACGCAAGTGCCTCTTCACGAAAGGTCATGTCTCATCAGAGATGGCCTTTCAACCTAATTACTAATTTAACTAATTAATTATTATTTACATTAATTTATTCATTACACACGCTCACCTTTATTTATTGAGATGTGTCAAGCTCTAACTCAAGGGGCTCCATCAGGGTATGTGCCTCCTGCGTCAGAGAAGCTTAGAATGTTAATTTTAGTTAACCATGGTATGTTCTATGCTTAGTGCAGATTACTTCAATCTTTCTTATTATAGCCCAATTCAGATTTGCAATCACATAACCATTGAAAGTAAATGCTGATAGAACATAAAATTAAATTGACAGAAGACAGGCCAATACAAGATACAAGAATTTGTAATTCTTCCTATTCAACCCAATTCAGATTTGCAATCCCATAACCATTGAAAGTAAATATTGATAGAACATAAAATTAAATCGACAGAAGACAAGCCAATACAAGATACAAGAATTTGTAATTCCTCTTATTCAGCAAAGACAGAGAGAAATGTATTTTACAACAGTCAACAGGATGCCCTAGCCAGCAAAGACTTTTCTCGTCAATCCAGCGCTTTCAACCTCCAATCAAGTTCAATCAAACATGGTCAAACTCAGCCTTCCTTCAAAATCAAACTCACCCCAAAAACCAACCCACAAAATTGTCAAATCAGCAGTCAAAATCTGCAGTCAAACCAGTCAACGTTGTGGTCAACGCTGCGATCAATGTTGCAATAAATGTTGCGGTCAAAGGTCAACATTTGACCTCGATTTCTGTGCCCTCAAATGCAGCCTTCCAAGATCGGATTTCCTGCCTCAAAAACTAAGTCAAACAGCAAGGTTTGAACCACAGTCAACGCTGGTCAACGCTCCAGAAAAAGCTCTAAAAACAGTCTGAAATTTCTAGCTTCCTGATTTCACACATGTGGAGGAGAGAGAAGCCTCTTAGGTTGTATGAACCAATCAAATGAGAGAGAGATGTGTGAGATGAGTGAATGATGAAATGAGCATCATGTCTCTCCAATTTATATCCATGAGTGGGAGTGAGTGACACATCTTTTCGAGCTTGTGAGCCTACATTATAATTATGGCCAACATTGACAATTTGCACATGTGTGGAAAATAAATTCAAAATATCAGTTCTGTTCATCCATACAAGATGATATTTAGATCAATCTTGCACCTCTCTGAAAGAGGAATCCAACAAAAATATCATCTGCATCGTATGAGCAGTGCAACATGGAGTTTGGACCTAGTTGCCCAAAATTAACATAGAACCACATTATTGACGAAGGAAAATAAAGACGTCGACAAAATGCTTGATCCTATTAAATCAACATGGCCAACATCTGGGGTTAGCATTGTTTCTAATGGATGGACATATCCAGCATGGCACCCACTCATCAACTTCATGGTGTCTTCCTTGAATGGTCTAGTTTTCCTGAAATTAGTGGATCCACTTAGACAATACAAGGGTGCACAATATATGGGTGAGTTGTTTATTAAAGTTATTAAAGATGTAGGTGTTGATTCCAAACTATGTTCTGTCGCTGGTCCTTTAAATATCAACTCTGTTTGGTAACTCATCACTCACTCTGTCAATCAGATTCCATCGGCCTTCCCAACACTTTCTTTCGCCAATTCCTCAGATTAACTCTTCTTTGTTTGATGCTTTCATCTAAAATTGTGCTGAACACTCAACTTCCTGCAATGAAGAATAATCAAGAACTCCTTCTTGATTACAACTATAGTCATTGATTTCTCTTATAGTAACAAATTTCTCATCCGGTGTTGTGCCTACATTCATCACCAAACTGTTAGTTTTAAAACGATAAGACCTTTCGGCCTCTTTTGATGCTTCAAGCACCAATCTCCCATCATCGACTTTCTGGATTTTAGTAGATCCTATTTTGGACTGCTGGCTACTTCCATTTTTATCCTGCTGGATCAATATTTCTATCTCCTTTATGTCTCTACAGACATAACTTTCTTGTTGCCCCTAATCTTTCATCTCAACTCCAAATAATTTTTGCTCAATTTCTCTGATTTCAACATCATATCTGTTAATGTCGTATTCTGTACCTACAGTCACATTATTATCTGAAAAGTTATAACATTCATTCAACTCTATAAATGTTAAAAACATTTCATCCCTATCACACATACTAACTGCAATCTCTTCTAGATCAGATTCTGCAAGCTTCATTTCTCCCTCAGGTTCCTTAAGCCACCGTTCCAAGAACTCGATTTCCATGTGAAATCTTTCCAGCACTTCATCACAACCTTCATTCCCAGCTTCATTCTTCTTCTAGCAATCTTCCTGAGTTATCATGTTTTCTGTTTCATCACACTACAAAATTCCGTCAGCAATTTCATTAAACAAATATTATATTTGTTTACCTCCTTGGAATATCTCTTCGACATTTCCATTATGCTCCTGCTCCATAACAACATCAACTGGCTGTCTTACCCCAAACAAGAACTCATATATGAATTCTTTCTGTTGCAACAACTCAGTAACTTCCTCCTCTGAAAGGCATTTTCCATCATACTTCACCTCAAGTGTTTCATTCATCTTTGTGACAGTTTCACCATATTGTCCACCATCTTCCGCACATCTTGCAAACATACACAAACTATGAGATTTAAGAATGCAAGGCTTCATAGCCTCATCTGCTTCTCTTGTCAACAATTCTTCTAAACTATTCCAATAGTCGATGAGATCTTTCTCATTGATCTCTTCACCCAGAATTTTACCCTGTTCTGGGCCACAAATGGAAACTTCCATTTTCAACTCAGCCTCTCTGAGTTCTTCACACCTCAACTGCACACTCATCATCTGCTCGAGCTTCCTCAGCTCTTCTGTCAGTTGTATGTTTACCTGTTGTTCCCTCTTTGCGTGTAGTCTCTGCCACTTCACTTTCTTCCTCATGGTCCAACCATGTGTCTGGTCTTTCGCATTTCTCTGCAATAATTCCATCAACAATTCAAGGTGAACTGTTATCTCAACCTTTTCCCGTTCATAATCTTCATCGATCAACTGCTCACATATGCCACTTACCTTGGCATTTTCCTTCTTCTTCCTTCTGCTGTGGTCTTCATCAGATCTTCTGAAATGACTATCAACAATCATCGTCTCCTCCTTTGTGAACTTCATTTGTTCACGTGTGGATTTCATTTGAATCCCCTTTTCAGCAAGCCTTCTTACTTGCCATTCAGCAATACAAGCTCTCTTCCTGCGCTTGATCACTTTCAGTTCTCTGTCTTTGGAATCATCTCTGGGCAATTATCTTGCTTCACTTTGTTGCAAACAACACTTTAGTAATGCTTGTGTTACAATGACCAAACCCTTTGGGTGTCGAGCTCCGCCGATCATGCATCCAATTACATTCAAACCTTTGACTTAGCTTACGACTCTTTGACTTCAGACTTTACACCAACTCTTCATCTTGGATGAAAAATACTTAATCTTAACTCAAACTATCCAAACTTTCATTTGACCCTAACATCTGTTTTGACTTCAAGGCTTTCCCCAATAATTATGATAGTGGATATTTTGACTTAATTCAAGTTATACAATCTTCCAACGAACATACACCCCTAATACATGTTAGGATGTAAAATCTTCACTCTCTTTCATACCCCATTCTTATGAAAGATCATCAATTTCCCATTATCATTTCACATGATGTTGAAGCCTTTAATCGAAATGCAATCCAAGTTTTCCAAGATTTATTTTATGGTGAAAATAAATAAACCATTCAATTTCAACATTCAAAAATACCTTTCTGAATTTTCATACCTTATGCTCCCATTACGGTTATTTAATAAACCTTTCCCTTGCATTTGCAACTCTTTGGATTCCACTCTTCTGTGTCGTCTTTGTCACTGTGAATACTCGCATGCCTTTAATACCATGAGTTCGTCATTTTAGTGCAAACATTTTTCCTGCACATTGATGCACCATACAACATCAATTCACATCTCTTCACCTATGTACAGAGAACAAGCTATTCATGTTTTCAACCTCTTCGATTAATAATGTACAACTCGTACATTGTGTCCATCCTGAATAACACCTCCTTAGCTGCCACCACATGATGGTAAAAACAAGGATTCTACAACATCAAGCAATTGTGTTTTCAATCTTAAACACAAATCAAAATAATTCTCCCATTTCCAACTACAAGCTTTGGTCCAAAATGACTTAGCCAAAACTACGAAGAACCCCCACTATCCATAATAAACCCTCTCACATAAAAATGCATACTTCTTTTTATATCACCCAGGATAGCACATTTGTCATTCATTTTCCATTCATTTGTACCTCCGCATTTGCAACATTTTCACTCTTTCATAACATTTACAAAAGATCAACTTCTCAAGTATGGCAAGGAAATTTAATCATCCAGATTTTAAAATACCTCTACTCAATGAATATTGATTCATTCAATGAGCACTTACCTTGAATCTTCTTGTGGTTGAAATGATCCAACCTTTCTCTCACGTATTTTTTTAGGAATACATTCATGCCTCTACAGACTTTGTCTCCACACCAAAATTCGATGCCATCAACCAATGCACACTCTAGTATCAAATGTATCAAGAAATTATAATAAATTAGACTGCTTCATATGAGATTGAATTCCTGCTTTACTTTACTTTGAATGTGCAAAGTCCATTCTCTCCCCAACAAATAAATCTCTTCCCAGCAATTTTCTAACATAAATCTTTCCCAGCAAATAATGTTAGAAACCTTCAAAGTACGCACAATCTCCCCTCTTAGCTTAAGCCAAGTTCCCTCATCTCAATCTCTTGGGTTTCTCTTCAATTTCAATTTCTTGGTTTGAAAACATGAAACCTTAATATAACGGAATATCCTTCCAAGATTACATTCTCCAAAAAACGTACATGAACTATTTGCAAAAACCTTACCTCGATCAATCCCAGTGACCGTTTCTTACGCTGGAAGGTGGTACCATGGAAATACTGGATCCATACCTTGAATATTCCGCTGGAGTTGTACCTCTTTCACAAGCCCCACACATGCCTTTTTATCAAGTGCATTGATACGACTGCCAAATTGATGTAGAACAGCAAATTTCCACTGTACAATTTAGTATAGTAAAATGTTCAATTTTACTAAGGCCCAGATTTAATCTCCACAATGATGGAATTGATTCCTTCTTCACCACTTAGTATGCAATTCCAAATTCCACTCTATTAATACATATAATAATGAAATATTGCAGCTTTACGCAAACTCCATTTCACATAATCGATGTCTTAAAAGGACCATCGTTATATATATAATAATAACATAATTGAAACTTGTGTAGAAATTTCTATTTTCCCACCCTGGTTTTCAGTTTCACTTTATTTCTCCAATTAGTTAAATGCCCTTTCCCATAACCTTACATTCAACAAGCTGGAAAATAAATATTTTTTGAAAAACACAAATTCTGGAAAATTTTCACAGTGCTGGAAATTGCAGAAATAAAAATCAGCAGACTAAAACAGCCACACAAAACATTTAACACAATGATTTTTGGTCAACATGACCCTGGAAAACCCCCCTACAACTCTTGGGGAAAACCAGTTCGAAAGCTTCTCTTTATTTTCTGAATATTGCTTTTACAGTGATGCAGAAATTTACACAGAAAAAAATTACAGCAACTTCGAAACAGAACTTATCTCGAAAACCGTGACAAACTCCACCTCGGTTTCCGTGCCCACAAAACAGAAAAATTACAGCAGAAATTACAGCCTTCAAAAATGTACAAACAGCCTCAAAAACAGTGTCGGAATGGCTGTACGGCCTCCCTCGAAATCTGCAGTTTTCTCTCCTCGAAATGCGTGCCCACTTGCCTTGAACTCCGTGCTCTGCCCTACTGTACGGATTTGCTGAAAGTTAGTGCTGCTGCCCTCCTTCTTCTTACTGCTCAGAAAATTCTCTTCAGCTTTCTCCTTCTCCTTCTCTCAATCTTCTCATGAAAGAATTAATGAATGAATGACCTGTTCTCTCATTTTCCTCCTTTAATAGAACTCTAAGTGACTTTTGGGTTATCTCCAAATCGAATGGCTGAAATACCTTTAGATCTAGGGCTGAGATTAAATGCTCTTCTAAATCTCACTTTCTATTTTTTAATTCACCCCACTTTAATAAAGACCAACTTAGTCATTTATTTCCAAAATCATTTTTCCCTTCTAATTTTACATTAACTTTATTAAAGTCACTTTAAAATTAGACTTTAGTAACTTTATCACTTAAAGTCACTTTTAAATTAGATTTGACTTTATAACTTTATAAAGTCACTTTAAGAGAAATTAAATTCTTTTGGACACTTTTCCCTAGGCCAAAGATCAAAGCCTTAGGGAACCACCTGTCCTTCGGTAACCAAATTTCAACAAGTTGCATTTGGAATCCATAAAAAAATTCAACTCGGTCTTGATTATTGAACCCACAATTCATACAACCAACGCCACTATCAACCAAATGTGACACGGAAACCCTTAAGCCACGGTTCATGTCAATCCCACGTTGTTATTAAACAAATGTGTTATGACTTTTACGACTTGCAAATGAAGTTACGTTAAGCCGTGGTGTAAATGTTGAGAAGGGTTCAATACCGTGTTATCAACCCTTACCTTATGTTACGCTGAGACATTTACCAATGTCGCAGACTCCACTTACTGTATCATACCTGTGACGCTGCCTTTACAAAATGCGCGCAGACTTATGATTTCATACCTATGGCATTCAAACAATGTCATGGACTTGCGAACGATGCATATGGTTAATGTTGAGCCTGAGACGGGATTCAAACAATGTTGAGACAGGGATTCAATGCCCATCAACGCCTGCAGTGATGTTGCTTCGCATATTGACCTCAATGCAGCAATCGATCACACACACGTTCTACCCTTGAATCCAACCCGCAAGCTATGTCGCCACCGAGACTGAACGTGAAGCCATGGGAATTTAATTGGATGTTCGCTCCACACACACCTGATATGGAAACAATTCTATGCCAACAAAATAAACTTCGAGGTATTTTACTGTCAGATTCCGGCTTGGTGGCTCACCCTTTGGCTGCCTTAAAAATCCTCATGCATACAGGGACTATGTTACTGTCGTCTCCTTCACATTCTCCATTGGAGTCCAGACTCGGGTCTACTCACACATCCACCAGCATTCAGTTACAGGAACACGAGTGTTTCTCATGCAGATCATTATTGGTCAAATTCCATTCTACTTTCTGATTCACGCACCAGCAAATCCACGTCGGGTTCACCACATCACCTCTATGCTGCTTAGTGTGCAAGTGATCTTCCCCGATCAGATCCAGTCCCACCGCTCCATGCACTCAACTGGAAACACACATGCAGCCTCACCAGACACGATTACAAATCCACTACAAATCCAAGATGAGCCTTGGGATCCGATACCAAATGATGCCAAGATACTGAATTAGATCAGATCCTAGCATATTAAAAACTTGTGTGCTTTCTTCATATTTCAAAATCTCATCTAATTCTTCATGAATATTCTCAAAAAAAACTCTTCATTAAAACTATATTTTATTCAGCTCAACATATACATAAAGGAAAAAGAGCCATACAAAAAAAACACTGACATATATTAACACAAGAAATTCCAGATTCAAACTATTTGGCTGAATATTACAATGGATGGCCTTTCAGCTCTCAGCCCTTTACAAAAGCTCTCAAACCATCTCTCTCTCTCTCTCTGTATTCCTCACTATCTTCCATCCTCACGTACTCCTCGTATTTATACATAATAATGAATTTATTCCAATCCATAATTTCCTCCACACAAATCTCAACTAAAATCTAAATTAGATTTATCCTTTTTTTGGGCTCAACTAAGTCCCGTTTAAGGAACTCCTAATCCCTAGATTATCTACCTAATTCAACTCCACTCATATCCTTTAATTTATTAAAAGAATATTTACAATAATCCTCACTTACAATTTTCTCTCTTAATTTATTAAAATTAGCACAATAATTTATAAAATAATTAAAAAATCATCACCCCCCTAATTACACAAATGAATAATGAAAATTTAGCTTTGATGCTCCTGCATCAAT
This sequence comes from Pinus albicaulis, assembly GCA_034641835.2. Classification (NCBI taxonomy): domain Eukaryota; kingdom Viridiplantae; phylum Streptophyta; class Pinopsida; order Pinales; family Pinaceae; genus Pinus; species Pinus albicaulis. Next base: position 1,953,933,424 of record CM076578.1, on the reverse strand, counting down.
TAGTCGGTTCCAAACTAGTTCTCCTTCATTCCGTTTCCGTAGGGTCTACCCCCCTTATTCTGTTATAGAGAGACAGCTTAAATGGAGAGATTGGAGATCAGAGTGGCAGCCCCCGATCTGAGCCGTTGTCGCGATGCCTAGACATTCTATATGACAACAGGACCCTATGCATGTGTATAGATTACAGGTCCCTCAACAAGAAGACGTTAAAGAACAAATACCCCATCCTGCGCATTGATGAGTTAATGGACGAGCTTAGAGGAGCAAAATACTTCTCTAAGATAGAATTGCACTCGGGGTATCACTAGATCTGGGTGAGGGTGTAGGACATCCCCAAGATTGCCTTTCGTCGTCACTATGGGCACTTTGAGTTTTTGGTGATGCCCTTTGGGCTAACCAACGCCCTAGCCACATTTCAGTCCTGTATGAACCATGTGTTTTGTGGGCAGTTGCGACGTTATCTCCATGTCTTCTTTGACGACGTTCTGATATATAGCCAGACTTGGGAGGAGCACCTCCAGCACCTAAAGGAGGTGTTGCGCATACTGGAGGAGCAACAATTGTATGCGAAGAAGTACAAGTGTGAGTTTGGATTGACTGAGATGTTATACCTTGGGCACGTGATAGGGGAGGATGGAGTGAAGGTACACCATGAGATAATTGGCGCCATCCTCGATTGGCCTACGCCCAAGAATGCGACGGAATTGAGGGGATTCTTGGGCATTTGCACGTACCATAAGAGGTTTGTGAGGGGATTTTCACAGATGGCAGCACCCCTCACGGATTTAACGAAGGGGGCTTTTGAGTGGACACCAGCAATGTTATCGGAACCGAACCGGTTATCGAACCGGAAAACCTTGTGGACCGGGAACCGGTCGGAACCGGACCGGAACCGGAAAAAAACCGGAAAAAAAACCGGTTTACCAAAAACACATAAAATATTCATATTTTAAAGAAAAACCAGATATATTCATGTACATCCATATTAATCCAAACCATTTAAACACAAATATGCAAAATTTTTCATTATATAGGTGCAGATAGCCAAAATAGCACCTAGTGCAAAACATCGCTGAACAAAAAATGTAACAAACATCAAGAAACAGGCTCTAAAAGGCCTTTATAGTCCAAAATAACATGTTAGGTCATAGTATTATACTATAGCCTACAATACTACAAGCTACATATGATCAAATCATCAATCATCATCAGAATCCTCATCCTCCTCATCCTCCTCACCCTCATCATGCTATTCATTCTTCAGATCCTCAAATGGAGGATGATCATAATGCTTGGTGACATTTTCAGCCTTGACTTTGCCTTGATGGAGCATTTGGAGCCCTAAAAGTGCATGACATCATCATCCATTTAGGCTTGCGGCTCACACATGTGGGCTTATATTGGCAAATTATGTTGTAAAGCTAGTGGTTTGGCTTGTAACCCGAACTTACTTTTTGTCCAATTAGAAGTCAAACTTGTGTAGGGGCTTTTAGTTAGAAATTTGAGGAGGTAGACCTCACATAAATAGAGGATCACCTCACTCATTTATTCATCATCACTTGGGAAGAACTCAACCTCGCTTAGAGATTTCAGCCTAACCTTTTGTATTTTGCTACTTTGTGGAGAAGTGATGTTTTGTGGATATTTGGCTATTGGAAACTAATGCTTTTTGTGGAGATGTCATTTTGGGACAAAGAAGGCTTGTTCATGGTGTTATGAATATTTTATTAATTATTAGTTAAGATATAGTTATATTAGGTTTTATTAACTGAAAGGGCATGATCAAAGATCATGCCTCTTCGCCAAGGGACACCTTGAGGCTATATTTAAAGCCTAGGCGATCCCTCATTGTAATCATCTCTTATCTTCATCATTAATAATATATATTTATCAAGTTTACCAGAGTTTTTACACTCCATTGGTATCGGAGCCATCGCTCTTTTTGGATCTGTGTGATCACCCCGGAATTACAGAATTCCAGAATTGCAATTCCAGAATTGCAGATTTTTTCAAGATCGTGAACTGAAGAAAACCAAGGAAGAGAAATTTAAAGGTTAATCTGTTTTGGTGATCTGTGTCAAGGATTAGAAATTCGGATCGTCTGGAACAGAACTTAAGGAAAGAACAGTCATTCATCCGCTGCCTTTATATTTACGCCCTCCCCCACCACAGATAGTCTGCGATCGTTGCAATTCGTCCTTGCTGCTGTTCGACCTTCCGACTGACGCCGCCTCTAGCGCTGCAACTGGGCTTCTAGCTATTGCATACCACAACCACCGCAGCACATTTCCCTGTCACTAGAATAAAAGTCAGCAAAATTAACGTTTTTTCATCGAACAGTGTGACGGCTGGCAAAAACCGTCTTTTGGCTGCTGCAACCCCGCTGGCAGATATATATTAAAAAAAAACTCGACTTGTTTAATCATAAAAACAATGGTCAAACGGACGGGCAATTCGGAACAGTAAACGGCATCGATATATTAATAATCGATTTGTTAAAGTCATATGAAACAGGGCATCGTTTAAACGGAACGGGCATCGTTTAAATATCGATTTGTTAAATCATAAGAACAGTGGTCAAACGGATGGGCAATTCAGAACAAGGTATCGTTTTAAACGGCATCGATATATTAATAATCGATTTGTTAAAGTTATATGAAACGGGGCATAGTTTAAACGGAACGACATCGTTTAATAATCGATTCGTTTAAGTTATATAAAAACATATGAGACAGTGTGTCGTTTAACCGGAACGAGCACACTTTAAAAAAAAAAAATACGATTTGATCAATCGACTGACCACTACGACAGACAGAACCAGCACTCACGAGCCATTATCTCGGTCAGCCGTCCCTTACGGGCTGCTTGAGTTTGATTGCTGTCCTATCGGAAATAAAGCCGGCCCACTGCCCACTACGACAGAAAAAAAAAAAAACCACAGTCACGTCTCCCCCGCCGTCCACCATTTTCACTGTTGCTTCCCACCATTCAGCACATAAACACGTTCGGTCAGCAAAAATAAACGACACGTCTTTTTCTAAATCGTGAAACAGTGGCCGGTTGGTGACATCAGAAAAAAGCGATTTGTTATAATTCTAAACGGTGTGCCGGTTCGGAACGATATTTTTTTTAATTATATAAAATATATTATATAGTTAATTGATAATTATATATATATATATTATAATTATATAATTCATTTATATATATAATTTTCATTTAATAAATTATATATATAACAATTATATAATTAAATTATATATATTATATAATTAAAAATTAAAAATTATATATATATAATAATTATATAATTTAAAAAAAATATATATATATATATATATATATTAATTAATTAATTAATTAAATATTAATTAATTAATTAATTTAAATTTTAAAAAAAAAAAAAAAAGGAGGAGAAATTGGCAGAAAGATATTCCCCACCTCATACACGCTCGATGTCTTCGTCAATGTCGATGGCGGAATTCCAGAAGAAATTGGGAGATCTTGAGAAACAAATCAATAACAATTCCGAAGAATTCGGAAAAAGATTAGTCAATCTGGAAGGTACAGTTTCAGGGCACTCCAACGACATCAAAAAAATCCAAGATACGACAAATCGCATAGAAAGACAAATGTGGCTAAATCATCACGAGACCACAGAAGCAATGAACAATATGACAGAACTCTTCAGTAAGCTAAATGATAAAATAGATAAGTTAAGTCAGACACAATCCCCAATATCTCCTAACAGGGAACAAAATCAACAAAACAATTTCGCAGATTCAGGGAACTCAGGAGAGCATCAGGAAAAAGCTGATTCCCCACATCACCATGAAGATACAGATGTTTGTAAACAACAAAATGTTCCATCCCCAGACTTGAACGAAACATGTGAAGCGACAAACACATCCGATGCCACTGATATAACGGCAGAAGCTGTTGAGGCCTTCAGTGATGAAGCACATATGGTGGTTAAGAATGAAGCGTTTGATGATGCGAAGAAGTTGCATCAAACGATAATTGTTGGTGACTTACCCCTAAATCTAAAAAGGAATCACAAAAAATCACCAGAAGAACAAGGGATAGTTGGGAAACATGAAAAAGTATTTCAAGATCTACCCATAAAAGTGTCTTCCAATAGGAAAATCAAACATCCAATAGAAGTCAAGACAGTATCCAACTCTGTCGATATCAGATCTTTTCACTATCCACATCACCAACAGATGGAGCTCGAGAAGATGCTTCACGATCTTTTTAAAATGTGGGAAGCAAGAGCTCATCGCTTGAGGAAACCAGACATTCGTCAACATTGTCCATCATTACGTATGCTTTGAGGACAAAGCATCTTAAGAGAGGGGCAATGTTATGAATATTTTATTAATTATTAGTTAAGATATAGTTATATTAGGTTTTATTAACTGAAAGGGCATGATCAAAGATCATGCCTCTTTGCCAAGGGACACCTTGAGGCTATATTTAAAGCCTAGGCGATCCCTCATTGTAATCATCTCTTATCTTCATCATTAATAATATATATTTATCAAGTTTACCAGAGTTTTTACACTCCATACATGGTTGTCCATTGCCATTGAGGCAACTTTCTCCACTATGAGTTCGTAATGAAAATGTAGAATCCAATCATACAATGGGATAGTCTCCATAGGCTTATAGTCTTGTTCAACCATATTTGTTGTTAAGCACTGAATATGAAGAAATATGCTTCCATTAAGAGAATGAACCATAGATCTCTAATTTAAATTAGTTAATGGGATAAAATCCAGAATAGGGATATGATCTTTAGATTTGTTGCATTTAGATTAAACTTTTCACTCAGAGAGGATTATCTATGGATTGGTCTCTTTCAAATTGTATCCCTTTTGACTAGGGCGATTTATTAGAGGGGATCTCTCAAACTATGTTGACCCACATAGCTTATAATATCTCTTGCAACAACCTTGGCATCAAAAGCATCTGTATGTCCCTCATTCGTATGATTGAGAATGTACAATTGTTCTACAGTTTAGTTCTTGTTCAGTTAGTAGGATTTTCATTCTCTACAAGGTGGTGGGTATTTGAAGCAACAATATGTGGATTTCTTTTCTTACCTGTGAACCCCTACATTGCTCGCGCAAATGGAGGGTTAAGATCTAATGAGCTTTTATCAGGCTAGTTCCATTATAGATGTATCCAAACATTCATCGTGTTCAAAGCTCGTTTCAGAGCCAGTTCCATTAAAGGAAGAGAAAATTGATTTTCTTAACAATTTTCTTTTTCTAGGACCTTGAGACAACTGGGTTTACCTAACAAAGATGTTTATATATTTAGGTTCCTTGTAAAAATCGAGTCTAGTGGAAATATTTTTGCTTATATGCTGTAATATTTCTAATAGAAATTTACAATAAAATACCAAAGACATGTATTAGCTACAACATAAGAACAACCGTAAAATTTTGGAAAAAACACATGCAACAATAAATTAAAACTCCATAGGGCAAGAATAACCATTTTGAGTCATTTTATTAATAAACGATTACAATCAGAAGGATGGAAAGTGTGCACTGGGATTGCTAAAGAAGCAAGAAAATACCCAAGTGAGAAAAGCTGGAAATCTCCACCTCAAATGGCTCCTCCAAGTTGTGCGTATTACATATAAATTTCTGCATTGCTGCTGTAGGTGAACTGAGATTTGATAGCCCAAAACAACTCCAAAAATTCTGCAAAATTAGGAGTATAATCTTTGAGGCTAGTCCAGCGAAACCCAAAAAGGGTTTGGGCTAATTTCGACCTCCCCAAATTACCCAAATTTGGTGCTACGCCCTCCCTGGCCCCCACAACCACAAATGCTGAATATGCCACTTAGTTCATCCCAATCTGCTGTAGAATTGCACTCGAAATTACCTCCGGAAGAAGTGAGTGAGATTCTTCCCCAAACCTGGCACAAGTGTGATGGATCTAGTCTCACAAGTTTTGCCTAGTGACTTCTACGCAGGCCCTAAAACAATGAGTTTGGCTCTTTCAGAAGCAACAACTTCCAGCCCCAGAATTCTCCACAAATGTTGGTCTAACCTTAGTGAAATTTCCCCTAAATTCTCTGGCTAAACTACCCCTTGATGCTCCCTCAACTCAATGGTACGGCTTGGCTCCTACGTTTGCCTGGAAGTTCGAACTGGCTGGGAAAAGAGCTGAAATGTACCACAAACTCCAGCGAAATCACCTCCCACTAAACTCAAAATTTTTTCATTAAGGTGGCACTCAAAGTCCACCAAAAGAGAGGTTGGAATCTCCCCTTGGAAATTCATGTGCTTAAAGCACCGGTTAACTTGGCTATCAACACAAACAAACTATCAAGTTAGACGAATGAACTAGGAACCCCAAAAATGAGCTTGCCTTTGCTTCTTGTAGTTGCTCTCCTCTTCCCCGTGTGGGCCCCACCAAATCGAGCCCCCTTTGAGTGTTTTCCCTCCATGTGGGTCGAATTCCTTCTCTGTGTTAGATTTTCCTTTTTGTGTGGCCCCCACACACACCCCTTTTGATTTTTGACCCACTTTTCTTAAGTTGGCTTCCTTTCTTTTTGCAAAATTTCAATTCTAAGTCTTCTAACCCAACTCCTTAGTCCCATGCCAAAATATTTTAGTAGAAATCAAAACAACAAAACTGGGGATGCTCCTTAGACAAAATGTAATGATTGGTGACATGATAGTCCTCCCCTCCCAAATGTTGCTTGCCCTCAAGCAACTGAAGTGTCGGACACTGCAAAATTTGTTCTCTTTCCCACGTGGCATCCTCCTCTGGTAAATCCTTCCACCTCACCAGGTACTCTTTGATAGTTCTATTATTGAGTCTCCTTTTGCTCTCCTGCAAGATGGTCTCCGGTGTCAAAACCCAGTGCCCCTCATCATCTAGAGGCGGTAACTCTGTGGTGGCTGTCACATGCTGTCCTGATGCCTTCTTCAAGCAAGAAACATGGAATATGTTGTGCACTTTGCTCCCGGTTGGAAGCTCCAACTCATACGCTACCTCACCTACCCTCTAGTCACCCTGTAAGGTCTGAGGCTTGAGCTTTTCAACTCCCTTCTTCTTGAGCGTGGACTGCTTATATGGCTGCACCCTGAAAAATACCAAGTCACCCACCTCAAAGTGCCTCTCCACTCGACCCCTGTCCGCATATAGTTTTTGCTGGTTTTGTGCAGTCTGTGAGTTATCCTTGAGAGCTTTGAGGATATTTTGGCTTTCATGCACCCAATCCATTGCCCCCGGGGCCCTATTGTCTCCAATGATCACACCAACAAATGTTAGTGCATCATAACCATAAAGAGCACGAAAGGGTGTCATACCTATGAACATATGGTATGTGCTATTATAGCAGTACTCCCCAAGGTACAACCACTTCACCCATGCTCTCTACTGCCCGGTCACATAGTTGAGCAGGTAGCCCTGTAGCCAGTTGTTCACGATCTCTATCTGGCCATCTGCCTGAGGATGGTAGCTCGGTCCCAATAGGTGAAATAAATCTTTCCAGAAGCCACTCATGATCGTGCTATCCTTGTTGCTGACGATAATCTTAGGAAGCCCATGCAACCAAAATACCTTCCTAAAAAATAAATCAGCCGCCTGAGACGTTGAGTACTTGGTCGGAATGGCAAAGAAATGAGCGAACTTCATCAACTTGTCCACCATCACATAACTGCAATCTCAACCCTGAACTATTGGTAGCCTTGTGATAAAATCCATCGATACACTCTCCCACTTTTGCTCAAGAATGGGGAGAGGCTGCAAAAGTCTTTCTAAATGTGTGTTCTCTCCCTTGTTCTTCTGGAAAGCATCGCACTCTCGCACATGCCTCAGGACGTTCGCCTTGAGCCCTTGCCAAGTGAAACACGCTCTAACTGCACTGTACATCTTAAGGAACCCATGGTGCCCTGCCAAGGGCGAATCATGTGTAGCTCGTAGGATCTTCTCCCTCAACTACGATCTTGGCATTAAATAGATCCTGTCCTTGTAGTATATGATCCCAACCATCACCCTGTACTTGTCTTCCCCATGGGTACCATCCAAGATATCACATCCATGCTGATTCTTGGAGTACTCCACTAGCAACTGCACCCTCCAGTCCTATGTTATGTCCATCAGATAGAGAGAGTCGCGGGCCTATGGGAAAGTGCATCTGCTACCACATTCTTTTTTCCCTTGACATACTTGATCTCAAAGTCGTATGCCTGGATTTTGCTCACCCATTTCTGCTACATCTCCTGCAATGTCAGCTGCTTTAGGAAAAACCAAAGACTATTGTGGTCACTCTTCACCTTGAATTGGTTGCCCACTAGGTACTGCCTGATCTTGGCCATGCATCACTGCCAACATCCCCTTGTCTTAAATGGAGTACAATTGCTCATGGGGCAATAGTTTCTTCCTCTCGAACACTATGGGGTGACCTCCCTACGTCAACACGGCTCCAACCCCTTCACCAGAGGCATCACACTCCAACACAAACGACCGTGTGAAATCTGACAAAGACAAAACGGGACAATTTCTCATTACCTTCTTGAGGTGCTCAAATGCCTCCTATTCCACTGGTGTCCAATGTTATCAGAACCGAACCGGTTCTGCAAAACCGGCCAGTCCGACCGGTTTCGAGGCAAAACCGGTCTGAACCGGCCCTCCGAACCGGAAAAGACCGGTTTGGTACCGAACCGGCCGGTTTCCGTACAGAACCGGCCGGTTCGGTACCAAACCGGTCTCAGCCAGCCGTACAGCCAAGGCATAAAAAAAATCGTTTTTTTTTTTATAATTTTTTTAAATTTTAATTCATGCCCTAGTTGAATTTGGACTCAAACCCTGGTCCCTAACTCTAGTGGCTTGCCTTGAAGGGCCGAAATTTTAGGAGAGAGATAAAAAGATAAAATGTTGTGATTTTTTACCATCAATATGGATGTCAATGCCTTGTAACTACTTGGGTGATGGAGTCTTAAAGGAATTTAACCATGAAAATATCAAATCCTTGAAGGGAGTAAGGGGAAAACCCTAGGTTTTCGCTTGCTAACCATAACCATCATTTTATGAGGGGATAAATTTACTAGAGAAAATTTCTTTAATTTCTCTACGAGGTTCTCTAGGGAAGTCCAAGAATACAAATTAAAGCATGTGAAAATTCACCAAGTATTTCACATAAACATAAGCATTTAGACATGAAACATAAAAAACCTAGCAACATTCATTACATGCAATAATCATGAAAGATATTCAATAAAAATTACTCACAAGATATCCATGTGTAACAGCGGAATTGTAGATTTGAATACTGTAGCAGAAGACTTGCAGATTTGTAGACTTTGATAGCAGAAATAGCTTTAATTATAAAAATACACAAGAGGTATTTATAATAATAATATTTTATTGATAAGATATGACATGATTGAATGATTACAATGAGGTCCCGCTTTTATACCTATGCAGGTACCTTTTCATAGACAGGCATGTCTTTTAGACATGCCTTTTAAGCTAACTTAATCACTAATTACATAATTACTATTTGATTAACTAGTAATTACATTTATTTCTATTTATTCTATTAATAACTATATTTATTACTCTAGTTATGAATTAGATTCATAACATTGCCTCCTTCTTGAAAAGCTTTGTCCTCAAAGCTTAACCTTTCTACAATTTGCTTCACCTGGGATTATCTGCTAGACATGTCATTCATGACTGGTACCTTGGCATGTATACTCCTCCCATAATGCTATCTTGAAATGGAACTTGAATATATATATATATATATATTTAGTATCTAACTCCTTAATATATATATATTTTATCTTCTCCTTTTTTTTTTATAAAGTACCTCTTCCTTTCGTTTGAATTTGTACTTCTAGATATTGATGTATATATGTATATATGAATTTTTTAAGTAACCTCCCCCTTCATTTTTTTTTCTTTTTTTCATTAATTTAATTAATTAAATAGTAATTTTAATTAATTAAATTAATATTTCTTTTTATTTATTTATAATAATTTATTATAAATATAAACTATATATATGTTATATTATGTTGGTTGTAACTATATAACATATATATCGATTAAAAAAAAACCCGTCCGTTTTTTTAAACCATCACAGCGTTCCTTTTTATTTCACCGAACTATTAACCTGATCACTTCTACAAGGGATCCACGATGGGACGGCGAATTATGCTGAATAGTTACGCTACAAGTCCATTCTCAGATTCATTCTGTTTTCAGAGAAAATAAAAAGACTGGAAAAGGAGCATGATGGCGGTGTCATTATTCTATTTATTTTGAACATATTTGCTCTCTCCGATGACCCTTCGGGCAGAGAAACAAAGGATTCGGTGTCCATTTCTCCGATGCTGGCCATTATTTCGAGCCTGAATTGAACGACGGAAGTTGTAATTATAATAATGATATATATATGCGATGTTTCCAATGGTTAGCACCGTTTGAAAAACAATCATCCACGCGGGTTCCAATCGAGGCAGCGCACCGGATGTAATATAGCGTTGACGGGAGCGAAGTTTGAGCCAACACCGTCAGGCCACAACGCTGCAGGTGAATGCAGAGGGTGGTGTCACGGTCGGGCCAGCACACGATGAAAAAGGGTGACGGCAAAAGGTTGGATTGTTCGTTGTGGAGGGAACGACTGCAGAGGAGAGTGAACACTCGATGGGAGATGCAGTGGTCGAAGATACAGCAGTCGAATGAACTTGGTGCAGCGGCGTCAGTGCCAGGTGGTCGGGTTGTTGCGATAAGAGGATGTTTAATTTCAATGACGGAGGTTGACAGACTAGGCGGATAGGGACGGGGTTTTCCGCAGAGACCGTTATTTTCGATGAAATTGGGATCGTGCTCATCTATGGCGGCTGCCAAGTAATCCTTCTCTCCGCGGGGTCCCTTCCACGTGTACTTACCGCCCTGCCTTGATTTCCTTGGAAGCCCCTGGTTACCCAATCCAGATCGTCGGTCGAGGCGTCCATAACCTTTCTGCATCAACTTTGGCTGTAAATATTGTGGCTGGAGCGGACGAGGCTCTGACTCATTCACCTTCGACTTTCTGATCCTTGTAATCAGCGCCGGGTTTCCTTGGGATGTGACACAGTAATAAAAAAGTTTCCTTCCATGCGCTTTGTCCACGGTAATGTGACCCGAGTAACGTTTAGAAGGAAACTCGCCGCCGAAACCAGGCAGCGACTTCACTAAGGCGCTTGCTAGCGTTGTTGCCGCATAGTTCACTGTCCTGGCGTCTTCTGACTTAGTCCTTGCAGTGACATGATTCTGATAAGAAAATTTCAACCGATTGCCCAGAAAACGTTTTAGAGTGGAAGATAACCGGCCTAAGGCAGTTGCTATTGAAGTTTTTGCAGGGAAAACAAAAGCCACAAACCGCAGAGAATAAGAGAGGAATGATGTCATCCTCTTACTGCCATCTCTTATTAAGACCAAGTGACCATGATCAGCTTGATTGACATATTTTAAATTTATACGATTGGTGAGAGACACACCGTCCAATTGGGGAGTCATATCTTCAGGCAAAGAAACATTATCAAAATATTCAGAGACAGTTTGTCCACTTAAATGAACAACATGCTTTCCTTGCTGTGTACATTGTAATTTTTCAACATCCTCCATTGAATTAAGGATATCCTCACATTCCTTCTGTGATACATCCACATAACCAGACTGAGCTCTCTCCAATACCTTCTCTATGCTATCAGAATGCAATAACTGAGAAAAAACTAATTCTTCACCTTGTTTGGTTTCTTCACAAGTTTCTTTCAAAACAGAGGATGAAACACTCTGTTGTTCATTACTTTTTCCAGCGTCTTTAATAGTTTTCCGGCTAGCAGAATCTTTTTTACATTTAACATCTACATCATAATTATAATCTGCTTCACAGTTATAAAGTTTTTGGATTGCACACTTATGTCCTGTGAACTATTTGTCTCCACACTTCCAACAATTCTCTTCCTTTTTACTTTCAATTTTAGTTGGTTGTTTTCCTTTATTACGCATTGGTGGGGGAATATATTTGGTTGACTTTTCCATGGATGTTCTACTTGATTTCCCTTTAGCATAACTCGATGTCTTCTCATTATTACAGCATTTTTCATCTTTCTGTTTCTCATGATTTTCTTTTCTATTACGAGAAATTTTTTTAAAATCTGCAGAAAGTTTTTTAAGATCTGCAGAAGTTTTTTTTAAATCGTTTGTGACTTCTGCCCAAGAATTCTCTACTTTCTGAAGCTTTTGTTGAACTTTCCTAATCAGCTCAATTATGTTGGGATCTTCACGTAATGACACATAGTGTGGTAGTTTATGTCCATAGGCTTGTAAACTACGTTCGTAGGCTTGTAAAACAATGTTATGTGCCATTGCTTCAACTTGTCCTTAATATGGCTCTGATATGGCTCCGATACCACTGTAACAGCGGAATTGTAGATTTGAATACTGTAGCAGAAGACTTGCAGATTTGTAGACTTTGATAGCAGAAATAGCTTTAATTATAAAAATACACAAGAGGTATTTATAATAATAATATTTTATTGATAAGATATGACATGATTGAATGATTACAATGAGGTCCCGCTTTTATACCTATGCAGGTACCTTTTCATGAACAGGCATGTCTTTTAGACATGCCTTTTAAGCTAACTTAATCACTAATTACATAATTACTATTTGATTAACTAGCAATTACATTTATTTCTATTTATTCTATTAATAACTATATTTATTACTCTAGTTATGAATTAGATTCATAACAGAAACCCTAAGAGAGTGTGTACTACTTTATCGCTCATGGCCCTCCTAAAGCTTTGCGAAAGGAACTCCATATTATCTCTGGATTGTCTTTTGGTAATGAAGAACATCTTGTAATGAAAGGTGTCAACATTCCTACCAGTGTTCAATGGCGTTTACCTTCATCTAATATTGTGAAAATGCCCATAAATTCGAGTTAAAACCAATCATTCTGATGAAGTTGCCAAGAAGCAAACAAACTCCCACCCTAAGTGTGAGGATTTCAACTTCTTCACGATCCGCAATAAAGAGCGTGAAGAAGGTCATCAAAATCTAGAGCATAGGAGAATTATCATCTATTTTTTCTCTAGCAAAAGCTAGATGACATTGCCTTCAACAAATGGGTCATTTTGTATATATGAAAGCAAAGGGATCTCTCTTCACCCTTATTAAGGTTTGGGGACTAAATATCCTTGTCTACATTTGAATTCAAATGCTATCGCTCATAATTTCCTTTAATGTGGCACATGGAACATTGTTGGCTTGTTGGCTTCCATGCAGTCCCAAAGGTCTAATTTTAATCCTTATGATATATCTTAGGCCCACTAACCTTTGGCACTTGATTTTCCTAGGTGCATGCTAATCTTAGACATTTGTAGATGTGTTTGCCCAACAATTTGGGAAAATCCTTATTCTTGATGACCATCTTAACTCCTTCAAACCTAACCCTAGGGTTTGTGATGAAGTGGAGCTAATTCATAACTTGCCAATATTTATTTCAATTTTAAATATAGATCACCAACAAAAAATTTGTTATACAAACCTCCCTAATGCATGCTTTTCTATTGGGCCCAAGATCATCTTATTCATGATTTCCCTCACCATAAAACTAAGCTTGAGCAACCCAAGTAGCCTTCCATGCCCAACCCTAGCATTCTCACCCCTTCTATTCATGAGGTCCTCAACAAGAGGTACCTAACCTTCAAAGGCCTCGATCCTAATCCATTCCAAACTCAAGCCAATTTAAACCCTTCTCCCATACCATTGCAATAGCTTCATATCAACCCTACTTGCTTAAGTCTATGAAAACTTATGGAGGATGGAAAGTGAAAAAGAGTACAAGGAGAAAAAGCCCACATCCCCTTCCTAGGAAAATCAATCACCAACATGTTATAAGGAGGCAGGCAAGACCTCACCTTTAAGACATCCATTACAATTGGGGTAACTATATGTCTAGCAACAATTTCAATAGGCTACATATGGGGTTGATCCCTTGAAGAAGTTACCTCATGTTTCTTGGAATATCAGAACGACGATTATCCTTATTACGAGGATGTTTCTTCAAGATATGTAGTAGAAAATCCAAGCCTGATGTGCTTTTCCTTCAAGAAGTGAAGTATGCTTGTTTTCAATTATGATACCAAATCAGTTAGTATTGGAAAGGAAATTACTTGGAAAGGAAATTAGTGGGGTTGTTTTAGTTCTAATTCGGCATTGTGTTGATCTATTGCACATCTATGTGAGAGACACTATTCTAATGCAACATATGTTCAATGGATTTTGCTTCACTAATGCTCCTAATGCTAGATTGAAAACAAGTTTTCTTTGGGATTGGATGGCACCCTACCTCCCTACAATAGAATGGATTATAGTAGGGGATTTTCATATCTTCGAGTGATATGGGATAGGGATGGAAGTTCTAGCAACGTTATTTTTGGAATGGAGAAGGCTGCCAAATTTCAGTGCAAGGTTGTTTTACCGTGATTTGATCCTAATTAGTGGTAAAGGATTCAGGCTAAGGAGGAAGTTTCATGTAGTGTAACTTCCAACATGGAAAGGACAAGGTGCCAGTGCAATTGGATTTTTAATGGGACCCAAGATGGCATGGATTTCTCTAGTAATTTTCATACCATTTATGTGTTGATGGACATGATTGGTTCTTATCACTTTCCCATTACAGCTACATTTGGGCACTAGGTTGATTGACGCATATTTTCCTCTTCACCTTAGATGTCTCTCATCTAGAGTCTTCACATTCTTATGTTAGATTTCTTTGAGTTATTATTATCTTTCCTATGTTCTTCTTTTATCTTCGATCATCAAGCAATTACCAAAATCAAAACCCGAAGATCAAGGACACCAGATGTAGGCGCACAGAGAGGGCAAAACCCCTATAAAGGGGAAAACCGAGTCACGAACTTTTCCTTCAATAGATTAATATGACAATGAGACAACCAAGACATTAACAGACTTTCCTCCTCCACCAATTCATCCTTTCAATGAGATACAGCAACCTTCAATTGTCTCTTCTTGTCTAGTAGCTTCAACCCAGCATCAACCCAAAAATTTCAACCCAACTTCACCAGAATTTCAGCCCAGCTTCAGAATTTCGGCTTCACCAGCAACTGCAGAATTTCGACCACTCCAGTAGGTTCACAGCTTCACATGTGTGGGAAAAGGAGAGAGAATTTTGACTGCTTATACTTGTGAGAGACCTCCTTCTCCTTCACTATCCTTTTCCTCTTCCTCCTTAGAAATTCGCACATTTTCTTTGGCCAAAAACTGCAGATCAAACTTGTTGTGAGTGAGTGAGAAGTGAGGTCGAGTTGTTGCCTTTATATAGTGATTTTGCTGCCCAGTTTAGGCCGACTTGGTGGAGGAGGCCTAATTGACCTATTTTACAATAAAATAAATTTTTTCTTTGACAAATAAATCCCAAGAAGGGTTCTTTACAATATGACATGGACAACAACACTTGACATAAACCCTAGAGGTCTTCAATGGAGAACTTGGCCTAAAAACAATTGACCCAAGCATGAAACCCATGCTTTAATAAGTCAATTTATTTAATAATAAAATTTCTTTTTCTTTTTCTTTCTTTTGAATATATTTCAAGTATAATTATGAAGACCGACACTAGTTACATTCTTCAACATTTTAAAGTCTAAAGGCTTCAAAGGAGAAATTGCCGTATATCTCTCCCAGATGAATTAGAAATCAACAATCACTTTGCTTTTGACTCTTCCCTATTAGTTCATCAAGAACAAAACTCAATTCAAGCGACCATGAGTTGTTTGGATAGTTTTTATAGCTCCTTTGAGGTCATGGTCTATGACAAGAAAAGCGATTATTGGTTCATTAGGCATGATGATCCTCTAGGTTGGGTTCCTAATGTGTAGCATTAGATCACCACTGGTGAAATTGTATGGTATCTTTATTGGATCCTTTTGGGCACTTCTCTCTGAGCTGTCAACATGTGGAACTAGTGCCTTGAAAAATTGTGGTCCAAGCCTTTGGTGTAGTAGTCTAACAATCACCCCTTCGCTAGGAAGTTACATTGGTTTCACACATTCTTCGAGCTTGTCATCTCCATTATGTCTTTTGTTGGCTCTTTAGTAGGACTTAGAGCAAGATATTGGAGCAGATGCTCAATGTTTTCTCTTGTCTAAGAAAGGTGGGGAGCAAGGACTTCCTATGGTCCCTTAGGATGTCTACACTATGGCTAGGGAAGAAGGCCAGCTAGGTCTTACTGATGTGACAAAACAGGCATATATTAGATAATAAATGGATTTTTAAGTGCTTGAATGACTCCACTATGAAAATTCCAAGATCTAGATCTGGAATCCCTACTGCAACAAGTTGAACTACTTCTCCTACTTGCAAATCTGATTTAACAATTTATTTAAAAATTACTTCTTAAAATATCGAAGCAGTTACTGAAGCAGCTTCATCCATTAAAATATTTGTGAAAACAAAAATCTGAGAAAGAAAAATAGCACACACAGAGGACAATGTTGTTTTTGGACAAACGTCCCCGGAAAAACCCAATGCGGGAAAACCGGCACAGCAGATCTGATGGTTTTATTTATTAAGCAACAGTTAAACTGGATACAACTCGGATTGTCTCACTGCACAAATCAGTTACATAGAATACTGATAGAGAAAGAAACCAGTGAGTGTACCTCACTCTGCAAGTCTCGACTGATCCGGTAGTTGAACTGACGGAACCCCAGCTCCCTCTGCATTGCCTCTGCGCAGTAGCTGCGTAGGCCTGCGTGGGATCAGATCTAGAGCTGCGTCACCCCTTCTGCGTGATCTTTCAGCCCTTCCGAAAAATCGATCCAACCCTCTCGACTCAGATCTGGATTTCCCCATCTGAATCGGACTTTTTGTTGAAGAACTGCGCTGCCTTTGCGTGGGGCCTGCGTGGCCCTGCATCACCCCTTCTGGGTACTGTGTCACTCACTATGGGATCTACGCAGCCTCCTCTTCGTCTTCGTCTTCCTCTACCTCTCTGCTACTAATCCTTGGCCCAGAGGAGATCCTCCTGCCAAAATTGTCTCTACCCCTCAACTGCGCTGAAGAATCACTTAGATCGAAGTATTCTTCCAAGCACTGCACTGTCAAAAAAAATCGATCTCTAGATCCTCTTGGTGTATCTTAAAAATGACCCTCAAGCCTTCCTTTATAGTCTTCTCCTTAAGACTTCAACGGCCGAGATTAGATCTCCAATCAATGGCTAAGATTATATTAGACTTGATCTGCTTTTTCTAGAAGTTTCACCCACAGTTTACATTAATACTCATTAATTATTTTAATTTCCTAAGTTAGACTTAGGTTCCTTATTAAAAATAATTAATTTTTCTTATAAAATCGTTTCTGTGTGCAATTTCCCAAAACAACTTATGGGTTATCTATAATGCATATGTCTAAGCCTCTCCACAAAGTTTGAGACATAGAGCACATCTGATGCTACCACAAATCAACACTCCCTCTTAGCGAAGAATCTGCTCTAAACGATATGCCCTGTTGCACACTGCTCCGACTTTGAAGCATCTCCCTCTGCGCTGCAGCTGCAGCTGCAACTGTACTATTGTTGACCCTGCCACGATCAACATTGCACCTGTATAGCAACTCCCTCTCAATGTTGCATCTTCTGCTAGCACTGCCACTGTTAACACTGCACTGCAACTCAGTTGCAGAGAGAAGCAGCTGAAAAACATTCATGAATTTGAACAAGTGTTCAAGATGCATCTCGATGCTAAAACACTGATTGTTGTTCGTCCCACGCTGTCCCTCTGAATCACTGTGTTGTTGATGCTCTGCACTGCGTCCCTCTGCGTTGCTACAACTCTGCTTTGCGATGCTCAGAGGTTAGCCCTACTAACTACTACATATGTTTTTTCTGCACTAATCTACACCGACTGAAGACTCCTCCAGCCTGCTACTGCTGATCTTGGACACCCGTAGCAAGGTATGATCCGGGAGATGGACTCCTCAGGGATCCTGCCCAGCTAAAATTCTTGCAAACTTATAGCTCAATATCGCCCCATCTCCCTCCTGGAGATGCGTGGGCACTCATGGCGTACTCATCCTCAACGATCTTTGCAGTCACAGCCTTTGAATCGTGCTTCTCGTCCTTGTCCTTTTGCTTCAAAGTACACTGGGTAGCGTAGAGACCAAGTTCACCACACTTGAAGCACTTGATCTTCGAGACATCTCTATTAAGTCTTTTTTGCTCCTGCTGCACTTTAGATGCAAGGGCTGCATTTTCTTCCTCCTCCTGCTTTACCTTCGATCCACTGCCACTGCTGTTATCAAGTTTGCACTTGACCAAGCCTCTCCTTAGCTCTTCTTGTTGAAGAGCAGCCCACATCTCTTCCCAGCCTGGCAAGGTTGCTCTACACAAATACCTGCCAACCATCGATGACTCCATTCAATGCCAGTCTCACCATCGTTGTAGGAGAAGGGGTAGACCCCACTGCTGCAAGTTGGTCACGAATCTCCTGAAGTCTCAACAAGAATGAAACAATATGCTCGCCTTTCCACATATGCGCCATCCTCAGTTGCTGCTCCAAGTACATCTTTCGCTACTCAGAAGATCCCTCATATAGCGTGGCTAAGGCTTCCAACATATACCTGGCACTATCTTTGTCGGCTATATGGGACACTATGTGATCTTTGACTCCATCCACGAGCAGCCTTTTTGCCTTCGCCATATCAGCCTTGTACTACTTCAACTGATCTTGATCTGTAGGGACAGCTACCGCATTCATCACGAAGAGCTTGAGATCGTATTCATCTAGAAGACAAGCTATCCTTGCCTTTCAGATCATGTAGTTGGAAGCTCCCTCCAACCGGTCCTAATCTCTAAGCCCGTGAGCTGCCATGGCCATCAAAAATATTGAATCTGCTCCTCTTCTTCCACCTCTGCGCAGCACTAGACAGGCTTACACAGTCCTTGTGGAGCTCGTAGAGCTGTTGCTCAGATCTGCTGCTCAAATCTTGGAAAAATTAAACTTCCCCGACTAGGAACTTCCAGAGGAAGAGAATTCCCTCACTGTGTTGCTTCTTCTGACAACTTTCCGCCCAACAAAAATCAAAATCTGTCTGCAGAAACTGCGTCCCACCAGCTCTGCGTTGCTCCCTCTGGCTCGCTAAAATTTTGATCTGGAAGTCTTACCTCTCTGTCAACTCACTCAGAGAGAGACCTTCCCGGAAATTTCAGCCCTCTTGGCCTAGACTGCATAATCCCTCTGGGGATTCGAATTGCTGCTTTCTACAGCTCTTCGGCCTCTGCCTTAGTGTTGGATATGCTCTTCCTGTTTCACAATCAACGCTCTGATACCATGTGAAAATTCCAAGATCTAGATCTGGAATCCCTACTACAACAAGCTGAACTACTTCCCCTGCTTGCACATATGATTTAACAAGTTATTTAAACATTACTTCTTAAAATATCGAAGAAGATACTGAAGCAGCCTTCACCCATTAAAATATTTGTGAAAATAGAAATCTGAGCAAGAAAAATAATACATACACAGGACACCGTTGTTTTTGGACAAACGTCCCCGGAAAAACCCAATGCGGGAAACCGCCACTGCAGTTCTAAGGGTTTTATTTATTAAGCAACAGTTAAACTGGATACAACTCTGATTGTCTCACCGGACAAATCATTTACATAGAATACTGACTGAGAAAGAAATCACTGAGTATACCTCACTCTGCAAGTCCCGGCTGATCCGGTAGTTGAACTGACGAAACCCCGACTCCCTCTACACTACCTTTGCGCAGCAGTTGCATAGGCCTGCGTGGGGTCAGATCTGGAGATGCGTCACCCCTTCTGCGTGATCTTTCAGCCCTTCCGAAAAATCGATCCAGCCCTCCCGGCTCAAATCTGGATTTCCCTAGCTAAAATCGTACTTTCTGTTGAATAACTGCGCTGCCTCTGCGTGGGGCCTGTGTCACCCCTTCTAGGTGTTGCGTCAGTCACTCTGGGCTCTGCACAACCTCCTCTTTATCTTCGTCTGCCTCTTTGCTGCTGATCCTTGGCCCGGAGAAGATTCTCCTGCCAAAATTGTCTCTGCCCCTCAACTGCATTGAAGTATCACTTGGATAGAAGTTTTCGTCCAAGCATTGCTCCGTCAGAAAAATTCTATCTCTAGATCCTCTCGGTGTATCTTACAAATGACCCTCAAGCCTTCCTTTATAGTCTTCTCGTTGAGACTTCAACGGCCGAGATTAGATCTCCAATCAATAGCTAAGATTATATTAGACTTGATCTGCTTTTTCTAGAAGTTTCACCCATAGTTTACATTAATACTCATTAATTATTTTAATTTCCTAAGTTAGACTTAGGTTCCTTATTAAAAATAATTAATTTTTCTTATAAAAATGTTTCTGGGTGGAATTTCCCAAAACAATTTATGGGTTATCTGTAATGCATGTGTCTAACCCTCTCCACAAAGTTTGCGACTTATAGCACATCTGATGCTACCACAAATCAACATCCACCTTGTGGTAAATTCTCTTGCAATATCAATTTCAGCTGGCATAGCATCTCCATGTCATCCAAGGCCCCTTTACACTGAGGATATCCTCGTCACCACAGCATTTTAAGGCATCTCAATTCTCACTCCATCATTTGTCAAAGTATTTGGTAGAATTGGAGGTTTGTTGCACCATTGGTAATAGCGAGGGGGCAACCTCTCAGCTAGGGAAGAATGACTTGAGAAAGATCAGCTGTAGTTGCCACAAGAATGGACATTATTCATCTCAATGTCCGAATAAGAAGGGGAAGGGGAAGTCGTAGCAGACAGCACCATCAGCAAAGGTTCAACTTGATGAGTTTGCAGTGAAGTTCGAGAATGAGATCTCATTTGTCTCCCATCTATCTACAATCACCATCACCATCACCAAAAGTGCTTAATACCTGGATGTTGTATCACGCCATATGACAGAGCCATGGTAGATACATAATAGTCTCACAAAGACAAACTCAAATTTTCATGTGGAGCTTGGCAATGATGGCAAGTATATTGTGAAGGGGATTGGAACCATTAAGTTCCAACTATTCATACCAGGACTAAAGAAGAACATGCCCTCAGTATCAATCATGGAGGACAAAATATATGTAGTCATGTTCAAGAATAGGAAAATGCTCATTCATCCAAAGGAGACTAGCAATATAGGAATCATGAGACTAGATGCCATGTTTAAGGAAGTTGGCTTGCAGCTTTTCCTCATCTGTCGCTATGCTGGTACTCAGCTCTGACTAGTCTCCTGACAGCAGTCTGACAAAAACAGACTCGAATTTACATGTGGAGCTTGGTAATGATGGCAAGTATCGTGTGAATGGGGTTGGGACCGTTAAGTTCCAACTAGAGTCCACAGCCTTAGACAACGCGGCCACTTCAGGTAATTTATTAATATAAAGAAAGAAAATTTACATAAGCTTCTCTCATAAACGGTTACCAGACAAATGACCCTCCATGCTCTTTAAAAAGAGATCATGGACCAATCGGGTGTTAAGCCATGAATCAAGTGTCGATAATACCGAGGAGAAAATAAACCGTCGAATCACTACATATCGTGACCATTGGATTATAAGTTACAAATGTTCATAGTAAAGAAACACACTTTACCTAACTCTATGCTAGACCAAGTTATACTTAACTATTTCCTATGTGTCATAATATCCTAACATCCCCCCTTAAGGACAACTTGGGATAGGATTGAAGGATTTACAAAGGTGACACAAAAGGAGACTATTTCCTATGTGTCAAAATATCCTAACATCCCCCCTTAAGAACAACTTGGGATAGGATTGAAGGATTTACAAAGGTGACACAATAGGAGAAGGAAGGAGGCATTAGAGCCTATCCCCCCTTAATGATAACTTACTTGAACTCCAAGCATTGATCGAAGTTTGGTAAACTTCGCTTCTATGAGAGCCTTTGTAAAGATATCAGCAACTTGATCATTGGTTGAAGAATACTGCACTTGAAGAATACGATCATGAATGAAATTTCTGATGAAGTGTATGTGAAGCTCAATGTGTTTCATACGCTGATGTTGAACTGGATCTTTGCATAGCTGAATGGCTCTCTAATTATCACACCAAAGTGTAGTTGGATGTTGCTGATGAAGACCAAATTCGGTCAGGATCTGACAAAGCCACGAGGCTTCCTTGGTGGCTTCAACTGCACCATGATAATCTGCTTCTGCCGAAGACAGAGAGATGGCAATTTGTTTCTTCCAAAACCAAGTAATAGGTCCTAAACCAAGAGTGAATACATAACCTGCAGTAGACTTTCGATCATCAGGGTCACCAGCCCAATCAAAATCAGTGAAACCAATCAACAATGGAGATGCTCCTACATTGTAATGAATCTCGAACTGAACTGTACCTCGAATATATCGAAGTATTCTTTTAGCTGCTTTCCAGTGACTTTCATGAGGTTGGTGCATAAACCGAGCAACAAGACCAACGGCAAAGGAAAGGTCGAGATGGGTATGGGTTAGATACAGAAGTTTACCAACAAGTTGACGGTATAAGGTAGCATCAACTTCAAGGGTAGTATAAGTGACTGAAAGCTTGACTCCAAACTGAAAGGGAGAAGGGGCTGGCTTACAGTCTTCCATGTGAAAGTGGCATAGAAGATCACAGGCATACTTGGACTGAGAAAGGGTAATACCTTCTTTGGATTGCAAGACTTGAAGACCAGGGAAATAATGCAAGTGTCCTAAGTCTGTCATTTCAAACTTCTTTTTGAGGCTAGACATCACATGGTTTATATGGTTGGGATCACTACTAGTAAGGATAAGATCATCAACATAAAGAACAAGGATGATGAAGGACTTACCCACTTTCTTGTTGTAGACAGTGTTGTTAGAATGACACCTAGAAAAGCCATTATCTAAGAGAAAGCTATCCATTTTGGCATACCAAGCCTGAGGAGCTTGTTTGAGACCATAGAGAGACTTCCTAAGGCAACAAACAAGGCTAGAGTCATTTTGTATAAAGCCAGGGGGTTGTTCCATGTAGATTTCTTCATGCAAATCTCCATGTAAGAAGGCAGATTTAACATCCATCTGATGGACTTCCCATTTAAAGGAGGCAGCAAGGGAAAGAACAAGGTGGATAGAATTCATTTTGGCAACATGGGAGAAGGTTTCAATATAGTCAATGCCTTCAACTTGTGAAAATCCTTTAGCAACAAGACGAGCTTTATGTTTATCCACTTTCCCATCTGGGTCCAAACTTTGTTTTGTAAACCCATTTGCATCTGACAAGTTTTCTTCCCTTTGGAAGAGGAACAAGATCCCAAGTATCGTTGCTGATAAGGAACGATATTCTTCATTCATAGCTTGCTCGCAGGCCAACGGTGGCACACCCATCGAACTAGGCTGGCAGGCCGATATGTTTTCATCAAATTTTACATCTCTTCTAATGATTAAATTTTTGGATTTTGGTTGAAGAAGTCTATATCCTTTGACATCTTCAGAATATCCTACAAAAATTCATTTTTCACTCTTAGGTTCTAAGGCTTTATGTTTCACATCTGGAATATGGGCCCAAGCTTCACTTCCAAATACATGAAAGTGACTTACATCTGGTTTGATTGAGCTTCAAGCTTCTTCTGGAGTTATATTCCTTAAAACCTTAGTAGGAGTGTGATTTACTATGTAATTTGCACAGTTAATTGCTTCTGCCCAAAAATTAAGACTAAGTCCTTTAGATTGAAGCATACAATTAGCCATTTCTTTTAGAGTGCAATTCTACCTTTCATCTACACCATTTTGTTGTGGAGTATATGGAACAGTATGTTGCAATTGAATGCCATGCAAGTGCAAAAGTGGATAACTTTGTTGTTAACATATTCTCCTCCATTTTCAGTTCTTAACTTAAGAATGTGATGTCCAGGTTGTTTCTCAACAAAGGCCTTAAAGGCCAAGAATATGTTAAAAACTTCACTCTTGATTTTTAAGAAGTATACCCAAGTGCGTCTAGAAAAATCATGAATGAAAATTAAGAAGTACTTGCACCCAGAGAAAGAAACAACAGGAAGTGGACCACATAAATCACTGTACACAAGCTACAAAGGGGTTGAAGCATGCCCAGAGGCACGTTTGTCAAAACTATCCCGATGATGTTCTCCGAGTACACATTTGGAACAAACACCATTTCGACAAGATACCATAGGAAGACCTGTCACCATATTTTCATTACATAGAGTTTGAAGAGAGCAATAGTTTAAGTGACCAAATCGCTCATGCCAAAGTTTGCTCATTTCATCAGTATGAGCAACAAAATCGGAGGGAAGTCATGATGACCCAAAGTTGTCAAACTTATACAACCTTGTGGAATCATCGGCAATGCCAGTAGCTAAAATATGTCTAGGATCTTTGAGGTCCTTAATTACAACATCATGAGGTGAGAAATCTACTGTTCTCCCTTCACCTAAATGAGTTATCTGATAAACAGATAGAAGGTTGCAAGACTAGGAACACATAATACATTATTAAACTAACCATTATCTAGAGGAATGGTTCCAGACCCCACAACACTAAGAGATTATCATTACCAACATAAATATTTTTGGTGTTACAATCATTTAAAGAATAAAACATGGCTTCATTTTTGCCCATGTGGTAAGAGGCTCCAGAATCAATGAGCTGCTCATGACAATGAGAAGAAGAAGATACATTCAAAGCATAACCAGATCTTGATGCTTGAAACCACAAGCAAAAAGTGCCATTCCCGAAGATGAAGTTGAAGAGTGCTCCAAATTGATGTTGTGCTTCTTCATTGCTACTTCCAAGGTTTCCATCCTCTTAAAACATTTTGACTCTACGTGGCCATCACGATTACAAAAGTTGCAATGTCTATCTGTCTTCCTCCCTTTGTTTTTATTTGCCTTATCAATTTGTTGAGTTCTTTTTTCAATTTCCGGCTGAAATTGCTTAAGACCCTTGTTTGGTTTAGAACCATTCTTTTTAAAATACTGCTTCTTAGGATTCTTTTGGTATGGTTGTTGTTGGGCTGCTAAGGCTTTCTTAGAAGAGTTTCCAGTATTAATAAGACCAAGGTGTAAGAGTTTTTCTTGTTCTCTTATCAAAGAATCCCAAAAGGCATCAAAAGAGGGGGGCTTGTAGGCTGTTCCTTGAGAAATGAGGGCTTCTTTAATGGAATGGAAGGTGGAAACAAATACAGAGTATGTAGGCCCAAGCTTAGCAAGAATGGAATAGATAATGCTACCATATTCCTTTTTGACCTTGCAACCTTCTAAAAGAAGTCTAAGGGTCTTGAATTTGGACAGAAAATCTTCCATAGAGGATAGAATATTGGGGTTCAAAGTAAGCAACTCATTTTCAAGTTGATGGGCTCTGATTTCATTTTTGATGCCAAAACAGTATTTAGCTTTTTCATAGCTCCATCAAGGGAATTAATGTCTTGGATATGAAATCTAAGATCTTAAGCAATGGACATTCCTATCAATCATTGTATTTGATCTTGTTTATTTTCCCATTTAGCGGCTTTATCTCCATCGGTAGGTTTAGTTTATTGTCTTGTGACTATTTTATAAATCCCTTTACTTTTCAGTAAGTCTACCATGTAGGATAGCCATTGGAAATAATTGGTGTCGTTAAGAATAACCTAGCATGCACTTTCCATTTTTTTCAAAAAAAAAAAAAAAAAACTGAAATTGAAAGGGCTGAAACCAATTGCTCCAATGGAAAGATCTGGAAAAAATAGGCTGGTTCAAAAAAAAGGGCTCTGAAAATGACTTCCGGATGAAAAAGTTATGCCTTTTTGAAAAAAGTTGTAGTAGATGTTGAATAGTTACATGATAGGTTGAAAAATGATGATTGATGATGTACTTTTAAACCCCCCCACCCTTTTCCAAACTTAATACAATAAGCTTACTTTTAAAAAAAACTACTTTATGTGACTCACTTTTATAAAATAAGTGAGAGTCGCTTTTACAATGTTACTTTTGCATGTGTTTTTTAAATAAAAAACCTCTTTTTTTTAAACCAGCAACTTGCCAAAATGATTTTTAAGAAAAAGTAACTTAACAAAAAGTTTTTTAGGAAAAGAGGCTTGAGAAAGAGACTTGAACCCAATACCTCTATTATCATAAAGTAACTTTACACCAAGTGAGCTAGTAAAAGAATTTTGTAATTGTTTGAAAGGAGGAAGGGTTTTTTTTTTGCTCTTCGATGTGCGTGTTTTTTCCTGCAAAAAAACAGAAAATCCGTGCACAAAAAAAATAAACAAAATACAAGCCTTACAGCTGAATGTTAGATTTCTGGATAGTCTTACCGGAAACAATCATTTTTTCTGTTAATTCTGATTTATCGAGATCGCACAAAGACGCAGGGAAAGAGCATACGTAGCAGAAAAATCTCGTCTTCTTGTTTCTGATTTGCTGAGATCACACACAACACAGAGCAAGAGCATACACAAAGAAGAGGGTATAGATTGGGCAATTAAAAAAAATATAAACCAAAATAAACAGAGGGAACCGAAATAAACAAAAGGATTAATAACTGGAAAAAAGATACTTTATACCTCCAAATCTAAAATGATATAACTTGGGCAACCGGAAGCCTTTTCGCAAGAAACGAAAGGGGTTCCTCACTGTAACAGACGCTCCGGACACTACAAGTTCTCCCGGCCCGAAAGTGGACAGAAATAGTAGATCTGGAAAACGGCAGTTGCATGCAGTCAAACCGGCTTCGGATTTGGATCAACAACGGATGCAGCCCTCAAAATGGCTCTGATACAATATAGAGGTTTGTCGTTACACCAAAACCCGCAGGGGTTGGTAAAATTCCAAACCAGTAACTAGGATCCCCAGGATGGGAATTACAGATTCCATAGAGGTGCGGTGATTACTCCAACACCCCCCCTCAAACGCAGCTCGGGGGAATCGAACGTGGGTCCAGGCTCTGATACCATGTAGGAATTTACAAGGTAAATTCCTTAAATCAAACACCAAAGGTCACCGCTCACAAACAGATCACAAATCAGTACACCGTATTTGACGTGGTTAAAACCCTCGAAAAGGGAAACAATCCACGGCCTGAGCCAACATGGCCACTTCAAGCAATTTATTAATATAAAGAAAGAAAATTTACATAAGACCTACCACAAATCGGAAATTCATAGTGTTGCTGATCAAAATCTGTATGGAGCTCTTAAAATTCATACAGTCAAAATTGCATGTAGGTTCATTTTAAAATCTATTTGGTCACCTCTAAACACATATGACACAATCTCTACGATGCATGCCTTAAAAACAGTACGGACTGCAAATATAAAAACAACTTCAGGCTTCTCTGTTCAAAGAAATTGCAATTACTAACAGTCACTGGCAAACCAGTTCCTGGTCACTGGCAAACCAGTTCCTGGTCTTCACCTGCTCTCAGCTTTGGTTTGTTCTAATCTTGGCTCCAATACCATATCAGAAAAAGAACAGACACAATAGAGAAGATTGAATAAAGCCTCAAAGAGAGATCTTTAACTTATGTCTTCTTACATTTATACAAGAGAGGAGAGTAAGTAGTTTTTCAACCTCTTCGTATTTATTAAATATAAAAGAAAACTAAGTTACTTTACGCTAGCTTACGTAAAATAATCTTTAATTTATTTTCTAATTCCTAAGTAATGACAATTAATGTTAAATATATTAATTACATTATCAGAATCAGAAAAATATATAGAACATCAGGTAAGGTGATTAAATGTAGTCCAGCCTTCTTCTTCTAAGATTGGATCATTGTCCACCACCTTTATGCCTCAAGTCTTATTCACTGCTTTCAAGTTTTTATACCTTCCTCCATGGTGGAATTTTTGGGGAGTGAAATGTCAGAAGCCCAAGCTAAGACACAGGTATTTTTGTCCACAAGGAATAATCAAGATGATAATCCCTTTCAGACCCAAGACTGGTTCACCAATTTTGTGGCACAACAGAGGCGGTAAACCAACACTCTTGATCAGGAACTACACCCTTGATCCCACAGCAGATATTGAATGAGAGAATTTCTGCAGCTCTTCATCAAATGTCCAGCTTTGTCAGAGAACAAAAAGACTCGGTGACCCAGCAACAGGCAAATTTTCAACAGATAATTGTAAATTTTCTGAAGCAAATACTTTCAGCGTTTAAAATAATTTAACACGCACCACACATGGCAGAAAGATGAGGAATCCAAGAGAAGGCAGAAAGATGAGGAATTAAACTAAAGAAAAAATAATTTAAGAAAAAGTCCCATGAGAGCCTGATAAGGTGGTAGCAAACAATTACCCATGATCTTCAAAAGAATTGACCACTAGTCTGCTTGTGTGAAAGTTTTCCGGTTCTTGCTCTGCTGTTTAATCTGAACACAAACATATATGTATTTGGCTAATTGTCTCTACCTACTGAAATTATGTTTCAAGGTAGAGAGAGCTCTTGGTATTCTGCTGGTAGAAAGGATGGTATCCCAAAAACATATCTCTGATGAAAATGATAGGCAGTTTGAAACTAAAAGGTGTCTTTTGGTTATGGCTGCAGAAAATTAGCCACAGTGGATGTACTGGTACTCTCCTTCTGGAGAGCTTATGATAAAACTAAAAAACTCTTTTTCCATCAAAAAGGAATGATTTGCAAAGTTCCGTACTCTGAATTAGTGCTTCACCTGATTTCTTGAAGTGACTGAAGTGGAAAATCATTATTTAACATTTGCTAACCAACAGGCACCAACATACTAACCTATTCACAAGGTAATTTACAATTTCTGTTATCATAAATTTACACAGATTCTTACTGAGCGCTTAATCTGAATTAAGTGGAATGAATCAAATTGCAGACTTGATACCTTTCCAATAAATGCTGAAGAGCCTCCTAGTCTTGCTATGCTAACAGCAACATTAGCAGGTGCACCTCCAGGAGCCTTTTTGAAGGCAGGCGCTTCAGATAATGACAATCCGGCAACTGTTGGGACAAAATCAATCAGCATTTCTCCAAAGCAAACCACAAGTGGTGATTCACCTGTCAGCTGCTCTTTGTTGTCTCCTACCGACGCTCTTGCAGAGCCTGGGAAAATAAAAAGAATTATGTTCAAACACTATCATGGATAAAACAAAATGTACCTAGTTCTCAATGCATGAACAACTGGCAACGGAAGCTCAGCTATAAGTACATTATCATCTTCAATTTTCATTACTAATACCTTATGTACATATGACTCCCATTGAGATACTTATTTTTGTGGTCATTTATTGAACATTAATAAAATTTATCTTTTATTATTCATGAAAAATCCAATGCATTATTTATGTCCCAGGAAAACAATTTAACATTTTGCAATTGAAATGTTATTGCAATAAGAATGGGGAAACAACCAGGGAGTAACTGTAGGGAGACTCAGATTAGCATCATGCAAGGATTGGGGCCATTGAACACATAGAGCATGATCAAAAAGAGCTTTGTTATGTTAGCTGATCAACTACTGCATCTGGAAGGATTGGGGCCATTGAAGACAGAGCGTGATCACAAAGAGTTCTGTTATGTTACAGTTATCATGACAGCAATGAAGAGGTAGCAGCAGAAAGAGGACGTAGCTGATCAATGAACCATCTAAATTTCAGGTTTTTGTGACTTTTGTGTTAATAAGGAGGATTTTCAGTCAGAGCATGTTCACCAATATAATTAGAAGGACTTTGGGGCATTGTGATTAGGGGTAAATATCTTGTTTTGGAGATGAAACATAACATCTGGTGGTTTGAATATTGGGGGCCCAGGCTTTCCACCACTGCTGATGTAATATTGTTTTACATAAACTCTTTTTTCAGTTAACAATGCAGGGAGACTTCGTCTCAAATGCAAGTATCTTCAGTGCAAACTAAATCAACAATGAAGAGGTATGGAACTGTAGGTGTTTAGTATTCCCACAATGTACCAAATGTTATTTTCCAATGCCAAGAGTACTGTTGACTGTTGAAATTTTCCCTAAGGCTTTGATCTTTGGCCTAGGGAAAAGTGTCCAAAAGAATTTATTTTTTCTCTTAAAGTGGCTTTATAAAGTTATAAAGTAAAATCTAATTTAAAAGTGACTTTAAGTGAAAAAGTTACTAAAGCCTAATTTTAAAACTAAGTTACCAGGATTCGGATACGGATACGGATACGGATCCGGATACGGCAAGGATACGTCAAGTACAAAAAAATTAAAATACAATATTATTTTTTTTAATTTTAAAAAACACTTTAGAGTTCAAAAGCCAAATACTCCTTGAAAGCATCAAACACTTTTAGCACTGATACCATTAGATATATTATAAATATGAAGACTAAAACATTGAAATGATGCATCCTCCCTCATACATATTACAATGATATTATAATGAACATATTATAATGATATTAGCTCAACTTCAAAAGACATGCCCTAAAATGTGAGGCCTAATAATTATAAAATTATAAATTTTTAATCATAAAAACATGTATAAAAAATTTAAAAACCGAAGTATAATTTTAAAAACAAATAAAAATATCAAAAACCCATAAAACAATGTATATATAATAAATATAAATATTAAAAATAAAAGTAAAAAACCAAATTATCAATCATTAAATTAATAATTATTAAACTTTAATAAAAAACAAAACTCATTATAACAGATCAATAATTAATAATTATTAAATTTTAATAACAAAACAAAGTTACAAAACTCATTATAACAGATTATTAAATTAATAATTAATAATTATTAAATTTTAATAATAAAAAAAACCATTATAAATTATCCCAGCACACAAAAATAAGTTGGATTGAAACTCTTTAGAAACAATTATAATTATTAAATTATATTATTATAATAAAACAAACAAAAAATAATAAAAATTATAGTATAGAAATGTCCGATATGCATTAAATCCATTATAATTATAATAATAATAAAAAACCCACTATGCCCATTATAAATAACGCACTATGCTAATGTTCAGAAAATCGAGAAGATTACGAATTTATAAAAATGACAAATGTGGAATACGCATTTTCTGGAAGATGGTTCCGCATTCCACTGCCGTCGAGAATTTTTGGGCGGAAATTATTTTTGTTTGCACCGTCCGGCAGCTAACTCTCTGACAGGATCTGTTTCTAACAGCGCAGAGCCGTTTCTTTTAAAATTAATACGCCACCCGACAGTTCATAGCCGTATTTTGGTGTATCCGGATCCGGATCCGGATCTGATCCGTAGATCCGCCGGATCAGCTAAGTAGACCCACGGATCCGGTAACTTAGTTTTAAAGTGACTTTAACAAAATTAATATAAAATTAGAATGGAAAAGTGACTTTGGAAATAAATGACTAAGTGGGTCTTTATTAAAGTGGGGTGAATTAAAAAAATAGACAGTGAAATTTAGAAGAGCATTTAATCTCAACCCTAGATCTAAAGCTATTTCAGCGATTGGAATTGGGGATAACCCAAAAGTCACTTAGAGTTCTATTAAAGGAGGAAAATGAGAGAAAAGATCATTCATTCATTAATTCTTTCATGAGCAGATTGAGAGAAGGAGAAGGAGAACGTTGAAGAGAATTTTTTGAGCAGTGAGAAGAAAGAGGGCAGCAGCACTAACTTTCAACAAATCCGTAAAGAAGGGCAGAGCACGAAGTTCGAGGCAAGTCGGCACGAATTTCGAGGAGAGAAAACTGCAGATTTCGAGGCTGTTCGTACAATTTTGAAAGCTATAATTTTTGCTGTAATTTTTCTGTTTTGTGGGCACGGAAACCGAGGTGGAGTTTGGCACGATTTTCGAGATAAGTTTTGTTTTGAAGTCTCTGTAATTTTTTCGCTGTATAAATTTCTGCATCGCTGTAAAAGCAATATTCAGAAAATAAAGAGAAGCTTTCGAACTGGTTTTCCCCAAGAGTTGTAGGGGGTTTTTCCAGAGTCATGTTGACCAAAAATCACTTTGTTAAAACGTTTTGTGTGGCTGTTTTAGTCTGTTGATTTTAATTTCTGCAATTTCCAGCACTGTGAAAATTTTCCAGAATTTGTGTTTTCAGAAAATATTTATTTTCCAACTTGTTGAATATAATGCTATGGGAAAGGGCATTTAACTATTTGGAGAAATAAGGTGAAACTGAAAACCAGGGTGGGAAAATAAAAATTTCTACATTGTATCAGAGCTTGGGTGCTGAAAGTGCAGTTTGGAACAGCAAAGAGAAAAATTATTGGTTGCTGATTTTTCACTCGGAAAATTCCAGCAAGCTGATTTTTCACACAGAAATTTTATCTTTACTACAGCAGTGCTATTTTCAGTTTTTAGGACAGCACGGATGTCATTGGGATTGAAGGTGGAAGATAGGTTGGATGGGCATAGTAATTATAGTGTTTGGAGAGAAAGAATGCAGAGCATCTTTGAGGAGGCAGAAGTCTAAGATGTCATGGTGCATACCGCACAGCACCCTGTTGTTGTGCCTACTGATGCTGTTCAGTTGGCAACGTATAAAAAAAATAATAACAAGGGTAAGAGACTGATTCTAGACGAAATCAAAGACCATTACATTCCTCATGTGAGAGGAAAGAGAAATGCTCATGAGATGTGGTCTGCCTTGACTAATCTCTACCAGAGTACCAATGAGAACAGGAAAATGGTCCTATGGGAAAAGCTGAAGACCATTAAGATGGATAAGACTGATAGTGCAGCTGGATATCTCACAAATATTACTAATGTGAGAAATGAGTTGGCAACAGTTGGAGAGGTCATTCCATCCACTAAGTTGGTGCAGATTGCAGTGAATGGCTTCCCCAGTTCATGGTTGAATTTTGCTGATGGGGTTTGTGCACGTAAGACCCTTCCCACATGGGAGAGGTTTTGAGATGATTGCATTCAGACAAAGATCAGGAAAAGTCTTTTTGGGGCAACCAAACCAATTGAGCAGGATGAGGATGTAGCATTGTTGGCCGGAGGCAAGAGAGGCAAAGGTAAAGGTAAACAGGAGAACACGCAGAAAGACTACTCCAAAGTGAAGTGTTGGAGTTGTCAGAAGATGGGACACTATGCAGTTGTGTGTCCGGAGAAGAAGAAGAAGGGGAAGAACCAGACCATGGCAGCGTCAGCAGAGATTGAGGACTTTTCAGATAGATTTGACCGAGAGTTTGGGTTCAGTGCTTGTGATTCCACTAGTGCAGGATCACTTGCCATGGAGGTTCAGAGGGAGCATGCATTTCCCTCGACTAGCAGAGCATCTTCGGGTATCTGGTATGTGGACAGTGGGGCTTCACGTCATATGACAGGAGTCCGTGAGTACTTCTCAGAGCTTTCAGAGAGTGGCACTGATATAGAGAGTGAGTACTCGGTGATGACGGTGTTATTAGAGCGGTCGATGTGGGGA
The DNA here is from genome assembly GCA_034641835.2 of Pinus albicaulis. Lineage (NCBI taxonomy): Eukaryota > Viridiplantae > Streptophyta > Pinopsida > Pinales > Pinaceae > Pinus > Pinus albicaulis. The sequence continues at coordinate 1,953,900,001 of CM076578.1, read as the reverse complement.
CAACGACATTTGATAGGGAGCAAACCTCCCTTGAAGTTGTCAGATGTTTTATATGTGCCAGGGATGACGAAGAACCTCATATCTGTCTCAACATTGGACGACAGATGATATGAGATATTGTTTAGGACAAGACAGGTGCTGATATATCCCAGGGGTACTCCAGCTGAGTCAACTAGCGTGATAGGTGTACGCCATGCAAAGATGTACAAGTTTGCATTTCAGCCCCTTATGGCATTGAGCAGTAGTACCGACAGCAAAGTTAGCAGTTCTGAGCTGTGTGAGATTTGGCACCGCAGGATGGGGCACATGTATCATGGCGCCTTGAGGACATTGCGGGAGATCACTACAGGTGTGCCAAATTTCAGTACTGATCACATTGATACATGCAAAGGATGTGCGATGGGCAAGTTTTCCAAATCCCCTTTTCCCAGCAGTGACAGCAGAGCGACTAGGATACTTGATTTGATTCATTCCGATGTGAGCGTTCGGATGTCTCATGTTTCCTTGAGTGGATATGTGTCATTCATTGATGATCACTCCAGGAGGACCTGGATTTATTTCTTGAAGACCAAAAGTGAGGTCTTCAAGCAGTTTCAGGAGTTCAGAGCTCTTGTGGAGACACAGACAGGTAGGAAGATCAAGTCCCTCAGGTCAGAAAATGGAGGTGAGTACACCCTTGGAGAGTTTGTTGAGTATTGTGCAGAGGCAGGCATTAGGAGAGAGTTCACAGTTCCTTACAACCCCCAGCAAAATGGGGTTGCGGAGAGGAAGAACAGATCCATCATTGGGGTTGCCAAAGCCATGTTACATGATCATGGGTTACCTTTGTTTTTGTGGGTAGAGGCCTGCAATACTGTTGTATACTTGCAGAACAGGATTCTGCATCGTGCCTTGGGGCATGTGACTCCAGAGGAGGCTTTTTCTGGGAAGAAACCTAATGTTGGTCACTTCCATATCTTTGGGTGTATTGCATACTCCTATGTACCCAAGGAGAAGAGGACCAAGCTAGAGCCCACCGCAGAGAAGGGTATCTTTGTGGGCTATAGTGAGACCTCGAAAGCCTTTCGGGTCTATATTCCTGCTTCGAGGAAAGTTGTTATCAGGCGGGATGTGAGATTCGAGGAGGACCGGGCTTTCAGGAGGTCACGGGAGTTAGAGTATCTAGATCAGCGAGACCCTCAGCAGCAGTTGAGTCAGTCACAGAGATCCAGTGGGCAGGGATCAGGAGGATCCGAAGGTACATCTATGACGATGTCTGGCCTGTCAGTGAGCAGTGGCTCACAAAGTCAGAGGAGTGGTGCTTCGGGCAGCATGCAAAGTAGTTCACTAGGGAGTCCACTGATGGACAGTTCACACGGTACCTCAGCATCTACGAGTTCAGGTGCAGGCAGGAGGACAGCAGACAGACAGTCAGGAGTTCAGGCTCCTGATGATGAGGATGAGGAGTTTCACTCTTCGGTGGGAGAAGTGTTCTCAGGGAAGAGGAAGCCCAAGTGGCTTTAGGATACCTTGAGAGAGGCCACATTTGTTGCTGGGCCGAAGAGACCGGTCAAAGAGAGCAGAGCACCTGAGAGGTTTTGTAGCTATATGGCAATGGTTGCCAACATTGTTGACTTTGAGCCTTCTAGCTATGAGGAGGTAGCTAGCCAGCAGGTCTGGAGAGAGGCCATCCAGGAGGATTATTCTTCTATCATGAAGAATGATGTTTGGGAGGTGGTGCCGAGCCCTGAGGGAAAATCCATGGTTACTTCCAGATGGCTTTACAAGGTAAAGCACGCTGCAGATGGTAGCATCGAGATGTTCAAGGCAAGGTTTATGGCTAGAGGGTTCTCCCAGGTAGAGGGAGTAGATTATTAGGAGACCTTTGCTCTCGTGGCTTGATATACTTCCATTCTCTCCATTATATCGATAGCAGCAGAGATGGGTTGGAAGATCCACCAAATGGATGTGAAGACCGCATTTCTCAATGGCTTCATATGTTGAAATTTGGTACCGGAGGACAAGTGGTTCCCTAAGGCTTTGATCTTTGGCCTAGGGAAAAGTGTCCAAAAGAATTTAATTTTTCTCCTAAAGTGACTTTATAATTTTTATAAAGTCAAATCTAATTTAAAAGTGACTTTATGTGATAAAGTTACTAAAGTCTAATTTTAAAGTGACTTTAATAAAGTCAATGTAAAATTAGAAAGGAAAAGTGACTTTGGAAATAAATGACGAAGTGGGTCTTTATTAAAGTGGGGTGAATTAAAAATAGAAAGTGAGATTTAAATGAGCATTTAATCTTAGCTCTAGATCTCAATCTATTTCAGCCATTGGATTTAGGGATTCCCCAAAAGTCACTTAGGGTTAGGTTAAAGGAGGAAAAGGAGGAAAAAGTCATTCATTCTTTCATGAAGCGAGGATGAGAAAGGAGAGCAAGAGAGCAAGGGAATTTACCGGGCGGTGAGGAGAAGGAGGCACCAGCAACCGCATTCCAGCGGCATTTCGGCAAAACGTGTGATTTAGCACATAGCAAGGCGATTTTTTTGGCACGATTTTGAGGAGGAGGGCCGTACGGCGAGCCGTGCCGGCCCGGTTGCCTGATTTCGGAGGCGGTGTTGAGGGAGGCCATACGGCAAGTGGTAGCCCCACCTTTGGCACGCATTTCCGGGCGAGCCATACGGCGGCATTTAAGGGCGATATTTGGCACAAAAATTGAGGAAATCCGTACAGCATTTATTGCTGTTCTGTTTTTGCTGTTTGTACATTTTCCGAGGCGGTGGTCAAGCACGGAAAACGAGATAAATTGTAAAAGTCTGTTTGCTGATTTTTTTGCTGAATATTTCTTACTGTAAAAAGCATTTTCCAGAAATAAGGAGCTTTCAAACTAGTTTTCCCCAAGAGTTGTAGGGGGTTTTTCCAGGGTCATGTTGACCAAAAATATCAGTGTCAAATGTGTGAATGACTGTTTTTATGCTTGCTGATTTTTAATTCTGCATTTTCCAGCATTCTGAAAAAATTTCCAGAATTTGTGTTTTCAGCAAAATTTATTTTCCAATTTGTTAAATGTATGGATATGGGAAAGGGCATTTAACTATTTTGGAGTAATAAGGTGAAAACTGAAAACCGGGGTGGGAAACTATAAATTTTTACATGGTATCGGAGCTTGAGTGCTGAAAGAGCAGTTTGGGACAGCAAGGAGAAAAATACAGCCTGCTGATTTTTCACTCAGAAAATTCCAGCAAGCTGATTTTTTTCACAAACAAAATTTTTACCTTTACTACAGCAGTGCTATTTTTCAGTTTTAGGACAGCAGGATGTCTTTGGGACTGAGGGTGGAGGATAGGTTGGATGGGCATACCAATTACAGTGTTTGGAAGGAGAGAATGCAGAGTATCTTTGAGGAGGTGGAAGTCTGGGACATAATGGTGCATACCGCACAGAACCCTGTAAATATGCCTACCGATGCTACTCAGTTGGCAGCATATAATAAAAAGAACAACAAGGGTAAGAGACTGATTCTAGACGGAATCAAAGACCATTGCATTCCTCATGTGAGAGGAAAGAGAAATGCTAATGAGATGTGGACAGCATTGACCAACCTCTACCAGAGTACCAATGAGAACCGGAAAATGGTCCTGAAGGAGAAGTTGAAGAACATTAAGATGGGTAAGACTGATAGTGCAGCTGGATATCTCACAAAGATTACTAATGTGAGAGATGAGTTGGCAGCGATTGGAGAGGCCATTCCACCCACTGAGTTGGTGCGGATTGCAGTGAATGGCCTCCCCAATTCATGGATGAACTTTGCTGATGGGGTTTGTGCACGTGAGACCCTTCCCACATGGGAGAGGTTTTGGGATGATTGCATTCAGACAGAGATCAGGAAAGGTCAGCTTGGGGCAGCCAAGCCAGTTGAGCAGGATGAGGATGTAGCACTGTTGGCAGGACGAAAGAAAGGCAAAGGGAAGAAGCAGGCTTCCACAAGCAATGGTGGGGGCAAAGGCAAAGGTAAAGGTAAACAGGATAACACACAGAAGGACTATTCCAAAGTGAAGTGTTGGAATTGTCATAAGATGGGACACTATGCAGTTGTGTGTCCGGAGAAGAAGAAGAAGAAGGGGAAGAACCAGAGCATGGCAGCTTCAGCAGAGGTTGAGGACTTTGCAGATCGTTTTGACCGGGAGTTTGGGTTCACTGCGTGTGAGTCCTCTAGTGCGGGATCATCTGCCATAGAGGTTCAGAGGGAGCATGCATTTCCCTCTACTAGCGGAGCATCTTCGGGTATCTGGTATGTGGGCAGTGGGGCTTCACGTCATATGACAGGAGTCCGTGAGTACTTCTCAGAGCTTTCAGAGAGTAGCACTAATATAGAGGTAGTACTCGGTGATGACAGAGTTGTTAGAGCAGTCGGTGTGGGAACATTGACATTTCAGAGGGAGTCTAAACCTCCCTTGAAGGTGTCAAATGTTCTTTATGTGCCAGGGATGAGGAAGAACCTCATATCCGTCTCAGCTTTGGAGGACAGAGGATATGAGATACTATTCAGGGGAGGACAGGTGTTGATGTATCCCAGGGGCACTCCAGCTGATTCAACTAGAGTGATAGGTGTACGCCATGCAAAGGTGTACAAGTTTGCATTTCAGTCCCTTTTGGCATTGAGCAGTAGTACCGACAGCAGAGCTAGCAGTTCTGAGCAGTGTGAGATTTGGCATCGCAGGATGGGGCACATGTATCATGGAGCCTTGAGGACTTTGCGGGAGATCACTACAGGTGTGCCAGATTTCAGTATTGATCACTTTGATACTTGCAGAGGATGTGCGATGGGCAAGTTTGCCAAATCCCCTTTTCCCAACAGTGACAGCAGAGCGACTGGGATACTTGATTTGATTCATTCCGATGTGAGCGGTCGGATGTCTCATGTTTCCTTGAGTGGATATGAGTACTATGTTTTATTCATTGATGATCACTCCGGGAGGACCTGGATTTATTTCTTGAAGACCAAGAGTGAGGTCTTCAAGCGGTTTCAGGAGTTCAGAGCTCTTGTGGAGACACAGACAGGTCGGAAGATCAAGTCCATGAGGTCGGACAATGGAGGAGAGTACACCCTCGGAGAGTTTGTTGACTATTGTGCGGAGGCAGGCATTAGGAGGGAGTTCATTGTTCCTTACAACCCCCAGCAGAACGGGGTTGCGGAGAGGAAGAACAGATCCATCGGAGGGGCTGCCAAAGCCATGTTACATGATCAGGGGTTTCCATTGTTTTTGTGGGCAGAGGCCTGCAACACAGCTGTTTACTTGCAGAACAGGAGTCCGCATCGTGCCTTGGGGCACATGACTCCGGAGGAGGCTTTTTCTGGGAAGAAGCTTGATATTGGTCATCTTCGTATCTTTGGGTGCATTACATACTCCTACATACCCAAGGAGAAGAGGACCAAACTAGAGCCCACCGCAGAGAAGGGTATCTTTGTGGGCTACAGTGAGACCTCCAAGGCCTTTCGGATTTACATTCCTGCACAGAGGAAAGTTGTTGTCGGGCGGGATGTGAAGTTCGAGGAGGACAGGGCCTTCAGGAGGTCACGGGAGTTAGAGTATCTGGATCAGCCAGACCCTCAGCAGCAGTTGAGTCAGTCACAGGGATCCAGTGGGCAGGGATCAGGAGGATCCGGAGGTACATCTATGACGATGTCAGGTCCGTCAGTGGGGAGTGGCTCACTGAGTCAGAGAGGTGGTGCTACGGGCAGCATGCAGAGCAGTCCACAGAGCAGTTCACTGGGGAGTCCACTGATGGACAGTTCACACGGTACCTCAGCATCTACAGGTTCAGGTGCAGGCAGGAGGACAGCAGACAGACAGTCAGGAGTTCAGGCTCCTGATGTTGAGGAAGAGGAGTTTTATTCTCCGGCGGGAGAAGTGTGCTCAGGGAAGAGGAAGCCCAAGTGGCTTCAGGACACCTTGAGAGATGCCACATCTGTTGCTGAGCCTAAGACGCCGGTCAGAGAGAGCAGACCACCTGAGAGGTTTTGTAGCTATATGGCAATGGCTACCAACATCCTTGACTCTGAGCCTTCTAGCTATGAGGAGACAGCTAGCCAGCAGGTCTGGAGAGAGGCCATGCAGGAGGAGTATTCTTCTATCATGAAGAATGATGTTTGGGAGGTGGTGCCGAGGCCAGAGGGCAAATCCGTGGTTACTTCCGGATGGCTTTACAAGGTAAAGCATGCTGCAGATGGCAGCATTGAGAAATTCAAAGCGAGGTTTGTGGCTAGAGGGTTCTCCCAGGTAGAGGGAGTTGATTATGAGAAGACCTTCGCTCCCGTGGCTCGATATACTTCGATCCGCTCCATTATATCGATAGCAGCAGAGATGGGTTGGAAGATCCACCGGATGGATGTGAAGACCGCATTTCTCAGTGGCTTCATACAGGAGGAGGTGTACATTGAGCAGCCACAGGGCTTTGAGGTGCATGGGAAGGAGTCCCATGTGTGCAGACTGAAGAAGGCCCTTTATGGCCTAAAGCAAGCTCCCAGAGCTTGGTACTCCAAGATAGATACATACTTGCGGAAGATGGGTTTCACAAAGAGTGAGGCAGATTCGAACCTTTACTATATTCTGATAGGTGAGGAGCCTCTCATTCTGGTGCTGTATGTGGATGACTTAGTCATTACAGGTGCAGAGAGACTCATAGAGCACTGCAAGAGAGATCTTGCGGCGGAGTTTGAGATGAATGACATCGGCTTGATGCATTACTTTTTGGGTTTGGAGGTGTGGCAAGAGGAGGGGCATTTCTTCCTGGGACAGGGGAAGTATATTGTGGACATCCTTGGCAGATTCCACATGGAGGATTGTAGACCCATGTCGACACCGATGATCACCAACTTGAAGAAGCTTCATGCTTCGGATTCCGAGTTGGTGGATCCCACATTGTACAGGCAGCTGATTGGTTCCTTGATGTATTTGGTCAACACCAGACCAGATATTTGTTTTGCAGTCAACACGATGAGTCGGTTTATGTGTGAGCCTAGGAAGGTTCACTGGGTGGCTGCAAAACACATTTTGCGATACTTGCAGGGGACAGTGGATTATGGTCTGGACTACAGGCAGGGGGATGGAGTGAGATTGGCAGGTTACACTGATTCTGATTGGGCAGGTTGTGCTTCTGATAGGAAGAGCACTTCAAGGTGTTGTTTTGGGTTGGGTTCGGCAATAGTGTCATGGTTCAGCCGAAAGCAGCAGTCAGTAGCATTGAGTTCGGCGGAAGCAGAGTATATGGCAGCCAGTCTAGCTAGTTGTGAGGCCATCTGGCTTCGCAAGATGTTGTTTGGCTTATTTGGTCAGCCGTTGAGACCTTCAGTGATATACTGTGATAATCAGAGTTGCATTAAACTCACGAAGAATCCAGTATTTCATGACAGGTCAAAGCATATCGGGATCAAATATCATTTCATCAGATACTATGTTCAGAAAGGAGCTGTGAAGCTTGAGTATATTCCCACTGATGAGCAGGTTGCAGATATTCTTACCAAAGCCTTACCACGGGGCAAGCATGTCTACTTCAGAGACAAGATGAGTGTGGTGAGGAACACCTTCCTCGGTAAGAGGGAGTGTTGAAATTTGGTTACCGGAGGACAGGTGGTTCCCTAAGGCTTTGATCTTTGGCCTAGGGAAAAGTGTCCAAAAGAATTTAATTTTTCTCCTAAAGTGACTTTATAATTTTTATAAAGTCAAATCTAATTAAAAGTGACTTTATGTGATAAAGTTACTAAAGTCTAATTTTAAAGTGACTTTAATAAAGTCAATGTAAAATTAGAAAGGAAAAGTGACTTTGGAAATAAATGACTAAGTGGGTCTTTATTAAAGTGGGGTGAATTAAAAAATTGAAAGTGAGATTTAAATGAGCATTTAATCTCAGCCCTAGATCTCAATCTATTTCAGCCATTGGATTTAGGGATTCCCCAAAAGTCACTTAGGGTTAGGTTAAAGGAGGAAAAGGAGGAAAAGGTCATTCATTCTTTCATGAGCAGATTGAGAGAAGGAGAGCATGAGAGCAAGGGAGATTTCTGGGCAGTGAGGAGAAGGAGGCAGCAGCTTGGCACGCATTCCAAGGCAGCATTTCAGCAAGACAGTACAGCAGATTTAGCACACAGCAAGGCAGATTTTTTTGGCACGATTTTTGAGGAGGAGGGCCGTACAGCATGCCGTACAGCAGATTTGCACAGATTTCGAGGAGCAGATTTGAGGGAGGCCATACAGCAAGTGGCTGTACCTTTGGCACGCATTTCGAGACAGAAATCGCACAGCAGATTTTGTGGCAGCTTGCACGCATTTCCAGGCAGGCCGTACAGCAGCATTTAAGGCTGATATTTGGCACAAAAATCGAAGAAATCCGTACAGCATTTATTGCTGTTCCTGTTTTGTTGTTTGCACACTTTTCGAGGCGGTGGTTAAGCACGGAAAACGAGATAAGTTGTAAAAGTCTGTTTGCTGATTTTTTGCTGAATATTTCTCACTGTAAAAAGCATTTTCCAGAAATAAGAAGGAGCTTTCAAACTGGTTTTCCCCAAGAGTTGTAGGGGGTTTTTCCAGGGTCATGTTGACCAAAAATATCTGTGTCAAATGTGTGAATGACTGTTTTTATGCTTGCTGATTTTTAATTCCGCATTTTCCAGCATTCTGAAAAATTTCCAGAATTTGTGTTTTCAACAAAATTTATTTTCCAGTTTGTTAAATGTATGGATATGGGAAAGGGCATTTAACTATTTTGGAGTAATAAGGTGAAAACTGAAAACCGGGGTGGGAAACTATAAATTTTTACATCATACAAGCGAAGGTGTACATTGAGCAGCCACAGGGCTTTGAGGTGCATGGGAAGGAGTCCCATGTGTGCACACTGAAGAAGGCTCTTTATGGCTTGAAGCAAGCTCCCAGAGCTCGGTACTCCAGGATAGATACATACTTGCAGGAGATAGGTTTCACAAAGAGTGAGGCAGATCCGAACTTATACTTCATTGTGATAGGTGAGGAGCCTCTCATTCTGTTGTTGTATGTGGATGACTTGGTCATTACGGGTGCAAAGAGACTCATAGAGCCTGCAAGAGAGATCTTGCATCGGAGTTTGAGATGAAGGACATCGGCTTGATGCATTGCTTTTTGGGTTTGCAGGTGTGGCATGAGGAGGGGCATTTCTTCCTGGGGCACGAGAAGTATATTGTGGACATCCTTGGCAGATTCCACATGGAGGATTGTACACCCATGTCAACACCGATGATCACCAACATGAAGAAGCTTCATGCTTCGGATTCCGAGTTGGTAGATCCCACATTGTACAGACAGCTGATTGGTTCCTTGATGTATTTGGTCAACACCAGACCAGATATATGTTTTGCAGTCAACACAATGAGTCAGTTTATGTGTGAGCCTAGGAAGGTTCACTGGATTGCTGCAAAACACATTTTGCAGTACTTGCAAGGGACAGTGGATTATGGTCTGGACTACAAGCAGGGGGATGGAGTGAGATTGGCAGGTTACACTGATTCTGATTGGGCTGGTTGTGCTTCTGATAGGAAGAGCACTTCAGGGTGCTGTTCTGGGTTGGGTTCGGGAGTGGTGTCATGGTTCAGCCGGAAGCAGCAGTCAGTAGCATTGAGTTCAGTGGAAGCAGAGTATATGGCAGCCAATCTAGCTAGTTGTGAGGCCATCTGGCTTCGCAAGATGTTGTTTGGCTTATTTGGTCAGCCGTTGAGACCTTCAGTGATTTACTGTGATAATCAGAGTTGCATTAAACTCACGGAGAATCCAGTATTTCATGATCGGTCAAAGCATATCGACATCAGATATCACTTCATCAGAGACTATGTGCAGAAGGGAGCTGTGAAGCTCGAATATATTTCCACTGATGAGCAAGTTGCAGATATTCTTACCAAAGCCTTACCACAGGGCAAGCATGTCTACTTCAGAGATAAGATGGGTGTGGTGAGGAACACCTTCCTCGGTAAGAGGGAGTGTTGAAATTTGGTTATCGGAGGACAGGTGGTTCCGTAAGTCTTTGATCTTTGGCCTAGGGAAAAGTGTCCAAAAGAATTTAATTTTTCTCCTAAAGTGACTTTATAAAGTGAAAAGGTTCCTAAAATCTAATTTAAAAGTGACTTTAAGTGAAAAAGTTACTAAAGTCTAATTTTAAAGTGACTTTAATAAAGTTAATGTAAAATTAGAAAGGAAAAGTGACTTTGGAAATAAATGACTAAGTGGGTCTTTATTAAAGTGGGGTGAATTAAAAAATAGAAAGTGAGATTTAAAAGAGCATTTAATCTCAGCCCTAGATCTAAAGCTATTTCAGCCATTGGATTTGGGGATAACCCAAAAGTCATTTAGAGTTCTATTAAAGGACGAAAATGAGATAAAAGGTCATTCATTCATTAATTCTTTCATCAACAGTGTTATGAATATAATTCATAACAAATTTAATTAATATAGTCATTAATAGTAAATAGGGATTATGTAAAATAGTCATTAGGTTCATGAAAGGGCATGTCTAAAAGACATGCCCATTCGTGAAAAGGCACCTGCACGGATATATAAGCAGGGCCTTATTGTAATCATTCAAGCATCTTATTATATCTTATCATACATTTATATATAAAATATTATTATTACAATACCTCTGGTGTATTTTGCTATTAAGTCAACAAGCGTACAAGTTTTGTTGCTACAGTGGTATCAGAGCCATATCGAAGCCAAGTTGAAGCCATGTCGCACAACATCATCTTACAAGTTTATGAACGTAGTATACAAGCCCAGGAACATTGTCTACCATACAATGTGCCGTTATGCGAAGACCCTGAAGAAAATGAAAAGAAAAAAAAAAATTCAAGAAAAGCTTCAGCGATTAGAAAACTCATGTGCAAAAGTTACAACCCGTCTTAAGAAAATTTATGGAGAAATCCTTGATCAGAATGATGGTAGTGAAAAAGCTATTAATAGCGAAAATGTAGAAAACTATGGAACTGTCAAGTTGGGAATGCTTGAGATTGAAATTAAAGCCACTAAAGATGTTGAAGACGATGTGGAAAAAGAAAAAGCAGCTAATGAAGAATTCAAGTACAGCTCGCAGAACTATGTTCAATTTGAGCATGAAATTTCTCCCTTTATTTCCTCTAAACTCACAGCAGAAGATACAATTTCATATGAGGATATAGGAGTTTTAGGGTTAAGCGAAGAGAGTCGTGGCGGGACCATAAAAAATGAATCTCCAAAAATTATTCATGAAAAATCAATAATTTCTGCAAAAAAACATGTTATGACAATGGCAGATTATGATGATGATGTAGGCGTTAAATGTAAAGATGATTCTGCTAGCCAGAAGACTATTGAAGAAGCTGGAAAAAGTGATGAACAGCAGAGTGTTTCATCCTCTGTTTTGAAAGAAACTTGTGAAGAAACAAACATACCTCAAGACACAGATACAGAACCAGATGCTGTATCGAATCACTCCAAGGCAATCTCGGTTGAAAGGTTGCCCGACGAATTTTGTCTTTTACAGCATAATTTGTCTGACAAAATGATGGTTTCTTTTTCAGCTGGGAAGTTAAGTGAAAATATTGTTGCGGATAACAATGCTAAGAAGCCAAGCAAAGGTGTTAATCCTGACGAGGCAGTAGCAATAGGTGCTGCCATACAGGGTGGCATTCTTAAGGGTGATGTAAAGGAATTACTCCTACTTGATGTCAATCCATTATCTCTTGGAATAGAAACTCTTGGTGGAGTAGCTACCAAGCTTATCATTAGGAATACAACTATACCAACCAAGAAGAGTCAAGTGTTCTCCACTGCAGCTGACGGTCAGACACAGGTTGGAATTAAAGTACTTCAAGGAGAACGTGAAATGGCAGCTGACAACAAGGTTCTTGGCCAGTATGACCTTGTTGGCATTCCTCCGCACCACGTGGTGTTCCCCAAATAGAAGTTAACTTTGATATTGATGTGAGTGGCATAGTGAATGTATCTGCACGTGATAAGGCCACTGGTAAGGAACAGGCTATTACCATTCAGCCTTTCGGAGGACTTTCAGAGGCTGATATACAAAATATGGTTAAAGAGGCGGAGATGTATTCTCAAAAAGATCGAGAGAAAGAAACTGATTCAGGTACTTGTGCCTCATGTCATGAAACTCGTGCCACGTTTCAGGGCTTCATTAGATAGTGCCTAAGACCATGAAGGATCTGGCAAATGCAAAGATATCAATCCACAAGTCAAATATCCAACATCGAAACCTCGTCCCTGTTCGCCCATATTTTTAGCGACCTCTCTGCTGTGCCTTTCCGGGTTTAATCCCCGCTACTTGTCAGAGGTTTCTCTCGATCCAACTTCCACATGGTTGTCGGCATTTTTTTACTCCGTGTTCTTAATAAGAAGACCTGCTCATCACTCATCTGAGCGGAGTCTTGCGGGTGATTCACGAAACGGCAAAAAAAAGGCGGGGTGCAAAGTTGTCAATTCAGTGTTGTCTGCACAAGAGACAAACCCACTAAGAATCCGGCGTGTAAACATTATGGTCAAATAAATTCTTTGATTATCTTTACGATACGCTGCAACGATATAATGTGGACATGTGATCAACACGATAAAAGGCTTGGCTCTCCCCAAATGGCGTATGGTCAGGTGATTCGATATGGGGGTTATTTAATTACTACGGTCAACGGTTTTTTCAAACGGTGTATCAGTGAATCGTCTTTCAAACGGTGTATGGTGAATTGTAAATGATATAAACATATGTATATAAATTATAATTATATATTATATAAAATTTATAATTTTATATTTTTATGTAATTTGTAATTATAATTATATAATGGAAAAAAAGGGTATATATATTAAACAAAAACAAAACAAAAAAAGAGGAGTTATTTATATATCGCCCTCAGATTATACATGTGAGGTACCAGTGATGAATGACATGCCTAGCAGATAATCCCCAGTGAAGAAATTTGTCGAAAGATTAAGCTTTGAGGACAAAGCTTTTCGAGAAGAACGCAATGTTATGAATATAATTCATAACAAATTTAATTAATATAGTCATTAATAGTAAATAGTAAATAGGGATTATGTAAAATAGTCATTAGGTTAATGAAAGGGCATGTCTAAAAGACATGCCCATTCGTGAAAAGGCACCTGCACGTGTATATAAGCAAGGCCTTAATATAATCATTCAAACATCTTATTATATCTTATCATACATTTATATATAAAATATTATTATTACAATACCTCGTGTATTTTGCTATTAAGTCAACAAGCATACAAGTTTTGTTGCTACAAGCAGATTGAGAGAAGGAGAAGGAGAAAGCTGAAGAGAATTTTCTGAGCAGTGAGAAGAAGGAGGGCAGCAGCACTAACTTTCAGCAAATCCGTACAGCAGGGCAAAGCACGAAGTTCAAGGCAAGTGGGCACGAATTTCGAGGAGAGAAAACTGCAGATTTCGAGGGAGGCCGTACAGCCATTCCGGCACTGTTTTCGAGGTTGTTCGTACAGTTTTGAAAGATGTAATTTCTGCTGTAATTTTTCTGTTTTATGGGCACGGAAACCAAAGTGGAGTTTGACACGGTTTTCGAGATAAGTTTTGTTTCGAAGTTGCTGTAATTTTTTTGCTGTGTAAATTTCTGCATCACTGTAAAAGCAATATTTAGAAAATAAAGAGAAGCTTTCGAACTGGTTTTCCCCAAGAGTTGTAGGGGGTTTTTCCAGGGTCATGTTGACCAAATATCACTATGTTAAAATGTTTTGTGTGGCTGTTTTAGTCTGCTGATTTTTATTTCTGCAATTTCCAGCACTGTGAAAATTTTCCAGAATTTGTGTTTTCAGAAAATATTTATTTTCCAGCTTGTTGAAGGTAAGGCTATGGGAAAGGGCATTTAACTATTTGGAAAAATAAAGTGAAACTGAAAACCGGGGTGGGAAAATAGAAATTTCTACATTGACAGTGAACACCTAATCCTAGGGATTGGGTGAAATTGTAAAAATAATGTAAATACAAAATAAGGAAGTTGAAGAGACAATGGGAGATGAATCCCAAGAATCTCACCTCCATGTATATATTCGTATGCACTCTTTAATGAAAATAAATTCAGTTTGTTGGAGTTACCTCCTGGCCTGACATGGTTCAGAGCCAGCTCCATTTTAGCGTTTATGCCCGAGTAACTCCCTCTTGTTTTGCCTATTTTGCAGAACTGCCTCTCTGCCTGCTCCTTGCAGAATTGTCTCACTGCCCACTGCAAATCCTATTCATCCTATTCTTGTCACACTCAACAACATTCCTCTCTCCTCTCGGCACATTCCTCTCCCCTCCATCACCATCGCACAGCACTCTGACCCTCGCTCCTTTCCCACAGTGCAGCTCTCAGCACATAGTATTACGCTGCTCTCCGCTCTCCATCTCACAGTCTCTCGTCACTCCTCACCGGTGGCATCTCACAGTGTCCTGTCACTGCTCATATCTCACAGTCTCCCGACGCTCCTCACCGGTGGCATCTCTTTGTGCAGCGGAAGCGTGGCTGTGCCATAACGCTCCTCCGCTCCCCGACTCCCCCACTCCCCGGTTGCTCCATTGTCTATAATATTGTCATACCACCGGTTGTAGGTGTTATATCGCCGTATGTAACACCAGTAACCAATTACGCCCTCCCTCACATAAAATACTCCCATATTCTCCCTCCCCCATATATACCTCCCCCATAAACACCCTCCCCCAAATAAAACCTCCCCCATATATACCTCTGCATAAAAATAAATTAGTGCAGAACTCAATTTTTAGCACCAGAATAGTATTTTTTTTACAGTATTGGAATAGTGGCAGCGGAATGATTTCTTTCTACAGTACATATTAGAATGCATTCACTCATATCTATTGTGGGAGTGGTTCTCTCTGGCAAGGAGAACTATCCTGAGTGGTCCCTGAAAATCAAGCACACTCTCATTTTTAATGAGTTGTGGAAAGGAATTTGTGAAGGAGACGGAGAAAATGCACCTGCAAAGCCTACATCAGACAAGGAGAACGCCATTTGGGACAACAAGAACAACAAGGCCTATGCCTTGATTGCAGCATCTGTAAATGAAGAGGTGAGTCGCCACATTACACCATTCTCAAATGCTTATGAAGCCTTGAAGAAGTTGAAAGAACTATATGACTCACATTCAGAACTTGAAGTTGTTCAGTAGATGATTAAGCTATTCAGTCTTGAATTGAAAAATGATGACCCACTTGCTTTAGCATCAAAAGTAAGATCTACAATGCATGACAATAAAAACACTGGTGTTGAAATAGACATACCCCTCATAGCTTATGTCAAGGCATTATATCCCACTTACTCACATTATCTTGAGTCATTGCAAGGAAGTGGAAACATCAAGGAGATTACCTTTGACTCTCTTGAGAAGAAGTTTGCAGAGAGAGAAAAGGCTTTTGGGAAGAAGATAGATCCTCAGTCTTCTGAAGAAGTTGTTTGTCTTGCACATAGAGAGAAGAATCATGCCCAAGATTCTTCTACAGGGGGAGGTGGCCGAAGAGGAAGAGGAAGAAGAAATTTCAAACGCAAGGGGGGCAGACAATTTCAAGGCAAAAAATCTGATCTTCATTGCACACGGTGCAATACAGATGGACATGATGCATCCACATGTAAGCTGCCTTGGGAGAGAATTGAGCAGGAAAGAAATGAAGCCAGCCAAAGGTAAAACTCATGACAAAGACAAAGGTAAAGCACCCGAATCTGCTCATTATGTTGTGGCACATTGTAATATTGGAGTAACTGAAGGCTTGTTTAATGCTTTACTTGCTTCTTGGGAAAATGATTGGTTGCTAGATTTAGGAGCAACATGCCACATGACCTTCCAGACTTTCTTCTACATGAGGTTTTAGACCTCCTAGAGTTGAGGGGAAATTTGTTGTCTTTGATCCACATCCGCCAGCAAGGACAATCTATTCATATGTGTGATGGCAAGGTTGAAGTCAGAAAAGCATCAGATCGCTCACTTGTCATGACAAGGATAGAAGAAAAAAGACTTCTAAAGCTGCAAGGTACCTCTGCTCGTGCACAAATCTTTGCATTCAGTTCTCACTATGATGAAGGTACATTCTCATCAAGTCTTTTATGGCATGCTAGATTTGGACACTTGAACTATGACAGCCTTCGATTGTTGAAGAAAAATGGTGTTACTGGTATGCCTACAATTCCTAGGAAACTTAAGCAATGTGATGCTTGTATTCTAGGAAACCATAGCAAACAATCTTATCATGATTCACATTCCAGAGTACATAGAAAGCTTGAGCTTATTCATTCAGATTTATCATTTATGTGGCCCCATGCCTATTCCTTTTACAAATGACAATAAATATATTATGACTACACCAAAATGTGTTGGGTTTACTTATTTAAGAACAAATTTGATGCTTTTCAAACATTCAAAAACTTTCATGAATGGATTGAAAATGATGCACAAACTCATATTGGCTCTATTCGCACTAATAATGGAAAAGAATACACTTCAAATGAATTTGAAAACTATCTTCGCCAACATGGGATCAAACATCAAACAACTATGCCTTACAATCCCCAAAAAAATGGTGTAGTTGAAAGAATGAATAGGACAATTTTAAATATGGTACATTCCATGATGTTTTTCAAGAATGTAAAAATGATGTGTTGGGTTGATGCATTTCTATGTGTTGTCTATATAAAGAATAGGTGTCCTTCTAATGTAATTACAAACAAGACTCCTTATGAATTGTGGCATGGCCGCATTCCTTCAGTAAGCATCTCAGGGTCTTTTGTTCCACCTGTTATGCCTTCATACCTAAGGAACAAAGAAACAAACTTGGTGCAAGGAGACTAAGTGTATCTTCTTGGGGTATTCAAATACCTCCAAAGCATCTCGTCTCTATGATGAAGTTAATAAGATGTTTGTAATATCTAGAGATGTCATATTTCTTGAATCTTCCAAGACTGACAATGTTGTTGAGCGGCAGCTTGATCACTTGGATAGATTTAGGCATGCAAAGTCATTTCAAGCAATTGATGATCAGATTCCACATCTTGAAAGGGGGATTCCTATATTGAATTAATCTGTGGAACCTTCTTTTGAAGCACTGTATCCCCCGCATGAAGATGCAGCCACGGATGACACTTTGAGTGATGTGAATGACAAAATTGAGAGACTGAATCTTAATTCAACCCCAACTCAGTCAACTAAGCAATCTGGGCCATCTCAGAAAGGTCCTCCAAAATGGCTGACGAAGACACTTGAAAATGTCCACCCCGATGAGGTTGCAAAGACAGGAACAAGAAGTTCCACCAAGTAAAATGGAGGTGATATAGGTGATTTTGATTCACCTGTTGATATGGATGTTTCTTAAAATTGTGAAATGAATTTGTCTACAAATTTTGAACCAACTTCCTTCAAAGAAGTCACTTCTCATGATGAATGGAATGAAGTGATGCAGAAGGAATATGATGCCTTGATAAAGAATGGCACTTGGAAGCTGGTCGATCCTCCATTTGGAACCAAACCAATTGCCTGCAAGTGGGTCTACAAGAACAAGTACAAAGTTGATGGCTCACTTGACAAGCACAAAGCCAAGCTTGTGGCAAAAGGTTTGCACAAAAAGAAGGGGTCGATTATGAGGAGACATTTTCCCCCACAGCAAAATTGGCTACCATCCGGACACTCTTTGCCTTGGCAGCGCAGAATGGTTGGAAAGACCATCACATGGATGTAAAAACTGCTTTCTTAAATGGAGATTTAAATAAGAATGTTTTTATTTCCCAGCTAGAAGGATTTGTTATGAAGCGCCAAGAACACAAAGTACGCAACCTTGTAAAATCATTGTATGGCCTCAAGCAAGCACCGCGAGCCTGGTATGAGCAGTTAACTGCGCATCTTCTGAAACTTAACTTCAAACATTATTATCTTGATAATGCAACTTTGTTTTTCAAGAAAGTTTGCCCAACAGTTGTATATCTTGTGGTGTATGTAGATGATCTTTTGATGACAAGGAAAAATGAGAGCTATATTGCATCCATAAAGAAGGAATTGAGAAAAGGTTTTGAAATGACCGATTTGGGCTATGTTCACTACTATTTTGGTATTGAAGTAACTCAACATCCTAAGTTTATATTCCTCTCTAAGAAGAAGTACATTGGAGACCTATTGAACAAGTTTGGCATGGTTGAGTGCAATCCTTTAACCACTCCAATGGAACAAAACTCGAAGCTCACATCCATTGAAGGAAAAGAATTTGAGGATGCAACAAAGTATAGACAGCTTGTAGGAAGTCTCATCTACCTGACTACTACTAGACTGGACATCTCATTGTTGTTGGAATCCTCTCCAGGTTTATGCAAAAGCCTTGTGAGGGACATTGGTCTGCTGCAAAGAGAGTTCTAAAGTACTTGAAAGGGACTCGAGACTTCGGACTCAAATATACACAAGTGGGCGACTTCAGCTTGATTGGATACTCTGATTCAGGCTTTGATGGAGACAAAGAAACTGGGGTATCTACTTCAAGTTATACTATGAGGCTTGTATCGAAAGTTGTCTCCTGGAGATCACGCAAACAATCAATTCTAACAAATTCCACAACTGAGGCAGAATATGTGGCAACAGTTGAAGCAACAAAGGGAATTGTCTGGCTCAAGAAAATTCTGGAAGATTTGCAAATGAAACAAATGCATTCACCTCCACTCATGATCGACAACATTTCTGCAATAAAGTTGGTCGAGAACCCAAAGTTCCATAATCGAACAAAGCACATCAATACAAAATACCATCTGATTCAAAATCATGTTGAGGCCAATATAATCCATCTACGTTATTGTTCCACAAATGAGTAGATTGCAAACATCTTCACCAAAGCGCTTGGAAGACAAAAGTTCGAAAGATTCAGAATGATGCTTGTACTCACCAACATCCCTTCAGATTAAGGGGGGGGATGTTGACACCTAATCCTAGGGATTGGATGAAATTCTAAAAATAATGTAAATACAAAATAAGGAAGTTGAAGAGATAATGGGAGATGAATCCCAAGAGTCTCACCTCCATGTATATATTCGTTTTGGTGGAGTTACCTCTTGGCCAGGCAAGAACAACAAGAAATGAGAATTTGTTGGAAAATAAACAAACTTTCAAACCACATTTTAGGTCCAATGCTTCAATATCAGCTCATTATTTTGCATAGTAAGGATGGAAAAAGCATCGGTTTACCCAAAAACGGGAGCCAGATCCCAATTCTAGGCATATATTACTCCAACAGGGTATGATTATATGAGTTACGAAATTCAGTTTACCAAGATTCAGAAGTAATTGAAGTTGTCCAACCACCTAGTCATCGTGGAGGAATTATTAATAAACCATGGGGGCATTCCCCCCAACTATGCCAAGGAGGGGAGGGCAAAAAATGAGGAAGATCATTATGTCTTGACAACAAATCAAGAGAATGAATGTGCAGATTCAGTGGTGTTAAAATTGGCAACTAGCCCCAAATTCCCCTTTAGACAGCTCATTTGATGGAGATGATGAATGCATTGAATTACTTTTTTCGAGAAGACCAAAACCTGTTGGAAATTGTAACTAGGTTCGGTCTTCATTTAATGTATTGAAGTCATCTTGTAATGTACTTTTCAAAAGAATAAAGAAAAGAAATTTTATTATTATCATTGTGACTTATAAAAGCATTGGTTTCATGTTTGGGTCACCTTATTATAGGTCAAAGTCCCCATTGAGGGCTTCTAGGATTTATACTGAGTCAATAGAGTTATTGTACTTTTAAAGAGACCCTTCTTGGGCTTTTGAATCATGTAAAAAAGTTTAGTATTGAGTCAAATATGATTTATGTGTTCTCCACATCAAGTCGGCCTAGAAGAGATCAAGTCGGCCTAAGGACCCTAATTCGACCTCACATGGAACCTATAAATACAAGCAATTCGAATTCATTTGGAGCACACTCTCACAAGGAGTTTGATATCTCTTGCATCTAGGAGAAGTACGAAATATGTTGTTGGGAAGCCAAAAGAAGTGTGAGCTTGGGGGAGTGTAAGGAGAATAATAAAATCAAAATTTCGGTGCCTCTCTCTCTTTGTTTCGTTCTCTAGATTGCGAGATTGAAATCTTCCAAGTTTTACTATTGCTGAAAGTCGTATGTTGCCAGAAGTTGCTGCCTAGTCGAAGTTGCTGGAAAGGGGTTGAAATTCTGGAGGCTGACTTGGTGTGGAGGGAAGGTTTGGTCTTTGTCTAGGGCAAAGAGTCTCAAAGAATATTATTGAAAGGAAGAATTTCTTGATTGGGTTTTCCCCTCGAGGGGGGTTTTCCCTAGCATAGTGCCTACATCTGGTGTTTATTGTTTTATGTGTTGTTGCTTTGGTAATTGCTTGACGAACTAAAAGAAAGAAGATATAAAGAATCGTAATAACAAGAAACATCACAAGTAATTATCAAGAATAAGAAAATATTTCTACCTTTCTGATTTTCTAACATGGTTTCAGTGCTTTGGTGAAAGAAGGAAGAAAAAGGTAGTCTACGGCACTTAATCAAGGAACCATTCAAAGGATCATCTCAGGGAAGGAATCTACTACACTCTAGGAAGATGTCTAACACAATCAAGGGAGAAAACAAACTTGAAGGAGCCTCAAACTACAGGTCCTGAAAGAAGAGAATTGACCTCATCCTTGAAAAGAACAAGGTATTGGACTTGGTCAAAGGAAAAGTAAAGAAGCCTAAAAAGGATTCCAGTGATGGTGACAAAGTGAAATACAGGGAACTAGAATTGGTAGCCATGACTCTAATGGTGGATGGAATAAAGGAAAACCTTGTCCCATTCATAGCCAACATCGACCATGCTCAAGAAACGTATGAAGCTTTGTCGAATTTATTCACTATTAAGAACATTGGTCAAGTAGCTACTTTGAAAAATGAGCTCAGGGCTTCAAAGATGACTAAAGAAGACACAGTGGCCTCCTTTGTAAAGATAACAAGAATTGGGGATGAGCTTTTGGCCATTGATGAAATTGTTCCAGTTAAAGTACCCCTGATCACTGCCCTATTAGGATTGCCACCTACTTGGTGTGCATTTGCTGCAGGGCTTAACAGTTGGAAGGTCGCTCCCACCTTTAAAGAACTATGGACTTTCTGCAGTCAGGAAGAATTAAGGATCTCATTAACTACCAATCCTGAAGGAGTATCTAATGCCTACTGTAGAAATTATAGCCCAACCCCAGTTTTCAGTTTCTCCTTATTTCTCCCATGTAGTTAAATGCCCATTCCCATAACCATTCATTCAACAAGCCAGAAATAATAAATATTTTCTGAAAACACAAATTCTAGAAATTTCACAGTGTTGAAAATGCAGAAATAAAAACTCAGAAAATATATCAGCCACACACATAGAAAATGACACGCTGATTTTTGGTTAAGATGACCCTGGAAAAACCCCCTACAACTCTTGGGGAAAACCAGTTCGAAAGCTCTTCTTTATTTCCGATAAATAGCTTTTACAGTGAGATAGAAATACACAGAAAATTTCAGCAACCAAACAAATACAACTTATCTCGTTTTTCGTGCTTAACCACCACCTCAGAAAATGTGCAAACAGCAAAACAGGAACAGCAATAAATGTTGTACAGACTCCTTGAAATGCATGCCCAAAAAATGCAACAATAAAAGTTGTTGTATGACCTCCTTGAAAAGTGTGCAGAACAGCAATAAATGCTGATGTACAACCTCCTCAAAATGCGTGCATATTTCTGCCTCAATTTCTATGCACAGGGACAGCAGCTCACAATACGGACTGCCTCGAATATTGTGCCTCAAAACCAGCACTAAATGCCCTTGAAATCAAGCCAAACCTACTGTACGGCTGCCTTGGAATGTGTGCCAAAGATGTTGTACGGTTCTGCCTTGAAACTCGTGCCCAAACTACCTTGAACTGTGTAATATTCCAAAATGGAAAACACACGAATATAGAACATAAGCAGCATTCCAAATAAATCAAAACAGGAACATAGCACTAAAATCTGGAAAATGCCGAAAATATGCTGCAACTGGATATTAAATTAAGACATCAATCTATGAGCAGAAAACAACGGAGTCGTATCATTATATATAACAGCAAATGAAATTACACAGTGCTCCAAAAGGAATGCACTCAAGCCACAAGATGGTTGAAATACACTAAAGAAACCAAGCACTGGAAATGTGTGCTGCTACTGCTATTGCTGCTGGAAACTGCTGCTACTGAGGAGAAGAACCATGTGCGGAAGGCTGTTAGAGTGCTCAGAATGATCCGCACTTTTAACCACGGATTCTACTCAAAAAACCCAGAAATGGTTTGACTAGATTTTAAGTTTGGATTTTCGACCTTTTTTGAGTTGCCCACTGCATTTCTGCTACCTGACTTACGCACTCCCTGGGAATGACTGTTGATATGGGGCTGAAGGAATGATCTATCAGCTCTAAAAACACCCAATAAACTCAATAGGTGAAGGGCTTGTCCCCTCACTAGAAAATAAGCTCAGAAATTGGAGATCTCTCTCCTCCACTGCTACACCCCTGCAACACAACCCAATTCTAAACAAAATTGCGTTGTATATGAGACTGAAGCTTCGCCAAATGCCAGAGAGTGGTAATGCAGCTCAAAGGTCTTCCTAGAGGCTTCTCAAGGAAAGAGGTGCAATTCCCGACCAGGAACACCCTTGTGCTAAACAACGCAGCAAACCCTGCTAAACAACAAAAGCATGCACAGAAATATCACATGACAAATCCAGATCTAAAAAGATCAAAATAAATAATACAAATCCATGTCTTCTAATGCTGCCATCCTCTTTCTTTTATGCTTGGTGAGCATCCTCACCCTGGGTCCCACTCAATAATGGAGCTAATCTCAAGCATACACTCCTCCTAAATGACTACGTTGTCCTCCATTAATCCTCCATGATCTCCATAACAGCGTTGTTGATTTGGTCAACATTGACCTTGTCCACATGCTTTAGCCCCTGTTCACACCCTAGGGTGTTTTATTAAGCTGAAAAGATGATCCACTTTCACATGAGAAGTGGTTTTATTCTTCATAAAGAGATCTATGGGTCTCCCTACCCACTTATTCACCTATCTAAGTGACAAAACAAAACTTTAATATTTCAATTAGCAGCAAGCTAAGCTAGTGTGTCAACCTTGTTGTACAAATTTACTGAAATGTTGCCTCGATATGCGTGCCAAGGTTCTGCTCTCCTTCACCTCATGCTCAGAAATTTCTCCACCTCTCTTCTCCTCCTTCTCTCAATTTGCTCATGAAAAACTGAATGATCTTTTCCCTTTTTTCCTCCTTTAACCTAACCCTAAGTGACTTTTGGGGAATCCCTAAATCCAATGGCTAAGATAGCTTTAGATCTAGGGCTGAGATTAAATGTGCATTTAAATTTCTATTTCTATTTTTTAATTCACCCCACTTTAATAAAGACCCTCTTAGTCATTTATTTCCAAAGTCACTTTTCACTTTCTAATTTCACATTGACTTTATTAAAATCACTTTTAAATTAGATTTGACTTTACAACTTATAAAGTCACATTAGGAGAAAAAGTTAAATTCTTTTGGACACTTTTCCCTACGCCAAAGATCAAATCCTTAGGGAACCACTTGTCCTCTGGTACCCAAATTTTAACACTCCCTCTTACCGAGGAAAGTATTCCTCACCACACCCATCTTGTCTCTGAAGTAGACATGCTTCCCCGAGGTAAGGCTTTGGTGAATACATCTACTACCTGTTCATCAGTGGGAATATACTCAAGCTTCACAACTCCCTTTTGAAAATAGTCTCTGATGAAATGATATCTGATCCTGATATGCTTTGACCTGTCATGAAAAACTGGATTCTCTATGAGTTTAATGCAACTTTGATTATCACAGTAAACCATTGAAGGTCTCAACAGCTGACCAAATAAGCCAAACAACATCTTGCGAAGCCATATGGTCTCACAACTAGTTACATTGGCTGTCGTGTACTCTACTTCTGCTGAACTCAATGCTACTAACTGTTGCTTTCGGCTGAACCACGACACAATTGTCGAACCCAACCCAAAACAACACCCTGAAGTGCTCTTCCTATCAGAAGCACAACCTACCCAATCAGAATCAGTGTACCCTGCCAATCTCACTCCATCTCCCTGTCTATAATCCAGACCATACTCCATTGTCCCCTGCAAGTACCGCAAAATGTGTTTTGCAGCAACCCATTGCACTCTCCTGGGCTCACACATGAACTGGCTCATCGTGTTGACTGCAAAACATATATCTGGTCTAGTGTTGACCAAATACATCAAGGAACCAATCAGCTATCTATACAATGTGGGATCCACCAACTCGGAATCTGAACCGTGAAGCTTCTTCCAGTTAGTGATCATAGGTGTCGACATGGGTCTACAATCCTCCATGTGGAATCTGCTAAAGATGTCCACAATATACTTCCCCTCCTCCTGCCACACCTCCAAACCCAAAAAGTAATGCATCAAGCCAATGTCCTTCATCTCGAACTCCGAAGCAAGATCTCTCTTGCAACTCTCTATGAGTCTCTCTACACCCATAACGACCAAGTCATCCACATACAACAACAGAATGAGAGGCTCCTCACCTATCACAATAAAGTATAGGTTCGGATCTACATCACTCTTTGTGAAACCCATCTCCTGCAAGTACATATCAATCTTGGAGTACCAAGCTCTAGGAGCTTGCTTCAGGCCATAAAGGGCCTTCTTCAGTCTGCACACATGGGACTCCTTCCCATGCACCTCAAAGCCCTGTGGCTGCTCAATGTACACCTCCTCCTATATGAAGCCATTGAGAAATGTGGTCTTCACACCCATCTGGTGGATCTTCCAACCCATCTCTGCTGCTATCGATATAATGGAGCAAATGGAAGTATATCGAGCCACGGGAGTGAAGGTCTCCTCATAATCAACTTCCTCTACCAGGAGAACCCTCTAGCCACAAATCTTGCCTTGAACTTCTCGATGTTGCCATCTGCAGCATGCTTTACCTTGTAAAGCCATCTGGAAGTAACCATGGATTTTCCCTCAGACCTCTGCACCACCTCCCAAACATCATTCTTCATGATAGAAGAATACTCCTCCTGCATGACCTCTCTCCATACCTGCTGGCTAGCTGCCTCCTCATAGCTAGAAGGCTCAGAACATCTCAGGTGGTCTGCTCTCTCTGACTAGTCTCTTCGGCCCAGCAACAGATGTGGTCTCTTCGGCCCAGCAGCAGATGTGGCCTCTCTCAAGGTATCATGAAGCCACTTGAGCTTCCTCTTCCCTGAGCACACTTCTCCCATTGGAGAATGAAACTCCTCATCTTCATTAGAAGCCTAAACTCCTGAATGTCCGTCTGCTGTCCTCCTGCCTGAACCAGTACCTGTAGATGCTGAAGTACCGTGTGAACTATCCATCAGTGGACTACCTAGTGAACTGCTCTACGGACTGCTCCGCATGTTGCTCGAAGCACCACCCCTCTAACTTTGCGAGCCACTGCTCACTGATGGACCTCCTGAAAGCCCCGTCCTCTTCGAACTTCACATCCCGCCTAACAACAACTCTCCTCTATGCAGGAATATAGATCCGAAAGGCTTTCGAGGTCTCAGTGTAGCCCACAAAGATGCCCTTCTCTGCAATGGGCTCTAGCTTGGTCCTCTTCTCCTTGGGTACGTAGGAGTATGCAATACACCCAAAGATACGTAAGTGACCAACATCAGGCTTCCTAGAAAAAGCCTCCTCCAGAGTCACATGCCCCAAGGCGTGATGTGGACTCCTGTTCTGCAAATACACAGTAGTGTTGCAGAACTCTGCCCACAAAAACAATAGTAACCCTTGATCATGTAGCATTGCTTTGGCAGCCCCAACAACGGATCTGTTCTTCCTCTCTGCAACCCGTTCTACTGGGGGTTGTAAGGAACTGAGAACTCCCTCATGATGCCTGCCTCCACACAATAACCAACAAACTCACCAAGGGTGTACTCCCCTCCATTGTCCGACCTGAGGAACTTGATCTTCCGACCTGTCTGAGTCTCCACAAGAGCTTTGAACTCTTGAAACCACTTGAAGACCTCACTCTTGGTTTTCAAGAAATAAATCTAGGTCTTCCTGGAGTGATCATCAATGAATAAAACATAATACTCATATCCACTAAAGGAAACATGAGACATCTGACTGCTCACATCGGTATGAATCAAATCAAGAATCCCAGTCGATCTGCTGTCACTATTGGGAAAATGGGATTTGGCACACTTCCCCATAGCACATCCTCTACATGTATCTAGGTGATCAGAACTGAAATATGGCACACCTATAGTGATCTCTCGCAATGCCCTCAAGGCCCCATGATACATGTGCCCCATCCTACGGTGCCAAATCTCGCACAGCTCTGAACTGCTAGATCTATTGCCGATACTACTACTCAATGCCAAAAGGGGCTGAAATGCAAACTTGTACACCTTTGCATGGCGTACACCAATCACTCTAGCTGACTCAACTGAAGCGCCCCTGGGATATATAAGCACATGTCCTCTGCTGAACAATACCTCATACCCTCTGTCCTCCAATGTTGAGACGGATATGAGGTTCTTCCTCATCCCTGGCACATATAGAACATCCGACGCTTTCAAGGGAGGTTTGGGTTCCCTATCAAATTTCTATGTCCCCACACCGACTGCTCTAACAATGTTGTCGTCTGCGTGCAGAGGGACAGCGATAAATGTTGTAACTTGTACTATCTCTGCCTCAATTTCCATGCACAGGGATAGCAGCTCACTGTATGGACTGCCTCGAAAATTGTGCCTCAAAACCAACAATAAATGCCCTCGAAATCTATGCCAAAACTGTTGTACGATTGCCTAAGAATGCGTGCCAAAGTTGCTATACGATTCTGCCTTGAAACTCGTGCCCAAACTGCCTTGAACTGTGTCAACCTTGCTGTACGGATTTGCAAAAATGCTGCCTCGGTATGTGTGCTAAGGTTCTTCTCTCCTTCACCTCACTGCTCAAAAATTTCTCCAACTCTCTTCTCCTCCTTCTCTCAATCTGCTCATGAAAGACTGAATGATCTTTTCCCTCTTTTTCTGCTTTAACCTAACCCTAAGTGACTTTTGGGGAATCCCTAAATCCAATGGCTGAAATAGCTTTAGATCTAGCGCTGAGATTAAATATGCATTTAAATCTCACTTTCCATTTTTTAATTCACCCCACTTTAATAAAAACCCTCTTAGTTATTTATTTCCAAAGTCACATTTCACTTTCTAATTTCACATTGACTTTATTAAAGTCACTTTAAATTAGACTTAGTAACTTTATCACTTAAAGTCACTTTTAAATTAGATTTGACTTTACAACTTATAAAGTCACTTTAAGAGAAAAACTTAAATTCTTCTGGACACTTTTCCTTAGGCCAAAGATCAAAGTCTTAGGGAACCACTTGTCCTCTGGTACCCAAATTTTAACACCTACATTGCTCAACATAAAGGAAAGAAAACGAAAGGACTAAGGAAGCAAGTTGACATGTCCAAGGTGCTATCAATGCCATAAGAAGGGTCATTATAGGAGTGATTGTCCCGACAATCCGAGAAACAAGAAGAGAGATAGAGATCAAGCCAACATTGTTGAAGAAGGAGACCCAAAGAAAGTCAAGCCCGAAGAATTTGACAATAAGGACTTACACTACTAAGTCCTTTGCTTGTAGCTTTAGATATCTTATTTTATATTTTTGATGTTTTAAAATTTGTAGGTCTTTAACATATTTTTAGAAAAGACATTTTACTGTTTTTATAAGTTTATAGGTATCCCTCAATATTTGGAGGGAGCCCTCAACAACTTCCAAAGATAAGTATCTCATTTCCTTTTAGTTACTAGTTTCATGTGCTTATTTAAGTTTTTATATTAATACTAATCACCTTTCTCCCTCTATTGTCTTGATTAAGAAAACATCTATTATATTCTCAAGGAGTATCAAGGAGGACCTCCCAAGACAAGGCTTGTCAAGAAACTAAGGTATGCTTTAAAACATTGATTTCTTTATGATAAATGTTCATTCATTTGACAATCTATTACTAACATTGTTGTGTCCAACTATAGTGAATCATATTGATTCTTATTTTGGGTGATTCATCACTTCATAAATCTACCCACCCCACTCGTATTCTTAACTGATTTTGCAAGAACCCTAGACAAGTTCTGGAAAACCCTAACCGAAGGGTATGCTAATGTGAGTGTATGAAACCCTTATCGTGAAATTTTTAATGATGATGTCATGTTTAGGATTTTGGTATGATCAGGAAGACCTAACTTGTTAGGGTTGAATGATAAAGTCTAAAATCATGAACCTTTGAAATGTTGATAATCTTGGGTTTGCTATGTTCCTATATTGAAAACCTAAATCATTAGGGTTTGGTGGAATGTGTAAGCAAGACCCTTGTAATGTCTTAGAAATGATTTCCTTGGTATGTGTGTGTTTGTTTGATCAAACCCTAGTCTAATCAAATTTATTGATATGTTGTGAAGTTGGGTTTGACTATGAAATAAAATACCTTTGCTTGATGATGAAACCCTAGGTATATAAAGATATGTCCTTTTGATTGAAACCCTAGCTTGGTCTATAGGTATGCATATGCCTAATGTATTAATGTTGTCAGACATATGATATGCCTTTGCATGATAATGAATTCCTAGATACATGTGTTGACCTAGCTATTGATGGTCATAAGTCTTAGGATTTAATATAAATCCTTGTCTGAGATTCTAGGATGTTGATATTTGGAAATCTAGAGTTTTATAGCTAAACCCTAGTAGTAGTTAAATTCTCCAGTATGTATGATATAATAATCTGAGATCTATTTATATAATGATTCTTGAGGTTGTGAGAATGAAATTCTAGGGTTTTGGAGTTAAAATTTAGTAGAAGTAAAAATCTCTAATGAATAATGACAATATGATGATTTGAGATTTGTGTAAGATTGATGAAATCTGAGTTTTGATTGGATTTGATGGTTGATTGAAAATCTAGGGTTTGCAACAAACTCTAGTGGAAGTTGGACATATTAACGACTAAGTTGTGATTGACTTTGATTGATTCTCTTGTATGAAATCCAGGGTTTGTATAAATCTCTCGTGGAAAGTTTAACATATGAAGTCTGAAAGTTGTTAGATATCTTGTAGATCTATATTTAAATTGGTTCTAGGGTGTGTTACACCTTTGAAAGAAACATTGAAACCCTAGATAAAATAAAAGTTGTTATGAAGTAGTCTAGGGTTTATGATAATGTCCTTAGCAAAATGTTGAAGAGCATATGTCTCTTGGTTGTAATTAAGTTTGGGTATCTGATATGTATAAAGTTGAAATGCTTTCGTGATTTTGATATGGCTAACTTCATGCTTCTATAGATTTGGTTGTACTTGCTACCTAAGTTGTGCAGGTACACAATCTTCAATATGGTGAAGATGCTCGTTGATGTAATAATCATGATGAGGATGATGATAACTCTGATGAAATGGTTGGAAGCCACAAAAGATTCTCTGATGACGAAAAGAAGAAGCTAATTTCCCTGAGGAAGCCTGAATAGAAGAGATCTCCCTAAGATTAAGAGGGAGTCTAGAAAAAGAGATGCTCCCTGGTTGAGAGGGAGGGCATAGCTTGATTTTGATTGAAGAATGAGTTTCGAAGGATATGTTATTGCATGAAAAGTAGGAGAAGGAAAGTGTATGATGAAGGAATCTTCTGTCAAAGATTCGGTTGATAGTCCTACTATGAAAAGATGAGAAGCAACATCAAGTTGTCTGAAAAACCCCAGAGGTTTGTATTTGTTTATGTACATGTGAAAGTATATTATTGATTGGGGTTGTGTTTGTAGAGGTGAATCTCTCAAAGGTTTTGATAGCATGTTGGTTACCAATCAGTTTGATTGGGAGAGATTGGACATCCATGATCTGTTGGATCAAGGAGTGTTGAGGCTTTGTGAGTAAAGCATTGCCTGGGAGGACATTTTGTCAGCACTTTGTGTTGATGTCTAGGTCCCAAAGTTGGCAAGGTTGTGTTGATTAAAGAGCTTTGTTTTTTAATACACACCTGGATCTTTGGGTTGATGGTTAGCAAGTAACCCTGATGGTACTAGAGAGGTTGAAAGCTTGATTCCATCTTAGTCCCACCCAGATAGATTGCCCTGGTCAAGAATCTAGTCTGTGGCATTACGATGCCTAAATTGTTGAGAGACGAATGGATAGATTTCCCTAATGAGGAATCTAGTCCATAGCATTGTGGTGCCTAAAGTTCTTCATTGTTCATATAGTGTGAGATCTCCCATTGTACCTGAATATGATGAATACCTCCCTAGTTAAGAGGGAGTGTTGGAAATTGTAACTAGGTTCAGTCTTCATTTGATGTATTGAAGTCATCTTATAATGTATTTGTCAAAAGAATAAAGAAAATAATTTTTATTCTTATTATTGTGACTTATTAAAGCATGGGTTTCATGCTTGGGTCACCTTGTTATAGGTCAAAGTCCCCATTGAGGACTTCTAGGATTTATTCTGAGTCAACAGAGTTATTGTACTTTTAAAGAGACCCTTCTTGGGCTTTTGAATCATGTAAAAAGGTTTTGTATTGAGTCAAATATGATTTATGTGTCCTCTAAATCAAGTCGGCCTAAGGACCTAATTCGACCTCACATGGAGCCTATAAATACAAGCAATTCAAATTCATTTGGAACACACTCTCACAAGAAGTTCGATATCTCTTGTAGTTGGTAGAAGTGTGAAGTCTGTTGTTGGGAAGACGAAAAAAGTGCAAGTTTGGGGAAGTCTAAGGAGAAGAATAAAATCGAAATTTTGGTGCCTCTCTCTCTCTATTTCATGCTCTGGATTGGGAGATTGAAGTCTTCCAAGTTTTACTGTTATCGGAAGATGTTTCCTAGTCGAAGTTGTTGGAAAGGGGTCAAAATTCTGGAGGTTGACTTGGTGTGGAGGGAAGGTTTGGTCTTTGTCTAGGGTGAAGAGTCTCAAAGAATATTGTTGAAAGGAAGAACTTATGGACTGGGTTTTCCCCTCAAGGGAGGTTTTTCCCTGGCATAGTGCCTACATCTAGTGTTTATTGTTTTATGTGTTGTTGGGAGATGCTTTGGTAATTTCCTGATGAACTAAAAGAAAGAAGATATAAAGAATCATAATAACAAGAAACATCACAAGTAATTATCAAGAGTAAGAAAATATTTTTGCCTTTCTGATTTTCTAGCAAAATCGACCTAAAGATCATTAAATTTGGAAGAGCAGAAATGTGCTTTTTGAATTTTTGCCCACACATCTGCAAATTGTCAAGGTCTACCACATCATCATGTAGGCTCATTAAGCTCAAGAGATATGTCACTTCACCCTCAACAACTTGTAGAAATATAAGTGACCTCCAACCTCATTTGGCACCTCACTCACTCACACATTCTTCTCTCTCCTTTCAATGATTCGTACATCTATTGGGCATATTTTTCTCTCACACGTGTGGCAATGAGGGCGAACTTTCTGGGCAGCTTACAGAGCCTAAATTTCAGAGCTGTTGCAGGGTTTGTCCAACGTTGACCAGGCACTTTGACTCATCCTTTGACTGCGATTTTTGTGGGAAATTTTCATTTATGGCTGGCAATACAATTTGGCATAGAAACCGAGAAATTTTGGGCACTTGGACCTGCGTTGATCATAGAAGTTGACTTCATTTGACCGAGTTTGATTGTTGTTTGAATGATTGTTTTCACTGATGTTTGACCAATTAAGGAGGCCGAGTTTGACTGCCTTTGTCTGAGCTTCAAAGGGGAAATTTTGTAGTTGCGTTGACCATCTTTGACTTTCTGGTTAGGGCTAAATTTGATTGCAGATTTGACAGGGCTATTTTGACTTAGATTTGGCAAGTCAATTTTGACTTTATGTACTCTCTCTCTATTGAACATTTGATATAATAATAAGAATAATTGATCAAAGGGTTTTTCCGTGGCATCTGCCAAATCTAGTGTCCTCTTGTCTTGGCTTATCTTTTGCATTTTATTATTCATGTTCTATCTACATTTATTGTCAATGTGATTTATGGTTAATGTGATTGCTATTGGAAATATAAATTGGAAATTTTCATTGGGCTTCTAAAGGAACATTGAAGTAATTGTGCCAAGCATGAACATACCATTGTTAACTAAAATTAACATGGTTTCAAATCACAAGTGAAGACAAAGCCCAAGCAAGAGAGAGAAAAGAAATCACTAAGGGAGATCTGTTAGACAAGATTATTGGTGTAGCCTCAATGGCTACTACATCTTACTTCAAATCTTAGGATAAGCTCAAGGACAAATCTGACTATCATGCATGGAAGATGACTTTGGACTTGACTTTGGAAGAGCATGATGCCATGGACTATGTGTAGGGAAGAGTAGTGGAGCCTCCTTCAAATGCACATGTTGCTGCAAAGACGAAGTATAATAAAGGTGAGTTCAAAGCTAAGAGAATTATCATAGACTCCATTCGAAAGCACTTCGTTGCCTATATTTCTGATTTGGGAACATCTAAGGAGGTGTACGATAAGTTGGTTGGGATGTTCAAAGCAAACAATGCAAATCAAATCCTCTTTCTCAAGAACAAGTTGAAGGACATCAAGATGGATAAACAGAAGGTGAGGTCAAAGCTAAGAGAATTATCATAGACTCCATTCAAAAGCACTTGGTTGCCTATATTTCTGATTTGGGAACATCTAGGGAGATGTATGATAAGTTGGTTGAAATGTTCAAAGTAAACAATGCAAATCAAATCCTCTTTCTCAAGAACAAGTTGAAGGAAATCAAGATGGATAAAGGGGAGTCTATCCCATCCTACTTTATGAGAATAACACAAATCAGGAATGACCTACTATCTATTGGAGAAGTTATTCCTAACATGGAGCTCACACTCATTGCACTTGGAGGTCTTTCAAGAGCATGGGATGTGTTTAACACCACAATTCTCAACGATGACTGGATTCCTAGTTTCGATGAATTATTGGATAGATGCACTCAAGAGGAGACGTGGATGATGGAGAGAGAGGAGCCTTCAAATGGAAATGAACCTACTGCATTCTTTGCTCATGCTAAAAGGAAATATAATGTTGGTTCAAGGAGAGAGGGTCAAGGATTCAAGCAAGGATTCAAAGAAGGAAGAAAAGGAAGGTGCTACAATTGTAACAGGTTCGGCCACTATGCTAGAGAGTGTCCTCACAAGAAAAAATCTCCAAGGGATGACGAGAACAACAACAACAATTTCAAAGGCAATGGAAATCAAAGGAACAACAAGTTCAACAACAAAGGAAAGAGGAATGCTCTCACTACTTGAAACAGAAATGGTCAAGCAAGGATTCAAAGAAGGAAGAAAAGGAAGGTGCTACAATTGTAACAGGTTCGGCCACTATGCTAGAGAGTGTCCTCACAAGAAAAAATCTCCAAGGGATGACGAGAACAACAACAACAATTTCAAAGGCAATGGAAATCAAAGGAACAACAAGTTCAACAACAAAGGAAAGAGGAATGCTCTCACTACTCGAAACGGAAATGGTCGACCTCCCAAAAAGACAAGAAATGTCAAGTATGATGAAAGTAATTTTGTAGAAAAACAAAACGAGTTTTTTATCTTATTTCTGCTCTATCTACTGCCTCTCCTCCAAATACTTTGAATCATTGGTTGATTGATAGTGGATCCTCAAGGCATTTCACTGGGTACAAGGAGGCCCTCTCAAATTTTGGTTGAAAAGAAGACTAATTTGGAGATCATACTTGGAGATAATGGCACCTACCCTGTGAAAGGGATAGGTATTGTTACTCTTCACTTGAATCAAGGTCAAACCATTCATCTACAAGAAGTGTTGTATGTTCCCGATTTGAAGAACCTGGTGTTTATTTTTGCGATGGAAGATAAAGGCTTCAAAGTAGTGTTCGCTGATGGAAAGGTACGTATTTGGCAAAGAAACCCTAAAGATGCATTTACTCTTGGATTTAGGGTTGATGGTCTCTATTAAGCTGGAGGAAGTCCTTTGGGAGTTATGGCTAGCGATACTTCTCTTCAATCTGAGCTATGGCACTGAATGTTCACCTACTTACATTATAAAGCCTAACCTGAGGTAAGGAAGATGGTCATAGGTATGCCGGAGTTTAACATGAACCATAAAAGTGTTTGTCAAGGTTGTGCAGCTTGGAAACTTACAAGGGGACCATTCCCTTTTAGTGAAAGCAAGACTACCGATATTCTTCAATTGGTCCATTCCGATCTATCTGCTATGTTGTCCATAACATCATTAGGAGGATATCTATATAATGAAATCTTTGTGGATGACTTCTCACGCAAAACATGGATCTATTTCTTGAAGAAGAAGGATGAATGTTCAAACAGTTTCGTTATTTTGAAGCATTGGTGGAAAACCAAACAGGGAAGAAGATCAAGATATTGAGGACCGACAATGGAACCGAATATGAATCAAATGAATTCAATGACTTTTGCAGAGATGTTGGCATTAAGAGGGAGACAATTTTCCCATACACACTCCTAAGAAAAATGGCGTTGCTGAAACGAAGAATTGAACAATCATGGAAGCCACCCATGCAATGCTCCATGATCAAATTCTATCCAAGTTCTTATGGGGAGAGCTGCCAACACTGTTGTATATGTTCAAAATAGGAGCTCGCATCAAGCATTGGACTTCAAGACACCCGAGGAAGTCTTCAGTGGTAAGAAACCTGATGTTTCTCATTTTAGAATATTTGGTTGTCCCGTGTATTTTCATGTGCCTAAAGAGAAAAGGAAAAAGTTGGAAACTACTCGGAAGAAGTGTACATTCGTTGGCTACAATGAAAATTCGAAAGCATATAGAATCTATGTACATGGGAAAGAGATGTGGAAGTAAGTCGCAATGTCACCTACGATGAAGATACTGCCCATGGGAAAGCCAAAGATCTCCCCATTCCAAGGAAGGACAATGATGATGTTGCAGAAAAACAAGATGAACCTCCAACAGATGAGCCTATACCCAATGTTGAAGGCTCAATGGATCCCATTCATCCACCTCCTAGTGATCCCTCTACCTCAAAGAAAAGACCTTTGTGGCCCAAAGATACTTTTTATGATGTTGAAAAACATACTGCTCCAAGAGGGGCATTTCGCGAATGTAAGAAGCCAAACAGGTATAAGGGATACTTAGCTGCTATGAGTATTATTGTTCAATCTAAGCCATGTACATTTGAAGAATCCGTAAAGCACCAAGCCTGGAAGGATGCAATGAATGAGCAATATGAATCTATCATGAAGAATGATGTCTGGGAAGTGGTGCCTAGACCCAAGGACAAGTTTATAGTCACCTCAAAATGGCTATACAAAATTAAACATGTAGTTGATGGGAGTGCTGAAAAATATAAGGCCAGGTTCGTTGCTTGAGGCTTCTCTCAAAAAGAAAGAATGGACTATGATGGGATATTTGCACCAGTTGCCTGATATACCACTATCCGATCTATTATTGCTCTCGCTGCCTCTCAAGGATGGAGCCTATATCAAATGGACATTAAGATTGCTTTCTTGCATGGCTTGCTTAAGGAGGAAGTCTACTTGGAACAACATCAGGGGTTCGAAGTGCAAGATCGAAGGACACATGTATGCAGGTTGAAGAAATCCCTCTATGGGTTGAAGCAAGCCCCTAGGGCTTGGTATGAGAGGATTGATAGCTATCTTATGAAGTTGGGATTTACAAGGAACAATGTTGATCCTAACCTATACTTCAAGGTTGAAAAGGACATGACTCTAATTTTGGTCCTTTATGTAGATGACCACTTTCTGACAGGTGTAGACCCTCTCATTTATCAATGCAAGAGGGAGTTGGATTCTGAGTTCGAGATAAAGGACCTAGGATTGATGCACTAGTTCCTAGGGTTGGAGGTCTGGCAAAAGATAGGTGAGATTTTCCTTTCTCAAGGAAAATATATTGTGAAACCACCAGAGAGATGTGGGAAGGTGGATTGCAAATATATTTCTACACCGATGGAAGTCAACTTCAAGAAGCTATGTGGAAGTGTTGTTGGGCCCAAATTGGTAAACCCTTCCCAGTATCAACAACTTGTGGGGGCCTCGATGTTCTTGGTAAACTCTCGTCTGGACATATGCTTCGTTGTGAATACGTTGAGTCAATTTATGGTTAAGCCCCATCACATACATTGGATTGTTGCTAAGAATCTCTTAAGATATCTTCGTGGCACAATCAACTATGTGTTGAAATACACGGTAGGGAATTTGAGGCTACATGGATATATTGATGTTGACTGGGATAGCAGTGTGGTGGATCAAAAAAGCGCGTCTGAATGTTTCTTCTCATTGGGGTTTGCTTCAATTTCTTGGATGAGCAGGAAGAATAAATCGGTTGCTCTACGCACCGCCGAGAACGAATGCATTGCAGCTAATATGGCCTGTTGTGAGAATATTTGGTTGAGGAATCTCTTTAGTTAGCTATTTGAGCACGTGTTGGATACCACCGTGATCTTCTACGACAACCAGAATGGGATTTGCCTTTCAAAGAATCCTATGTTCCATGACCGCTCCAAGCACATTTATATCAGGTACCATTTTGATCTGGGATAAGGTACAACGGGGAGCAATAAGGCTCCAACACATCAAGACTGATGAGCAGGTCACAGACACCCTCACGAAGCCCCAAGGGAAGGTCAAATTCTTAGACTTCCAAGAGAGACTTTGAGACATGGAAAGACCCTCCCGTGAGGGTCCTGCTTGAGTTGGACATTGAGCTCTGAGAGCTCCTAGGGCCTTGGGGTACTTCTTGGAGCTATGAGCGACCATAGGGTGAGTGGTTTGCCTTTGCCTACTAGTGCGTTGTGTAAAAGGTGAGTGGTCCACCTTCCCTCTGATACCCCGTGATGGTTGACATGTGTGTAGGGTGAGTGGTTCACCTTCCCTGTGATACCCCATGATGGTTGACATGTGTGTAGGGTGAGTGATTTACTTTCCCCTACGATTGATGACACATGTGTAGGGTGAATGGTTCACCTTCCCCTACAATTGATATATTCATAAGATGAGTGGTTCACCTTCTCCTGCGCATGCCCCAGCATACATCCTACCCATGTAGTCTGGGACTCATGGGAAGTACCTCTCATCTGGCCAATGAGTTGGGAAAAGTAGATAACGACCATAGCACTACAGATGGACGCATCATGTACTGTGGTACTCCCTATGTCTAGGATGCATGGTGTTCAACAACTTGATCTAGGATAAAGTCAGATTGGGGTTCTAACCCTGGACTAACCTTTGTCAGTGGACAATGGTAAGGTCTTGTGACTCACTCTCGATTGATTCTTCTTCATTATCTATATCAGTGTTCAGCAGAGTTGAGATGAGATACAAAGATGGTACATGACGACAGGATGGCATGATGATCGATGATGATGGATGGATTGGCAGGTGGAATTCTCCCTAGTTGAGAGGGAGTGTTAAACTTGGAAACTAGGGCCAAATTCCACTTTGGACAGATCATTTGATGGAGATGATGATTGCATTGAATTCCTCTTTTCGAGAGGACCAAAATCGACCTAAAGATCATCAAATTTGGACAATCATAAATGTGTTTTTTGAATTTATGCCACACATCTGCAAATTGTCAAGGTCGGTCATATCATCATGTAGGCTCATGAAGCTCAAGGGACATTTCACTTCACCCTCAACGACTTGTATAAATATAAGTGACCTCCAACCTCATTTGGCACCTCACTCACTCACGCATTATTCTCTCTCCTCTCATTGGTTCATATAGATATTGGACAAATCTTTTCTCTCACACGTGTGGCAAGGAGGATGAACTTTCTAGGCAGATTACAGGGCCAAAATTTCAGAGTTGTTACAGGGTTTGACCAACGTTGACCAGGGACTTTGACTCATCCTTTAACTGCAATTTTTGTGGGAAATTTTCGTTTTTGGCAAGCCGCATAGTTTGGCACAGAAACCGAGAATTTTCGGGCACTTTGACCAGCGTTGACCGCAAGTCTATTTGGCCGCACAAGTTGACTTCAGTTGACTGAGTTTGACTGTTGTTTGACCAATTCAGGAGGTTGAATTTGACTTCCTTCGACAAAGCTTCAAAGGGGAAGTTTTGTTATTGCGTTGACCATCTTTGACTTTCTGGTTAGGGTTGAATTTGACTGCAAATTTGACAGGGTTGTTTTGACTTTGATTTGGCAAGTCAATTTTGACTTTTTGTACTCTCTCTCTGCTGAACATTTGATATCATAATAAGAAGAATTGATCAAAGGGTCCCCATTGTGGTCTTGTATTGTTTTCATTTATGTTTTGATTTCTAGAATTTGTAGGTCTAACATGTCGTGTTAGAGCATTTTTGAATTATTTTGATAGGTTGTAGGTATCCCTCAAAAGGATTGGGTTAAGAGGGAGCCTCCACCATTTTACCAAAAAGATAAGTATTTTGTTCTTTGTTTCATCTTCTCATGTTTGGTTTCCTCCTCATATCAAGACTTGTTTGTATTATATGCTAATAACCTTTCTCTTTATATTTTCCTTGGTTAGGAAAGCTTGCTGAATGCTCAAGGGTTATGGAGGAGACCTCAAAATATAAACTTGAAGCATGGAAGATGTTTTGTTGCAAAAGAGGCCCTTCAAGAATTGATTACCTACAATGTTTGTTAAGAAACAACTCAAGGTATGCCTTAGACTATAAAGTTTTGTTATAAAAGGTATGTTCATTCTCTTTTGAAATTTGTTTTACATTACTGACATCGTTATGTCTAGGATTTTGAATCGCAAAGATTCTCTTTAGGGTGAGTAATCATTAGATTTAATCTACCCTCGTGATATTATTTCATCATTTTTGTGTAACCCTAACCTTTAGGGTTCACTATAAAACCCTAGCCTCTTGTTGCTAAGGGTATGTCAATATTTATTATGAAAGATCGAAGAAGAAGTATACACTAGCAAAAGTCTTGGGATCCAAGAGAAGCACTTCAAGGACGAAGATCACATCTTCATCTTGTAGAAATTCAAAACCCTAGAAGTTTTTCTGGGATCTACACTCAATCATCACCCAAGGAGTCGAAGCATCTTGCAGGCTAGCTATCCAGAATGTGTCACAACGATCCTCAAATCAGTCACCCAGTCAACCCAAGTCAACTCCAGAAAAGTCAACGCTGTCCAGAAAAGTCAACGCAAGGCACCAACATAAAAGTCAATGCAGCTCCAACTTCGGTCAACCTTTTGACCTCGGTTCTTGTGCCAATGTGTACAGCCTCCCAAAATCGAAGTCTCCAATAAATTTCAGCCTCTTTGGACCATGCGTTGACGAAAGTCAACGCTGGTCAAACTTCCTAGGAACCCTAGCTACAGCAATTTCGTCCTTCTTCTTGGCTGTAGTAACTCGTCCTTCTTCCCACGTGTGAGCTGAAATCGTCCTCAAAGGAGCTCGTACTAGATCTAAGAAGAGAAGAAGATGTGTGATGAGTGAGTGAAATGCTCTCCAACTTTGACTGTATTTATATCCATCATTGAGGTGTGTGACACATCTGTTGGGGGTGTAAAACCTTAAGGCCGACCTGCACATATAATTTATTATAAATAATAAATTCAAAATAAATGTTCTGCTCATCGGATTAAGATAAATTTTATATGGATCTTATACCTCTCTGAAAGAGGAATCCAATAAAAATATCGGTATCTTCATCTGAGCATCACAACATGGAGTTTGGACCTAGTTGTCCAATTTAACACTCCCTCTCAACTAGGGAGAACTCCATCCACCAGTGCAATCAAACATCGTGCGTCATCCCGCCGTAACTTGCTTTGCTGGCCTCTTTATTTCAGAACAGAAGTGGGTCAGTCACAAAGACATCATACCCGGCTGACAGATTCAGCCCAGAGGTCAAAACCTCTATCGGACTCACAAAGAGTCTCCAACCAACCCGAAGTTGGTTCATCTGACCCGAAGTCAGGCGGAGGTCTGAGACCTCACAAGACTTGATCCCAGATCAAGTGGTTGGACCGTGCCATCCTAGATAGAGAGTACGGCAATCTCTGATGCGTCCATCAGTCTTTGCTACTAGTCTCTAGCCTTTCCCTCCTCATTGGCCAAATGAGAGGTACTTCCCATGAGCCCTGAACTCAATGGGTAGGATGCATACGGGGCACAAAAAATGAGAGGTGAACCAACTCAAAATCACAACGGTGGGGTCCAAGCACACCACCAAGGTTGGCAAGCCTAGCCTTGTGGTTGCCCATAGCTCCAAGAAGCTCTCCCCAAAGCCCCCCAGAGCTCCCAGAGCTCATCGTCCAACAGGACCTACATCATAGGATCTTTCCACGACACCAAGACTCTCACGGAAGGTTAGGAACTTGACCTTCCCCAGGGGCTTAGTGAGAATATCCGCGACCTGCTCATCAGTTCCTATATGATCGAGCCTTACGGCGCCTCGCTGTACCATATCCCGGATAAAATGGTACCTGATATCAATATGCTTGGATCGGTCGTGGAACACAGGATTCTCAGTC
Organism: Pinus albicaulis; assembly: GCA_034641835.2. Classification (NCBI taxonomy): domain Eukaryota; kingdom Viridiplantae; phylum Streptophyta; class Pinopsida; order Pinales; family Pinaceae; genus Pinus; species Pinus albicaulis. Next base: position 1,953,859,418 of record CM076578.1, on the reverse strand, counting down.
ATGCAAATCCCACTCTGGTTATCACAAAGTATCACGGTCGTATCTAGCACATGTCCAAACAGCTCACTAAAGAGCTTTCGCAACCAAACTGCTTCACAACAGGCCATACTCGCTGCAATGTATTCGGCCTCAACGGTGCTCAAAGCCACCGACTTCTGCTTCCTGCTCATCCATGAGATCGAAGTAGAACCAAGATTGAAGCAGCATCCCGATGTGCTCTTACGATCCACCACACTGCCAGCCCAATCGGCATCAGTATATCCACGGAGTGTCACACTCCCGGCAGTGTATCTCAGCCCATGGTTTATCGTGCCCCTAAGATATCTCAGAAGATTCTTGGCACCAACCCAATGAAAGTGATGAGGCTCAACCATCTGTTGACTCAAAGTGTTCACTGCAAAACATATATCTGGACGGGTGTTCACTAAGAACATCAAAGCTCCTACGAGTTGACGATACTCAGTAGGATTGGCCAATACGGGCCCAGCAGCGCTGCCACTCAACTTCTTGAAGTTGAGTTCCAGTGGTGTTGACACGGTCTTGCAGTCCACCATACCAAATCTTTCCAGAAGTTTCACAATGTATTTTCCTTGAGAAAGGAAAATCTCTCCAGGTCTCTGCCAGCCCTCCAGGCCTAGGAAGTAGTGCATCAGTCCTAGGTCCTTCATCTCGAACTCAGCAGCGAGCTCCCCCTTACATTGATGAATGAGAGGGTCAGCACATGTCAGGAAGAGGTCATCCACATACAGCACTAGAATGAGAGGCTTCCCCTGGACAACCTTGAAGTAAAGGTTCGGATCAGCATTACTTCGGGTGAAGCCCAGCTTCATCAAGTAGCTATCCATCCTCTCGTACCAAGCTCTGGGTGCTTGCTTCAACCCATAGAGGGCTTTCTTCAATCTGCAGACATGAGTGTCTCGATCCTGAACTTCAAATCCCAGAGGTTGTTCTACATACACCTCTTCTTTTATTGTACCATGCAGAAAGGCGGTCTTGACATCCATTTGATGAAGACTCCATCCTTGCGTAGCAGCAAGGGCTATGATTGATTGAATGGTGGTATATCGTGCCACAGGTGCAAATATGTCATCATAGTCTATTCCTTCCTTTTGAGAGAAGCCACGGCAACAAATCTTGCCTTGAACTTTTCAACACTTCCATCAGATCCATGCTTGATCTTGTAGAGCCATTTCGCAGTGACAACTGATTTGTCCTTCGGTCTTGGAACCACATCCCAGACATCATTCTTCATTATGGACTCATATTCTTCGTGCATAGCATCCTTCCAGACTTGATGCTTTATGGCTTCCTCAAAAGATCCAGGTTCAGATTGTACAATAGTACTCATGGCAGCTAGATACCCTTGGTATCTACACGGCTTCTTGCTCTCCCGGAATGTCCCCCTTGGGGCAGCATGACCCTCAGCATCTTCGAGGGTGTCCCTGAGCCATGATGGTCTCTTTCCCAGTGAAGGAGATGGATCAATAGGGTCCATTGGTCCTTCAATATCATGCATTGTCTCATCCTGCGGTTCTTCTTGATTTCCAGGCCTTTCTTCATGATTTTCTTCAGATCTTGGAAGATCTACTACTTTCTTCAGGGAAGCATCTTCGTCAAAAGTGACATCATGGCATATCTCTACTTCCCTTTGACCAGGTACATAGACTCTATAGGCCTTAGAAGTTTCGCTGTAGCCCACAAACATTCCTTTCTTCCTAGAAGCCTCCAGCTTACCTCTTTTTTCTTTTGGCACATGAAAATAAACAGGACATCCAAAAATTCTAAAATGTGAGACGTCAGGTTTCTTACCAATGAAAACCTCTTCGGGAGTTTTGGAGTCCAGGGCGGAATGAGGGCATCGGTTTTGAATGTATACAACAGTATTCGCAGCTTCTCCCCACAGAAACTTCGGTAGACCCTGGTCACATAGCATGGCACGGGCAACTTCCACAATGGTCCTGTTCTTTCGTTCAGCAACGCCATTCTGCTCAGGAGTATAGGCAGTAGTAGTCTCCCTCTTAATGCCAGCTTCTTTGCAAAAGTCCTTGAACTCATTTGACTCATATTCAGTGCCATTGTCGGTCCTCAAAATCTTGATCTTCTTCCCTGTCATATTTTCCACCAAGGCTTTGAAGGTACGTAACCACATGAAAGCCTCATCCTTCTTCTTCAAGAAGTATATCCAGGTTTTGCGGGAGAAGTCATCAGTGAATGTCATATAGTAAGAACATCCTCCTAGGGATGTCACGGGTAGCATACCAGATAGATCAGAATGGACCAGTTGCAAAATATCAGATGTCTTTGTGACACTTGAGGGGAAAGGTCCCCTTGTATGCTTTCCTTCGGCACAACCCTTACATACACCTTCATGATTATTTCCAAAATCAGGCATCCCTGTCACCACCTTCCTTGCTTCGGGAAGGGCCTTATAATGAAGGTGTCCAAACCTCCGGTGCCATAGTTCAGTTTGTCGGATAGTATCACATGTCATAGCTCCTAGTGGACTTCCTTCAACCTGGTAGAGTGTTCCAACTCTAAAACCAATCACGATAGCTTCCTTGAGATTTTTCTTCCACATGCGCACCTTTCCATCAATAAATGCCACATTGAAGCCTTTGTCTTCAATTGCCGATATAGACACAAGGTTCTTCTTCAATTTTGGTACATAAAGTACATCCTGCAAATGTAGGACTTGTCCTTGAGACAAGTGGAGGGTCACAGTCCCTCTCCCTCTCACGGGATATGTGGCATTATCTCCAAGGATAATTTCCAGATTGGTATCCTTTTCAACCATGTCAGAGAGTGTTTCCTTGAACCCAGTGATGTGTCTTGAGGCACCACTATCTATCAGCCAGACATCCAAGGTGTCGGGCGGGGATGCAGCAGAGAGAGCAGATACAAGAATGTATTCATCTCTTTTATCAACAGCATTAGACTCTTCATACCTGGAGTTTCTAGACCTTTTGAAAGGTTGATTGTTTCCGCCAGAGGGAGCCTTCCTCTTTCCTTTGGACCTGTCGTTTCTTTGATTTCCATTCCTCCAGTTGTTGTTGTTGTCATCACTATCGGGAGAATCCTTCTTGAAGGGACATTCTCTAGCATAGTGACCAGGCCTATGACAAGTGAAACACTTGCCCTTCTTTCCTTGGGCCCTTGTTCTTCCTTTGTTCTTAGAACCACCAACATTCTTCTTTCTAGAGTGAGCAGCATAGGCAGCATTTCTGTCATTTTCATATTCCTTCATTCTTGTTTCTTCTTGCATGCATCTTGACAGTAGCTCGTCAAAGTTAGGAATTGTACTATTATTAAGAATGGTAGTGGTGAAAACTTGCCATTCATATGGGAGCCCTCCAAGTGCGGTGAGTACCATCTCACGATCGGCTATTGTCTCCCCAATAGCCAGCAGATTGTTCCTGATTTCGGTCAATTTCAGAAAGTATGCTTGAACAGACTCATCCCGGCCTTTCTTCAGATTCTTCAATTGATTCTTGAAGAATCGCACTTGGTTTACATTGTTAACTTCAAACATAAGGATCAATTTATCATACATCTCTTTGGATGTACCCAACTCAGAGATGTAGGCCACCAGGCTTTTATGAATGGATTCCCTGATCATCAGCTTTGCTTTGATCTCCCCCTTCTTATACTTGGTTTTAGCAGCAGCAGTAGCATTGGATGGAGGTTCTTGAATCTTACCTAGTACATGGTCCATGAGATCATGGTCTTCCAATTTGAGATCTAATATCATCTTCCAAGCATGGAAGTCATCCCTTCCAGTCAGCTTGTCATTCTCCTTGAATTCATAACTTGTGGAACCCATTTTCTTAGATGGTGATTGCTTATAAGTTAGGGCTTGTCTTCACCTCAGCTCTGATACCATGTAAATTTTTGTAGATGTTCTATGCTTGATGCAACTTTACTTTTATTACAGCAATCACCCAAACAGTTAAGTAAAATGTTGATAGAACATACCAGTGGATCTATAGAAGACAAACCAGAAACAGGAGAATGTGATGGTGCGTTACGGCGGTCAACAGGATGCTTCAACCAGAAAAGTCTCCTTGATCAGGCAACCCAGAATGTGTCACAACGATCCTCAAATCAGTCACCCAGTCAACCCAAGTCAACTCCAGAAAAGTCAACGCTGTCCAGAAAAGTCAACGCAAGGCAGCAACATAAAAGTCAACACAGCTCCAACTTCGGTCAACCTTTTGACCTCGGTTCTTGTGCCAATGTGTACGGCCTCCCAAAATCGAAGTCTCCAATAAATTTTAGCCTCTTTGGACCATGCGTTGACCAAAGTCAACGCTGGTCAAACTTCCTAGGAAACCCTAGCTGCAGCAATCTGCGTCCTTCTTCTTGGCTGTACAAACTCGTCCTTTTTCCCACGTGTGAACTGAATTCGTCCTCCAAGGAGCTCGTACTAAATCAGAGAAGAGAAGAAGATGTGTGATGAGTGAGTGTGAAATGCTCTCCAACTTTGACTATATTTATATCCATCATTGAGGTGTGTGACACATCTGCTGGGGGTGTAAAACCTTAAGGCCGACCTGCACATATAATTTATTATAAATAATAAATTCAAAACAAATGTTCTACTCATCGGATTAAGATAAATTTTATATGGATCTTACACCTCTCCGAAAGAGGAATCCAATAAAAATATCGGTATCTTCATCTGAGCATCACAACATGGAGTTTGGACCTAGTTGTCCAATTTTAACAAAGCGGCTGTCGCGCAGGCCCCTGCTTGTCCCATCTTCGAGGAAACTCCCCACCGCAGTGATGATGAGGATGAATAATGTTTGTGTTGTTTTTCAGTCCTATTTTGTTTTTTGTCATCTATGCCCGCAGAGCCTCACTGTCATGTCCTACTCTTATGCTCCAAACTGTATCAGCGCTACTGAGCACATAGCAATTCTTGCTCACAAGTTTTGTCCCGCGGCAGCCCAGAAACAGTGTAACAAAGGCAGGGATTGGTTAAGCGCAGCTTACCAACCCTGCTTGTAAACTATGTATTTTTATGTTTCCAAATTAATAGATTAGCACAACTTACCAAAAAAAAAACATCAAGGAAGCAGCAAGAAGAAAGAGAATATTGTTAAGTAAGTATATTTATGTCCACATCTGAGTCCGTCAAAATGTCTTTTTGCAAGGAAAGCATCAAATTGGTTGGGGCTTCAAATTATCTTGCATGGAAGAAAAGGACAGATCTGAATCTCATTGAAAATGAGGATATGGAACATGTCAAAGGATCAATCACTAAACCAGGAAAGGAAGATGCTCAAACCCTTGCAAAGTATATGAAAGGGGAAGTTAGGGCTCAAAGGATTCTCATTGAATCCATCAAGGATCCTCTCATCGCATATGTAACAAAACTTGAAACTTCAAAAGAAATATATGACAAACTGGTAGAGTTGTATTCTGTAAGCACTGCAGGGGGAGTTATCTCTCTAAGGCAAGAACTCTACAAGCTGAAGATGTCAAGGGAAGATGGAATAGCCTCATACTTTATGAGGATATTTGAAATCAGGGATCAACTTCAAGATCTGGGAGAAGTAATGTCTGAGAAGGAAAGGACTACGGTAGCACTAAATGCACTACCGAAGGAGTGGAGTAACGTTACTTCAAGTATTTATGGGAAGAAAGAAGCTACTCCATTCCATGAACTGTGGTCACTATGCAAGATTGAAGAATCAAGGCTGAAGGAAAAATCTGATGTGGGATCAAGTGAGCAAAATTAGGCATATGCTGCAATGACAAAAAGGAAAGGAAAATTTGGAAAGTTTGGTCCTTAGAAAAAGAAGAAGAACATGGCTTAGATTCAATGTTATGGGTGACAAGAATATGGGCACTATAGAAGAGATTGTCCTAAGCTCAAGAAGGACAATATCAAAAGAGGAAGAGAAGAAGCCCGTATTACTAAAGAAGTGGAGGAAGCTGAAAAGAAGAAGTTCAAGAAAGATGAAGTAAGGGATCTCTACTATGACTGAGATAGTCGTCCTCACCTAAAAGTTCTTTTCAAGTTCCTAAGTCTTTTGTTGTAAGTTATGGTTATCACAATTCGCTAAGAAATATGATGGGATGCATCATGGCATCATAGAAGCATTGAAAGGAAGAGCTCGGGACATCATTATAGAGAAGCATGATAGATGGTTGAAATTGAAATCTATGGCAGTCAACTATGAAGGATATAGCTCTTGGAAACCTCATTGGAAACATAAGTGGCACTTATGAAAAGGAAAAGGGCATCCAAGACAAGGCTCATCATACATCAGTCAAAAGGAAACATATGCTGAATGGGGATACAAAAGATCCTCAAGATTCTATGATGGAATCTTCATCGAAAGGTTCACCAATCTACAGAAGAAGCAAGTGTTTCATCAAGAATTCCAAACTTGTGGAATTCATGGGATGATAGTATGATGACATCAAAGGTAAAGCAGAACAAGGGATTGAAGCTCTTTCAATCAAGGAAGTTGTTGCAAGAAGTTTGGATGACCTAAAGGAAAGTGAGGTATGTAAGATTATATTTAATATTGAAGAGTCATGTCATATGGTTGCAAGTAATATGGATCAATGCTCTATAGGCATGAGTCACACTTTGTCTAGATGAAATCAACATAATATGTCCTCATCAGAAATATGAGGTGGTTGACAAAATTGGAGGAACTATGAGCAAAAGTTCCTAGAAGAAAACATGTGAAGAAAGAAAGGAAGAGATCGTGGAGTGTGCAACTACGAAGGCAATCAACATCCAAGACCGAGAATATTTGACTAGGACATCTCCATGAAAGATATGAAGACTCTGATGGAGTCTGAAAAAGAAAGAGACCCTTGACAATATATGTGTCAATATGTATGTAGGATGTTGATACAAACTAGAAGATGTCATGATGAAAGACCATCACAAAGGTAAGTTTGATTTGATGTTCATTTCCTATCTTTGAATGATATCTAGATGAGCTTTTGCAAGGTTGCCAAGGGAAGAGTTTTGGATGTCTTCCACCATTGTGGCCATGAAGTTGGATGAAAGATGCTTAAGGAAACATGGCATGAAGAAGGCAGCATGGCATGAAGGAAGGCCAGATATGGACTAATGAATCACTTTCCGATAAAAGGAATGATGACATGACTTAAGGATGAAAGTGACAGATGGTTTGTGCCCTATGTAGAAGTCCCAAACATAAAGACTCTTGAATAAGGCAAAGAAGTTCATGACATCGTGAGGAGGAGTTCTTCAAGCAGTTGATTGTCCCATCATCTCCACCTGAGGAGCTGTTGGAGATCCCTAATTAAGAGGGCGCCTGGAAACAAGTTTCTTACTTGGTAGAAACTTGGAAGCAAAATTCCTAAGCCAAGAGGGAGCTTAGGTACATTCCTTCTGTAAGAATGAGTACATTGCTTTATTGAAATAGATATGTCCTCCCTAATTAAGAGGGAGATATAGACACATCATTCTTGTCTTCACCTGGGAAGACAGAATGGAGGATTGGGTAAACATCTAGCATCTTATGCTCTTTGAGGATGTGTTAAGGCATCCTAGACAAGACTAGTCGTAGAGGACCGATATTCTTTAAGGACTAAAGAATCCAAGACAAGAACAGTCCTGGTGGAACACACCCTGAGAACCCCAGGTAGGGTATGTCCCAAGAGAGACAATGATGAGGGTGTCTATACATCATTGGTCTCGTCAGCATTGTGCTCTGATCTTGTGGAGAGATAGAGTTGTTAGTCAAGGCCTTGCTATGTGACAATATTGGTTGATATGATGCTAAATAGATGGATTACCAATCCGACTCTTCTTATGAGAAATTCTTCAGATTGAGAATGACCAAGTACCATTATGAATACCTCCCTAGTTAAGAGGGAGTGTTGAAAAGTGTAACTAGGTTCGTCTTCATAATGACGTGTAATTGTTATTTTATGTAATTTATGTAAAGAAGAAAAATAAAATTATTGTTGTAATGCTTGTCTCATGGGTTTCATGAGCAAGGAGTTTTATTTTTGGTGATGGCTCCCATTGTGAGCCTTTAGGATTTGTCATCTAGTCATAAAAGTCAATTTGAGTCTATGTCATGTATGAAAGACCCTTCTTGGGCATGTTACAAATTTATATAATTTATTGAAAGAGTCAAAAGACCCTCCAAGACAAACACAAGTATCTCCTAGCAATTCGGCTTCAAAACAGAATAAATGATTTCCTCCAACTGACACGTCGGCTCATCCTCCATCAAGTCAGCTAATTTGAGGGGAAAACCACTATAAATAGGCAGCTCGGCCTCAGTTTAGAAGATAGATTTTCGGAAAAGTGCAGGACTGCAGTAAGAAGTGCGAGAATCACTTGAAGGAAGTCGTATAGCCAGCGAAAGGAAGGAGGGAAGAGCGAGGATTGTTTGGCTCTCTTTTAGGGTTATCCATCACTCACACGTGCGAAGAAAGGGGACTGTTTATGTTGCAGAACAGGTCAAAGTATTGCAAGTCCATGGGAAGGTCAAAGCAAGGAGATAAGGTTATATCTCTAGCCAAGTTACCAAGGAGAAGATCTCCCACTAAAGCGAAGGGAATCAAGTTATAAGAGAAGGTCTGATGCATATGATTAGGGTTTCTGAATTAGGATTGCATACCTAATTCAAGGATGCTGACAGCCTGAAGCAGAAGGAAGCCGAAGTTGAAGAGGAGCCGAGAAGGATCAGAACGTTGACTATCATTGACTACAGATCTCATCAAGGGAGCTTGTGTCTTGATCTTGGAGTGGCAAGTAGGTAAAGGGTCTTGGCCTTGGTATTCATCAATTTAAGTCTGTTAAAATTGGCAACTAGGGCCAAACTCCACCTTGGGCAACTCATATGATGGAGATGATATTTTTATTGGATTCCTCTTTCCGAGAGGTGCAATATTGATCTAAAGATCATCTTGTTTGGATGAGTAGAAGTGAGATTTTGAACTTAATTCTCACACACGTGCAAATTGCCAAGGTCAGCCAGAAGTCTAATGTAGGCTCACAAGCCCCATGAAATGTGTCTCCACTCTCGACGAATTGTATAAATAAGAAAGGCCTCTTCCTCATTTTGGACATCATCACTCAACAAATTCTCTCTCATCTCTTGATTGGGTCGTACAACAGGAGCAGCTTCTTCACACGTGTGGAAAGGGTGACCAAATATTTCAGAAATCGCAGAACTGTTTTTGGGCTATTTTTAGCAGCATTGACCAAGGGTCAACTTCACTGTTTTGACTGTGTTTTTTAGGCAGTTCCTTCGCTCTCCTTAGGCCACATCTTCTGGCACGAAAACCGAGGCAATTGAAGCAAGTTGACTTGTGTTGACCACAGCACCTTTGACCGCAACGTTGACTATGTGTTGACCAAATTTGACTATGATTTTCAGAGTTGTTTTGGGTTGACTCGGACTATCTTTGGAGGCCGCATTGACTGGGTTTGACCGAGCCGATTTGGAGGAGTAATTATGTTTGTTTGACCAGCATTGACTTTCTGGTTAGGGCATCCTATTCACTGTTATTTGACTGGACTCTTTTGACAGTGATTGGGCAAGTAAATTTTATATGATGTACTCTCTCTCTCTCTGCTAAACTTTTGAAGAATAATAAGAAGATTTGATCAAAAGGGTTTTCCCCGCATTGGGGTTTTTCCCTGGAATCCGCCAAATATTGTGTCCTCTTGTCTTAGCTTGTCTTGTGCTTATTGTTTATGTTCTATCTGCATATACTATCAAGTTAATGTGATTGCTAATATGGAAATTAATATTAAGCTTATAAGAAAGATTGAAGTAAATTGCTCTAAAAGCATAAAACATACCATTGTTATCTAAAATTAACATGGTATTAGAGGCCAGGTGAAGACAAAGCCCAAGCAAGAGTGAGAAGAGCAATCACCAGGATTTGTTGGACAAGGACAAGGGTCAATGGCTTCCTCATCTTATTTCAAATCTGAGGACAAGCCCAATGACAAGAATGATTATCATGCATGGAAGATGTCTCTTGACTTGACTTTGGAAGAAAATGAAGTCATGGATTATGCACAAGGAAAGATTGTTGAGCCTTCTTCAAATGCATCGGCAACTTGCCACTAAGACGAAGTACAAGAAAGGAGAGGTCAAAGCCAAGAAGATCATCGGGGATTCTATTCAAAGGCATTTGGTTGCTTACATCTCCGAGCTGGGCACATCTAAGGAGATGTATGACAAATTGGTTAGCATGTTCAAGGCTAGCAACACAAATCAAATCCTATTTCTTAAGAACAAGTTGAAGGACATCAAGATGGATAGAGGGGAATCCATCCAATCCTACTTCATGAGAATTACCGAAATCAAAAATGGTCTTCTATCTATCGGAGAGGTTATTGTCGATCGGAAGCTCACTCTTATTGCCCTTGGAGGTCTTCCCCGAGCATGGGATGTATTCAACACCACCATCCTCAACAATGACAGGATTCCATGTTTTGATGAATTGTAGACTAGATGCACTCAAGAGGAGACAAGGATGATAGAGAGAGGCATGCCTTCAAATAGGAATGATCCTACAGCATTCTCTGCTCATGCTAAAAGAAAGAACAATATTGGTCCAAGAAAACAAGGTCAAGGAAGACTGGGATTTAAAGAAGGAAGAAAGGGTAGATGTTTCAATTGCAACAGGTTTGTCCACTATGCTAGAGATTGTTCCAATAAAAGGGATACACCACGAGATGATGATTACAATCACAAAAATTTCAAGGGAAATGAAAATCAAAGGAATAACAGGTTCAATAACAAAGGAAAGAGAAATGCTCCTAGTGCACGATATGGAAATGGTCAACCTTCTAAGAGATCGAGAAACTCCAGGTATGATGAATCTAATGTTGTAGATAACAAGCAAAAGGAATTTTATGTTATATCTGCCCTCTCTGTTGCCTCTCCTCCGGACACCTTGGATAATTGGTTGATTGATAGTGGTGCCTAAAGGCACTTTACTGGGTACAAAGAGGCCCTCCCACATTTGATTGAAAAGGAAACCAATTTGGAAATCATACTTGGAGACAATGCCACCTATCCCGTGAAAGGGACAGGGACTGTTACTCTTCATCTAAATCAAGGTCAAATCCTTCATTTACAAGATGTACTATATGTACCTAACTTGAAGAAGAATTTAGTATCTATTTCAACAGTGGACGACAAAGGATTCAAGGTGGCATTCATTGATGGAAAGGTACGTGTTTGGAAAACGAATTTCAAAGAAGCATGGGATGTATTCAATACCACCATCCTCAACAATGACAGGATTCCATGTTTTGATGAATTATAGACTAGATGCACTCAAGAGGAGACAAGGATGATAGAGAGAGGCATGCCTTCAAATAGGAATGATACCACTGCATTCTCCGCTCATGCTAAAAGAAAGAACAATGTTGGTCCAAGAAAACAAGGTCAAGGAAGACTGGGATTTAAAGAAGGAAGAAAGGGTAGATGTTTCAATTACAACAGGTTTGTCCACTATGCTAGAGATTGTCCCAATAAAAGGGATACACCACGAGATGATGATTACAATCACAAAAATTTCAAGGGAAACGAAAATCAAAGGAATAACAGGTTCAATAACAAAGGAAAGAGAAATGCTCCTGCTGCACGATATGGAAATGGTCAACCTTCTAAGAGATCGAGAAACTCCAAGTATGATGAATCTAATGTTGTAGATAACAAGCAAAAGGAATTTTATCTTATATCTGCCCTCTCTGTTGCCCCTCCTCCGAACAAATTGGATAATTGGTTGATTGATAGTGGTGCCTAAAGGCACTTCACTGGGTACAAAGAGGCCCTCTCGCATTTGATTAAAAAGGAAACCAATTTGGAAATCATACTTGGAGACAATGCCACCTACTTGTGAAAGGGACAGGGACTGTTACTCTTCATCTAAATCAATGTCAAATCCTTTATTTACAAGATGTACTATATGTACTTGACTTGAAGAAGAATTTAGTATCTATTTCGGCAGTGGAAGACAAAGGATTCAAGGTGGCATTCATTGATGGAAAGGTACGTGTTCAGAAATGGAATTTCAAACAAGCATTCACTCTTAGATTTAGGGTTGATGCCCTTTATCAGGTTGGAGGAAGTCCGTTGGGAGCCATGACATGGAACACTACTCTTCAATCCCAATTATGGCACCGAAGGTTTGCTCACCTTCATTATAAAGCTCTTCCCAATGCTAGGAAGATGGTCACAGGTATGCCCGCTTTTAAAGTTGGTCATGAAGGTGTTTGTCAGGGTTGTGCCGAAGGGAAACATACAAGGGGACCATTCCCCTCAAGTGATAGCAAGACCACCAACATTCTTCAATTGATCCATTCTGATTTATCTAGTATGTTGCCTGTAACGTCTTTGGGAGGATATTTGTATTACGTTATTTTTGTGGATGACTTCTCTCACAAAACTTGGATTTATTTCTTGAAGAAAAAGGACGAAGTATTCAAGTAGTTACGCTATTTCAAAGCTTTGGTTAAAATCAAACAGGGAAGAAGATCAAAGTATTAAGGATTAATAATGGAACCGAATATGAGTCAAATGAGTTCAATGACTATGGTAGGGAAGCTGGCATTAAGCGAGAGACCACTATTGCTTATACTCCTGAACAAAATGGAGTTGCCGAAAGAAAGAATCGAACCATCATTGTAGCTACTTGTGCCATGCTTCATGACCAAGGCCTATTGAAGTTCCTATGGGGAGAAGCTTCCAACATTGTTGTGTATGTTCAAAATAGATGCCCACATCAAGCATTGCACTCCAAAACACCCGAAAAAGTTTTCACCGGTAAGAAACCCAATGTTTCTCACTTGAATTTTTGGAAGTCCGGTATATTTTCATGTGCCGAAAAAAAGAGAAGCAATTGGATGCTTCTGGAAAAAAGGGAACATTTGTGGGCTATAGTGAAACTTCAAAGGCATATAGAATCTACATGCCTGGTCAAAAGGAAGTGGAGATAAGTCATGATGTCACCTTAGATGAAGATGCAATCATGAAGAATGATGTCTGGGATGTGGTCCCTAGACCAAAGAACAAGTTTGTTGTCACGTCGAAATGGCTTTACAAAATCAAACATGGAGCTGATGGGAGTGTTGAAAAGTTCAAGGCCAGGTTCGTTGACCGATGCTTCTCGCAAAAGGAAAGTATAGACTATGATGAGATATTTGCATCGGTTGCCTGATATACCACAATCCATTCAATCATTGCCTTTGCTGCCTCTCAGGGATGGAATCTACATCAAATGGATGTCAAAACTGCTTTCTTACATGGCTCGCTTAAGGAAGAAGTTTATGTAGACCAACCCAACGGGTTTGAAGTACTGGACCGAGAGTCACATGTATGCAGGTTGAAGAAAGCCCTCTATGGGTTGAAGCAAGCCCCCAAGGCTTGGTATGAGAGGATCAATAACTATCTGATGAAGTTGGGATTTACAAGAAGTGAAGTTGATTCGAACCTTTACTTTCAGGTTGATAATGACAAGCCTCTCATTTTGGTGCTCTATGTGGACGATCTTTTTCTAAGAGGTGCAGACCCTCTCATTCATCAATGTAAGAGGGAGTTGGCTTCTGAATTCGAGATGAAAGACCTAGGGTTGATGCACTACTTCCTAGGCTTAGAGGTCTGGCAAAAGCCAGGTGAGATTTTCCCTTCTCAAGGAAAATATATTGTGACGCTGCTTGAAAGATTTGGGATGGTGGACTGCAAGTCTATGACTACTCCAATGGAACTCAACTTTAAGAAGCTATGCGGAAGTGTTGTTGGGCCCGATTTGGGAAATCCTTCCGAGTATCATCAACTCATGGGGGCCCTGATGTTCTTGGTGAACTCTCGTCTGAACATATGTTTTGCAGTGCATATATGTTGAGTCAATATATGGTCGAGCCTCATCACGTACACTGGATTGCTACCAAGAATCTTTTGAGATATCTTTGGGGCAAAATCAACTATGGATTGAGATACACTGTCGGGAATTTGAGGCTCCATGGATATACTAATGCTGACTGAACTGGCAAGTGTGGTGGATCGTAAGAGCACATCTGGATGTTGCTTCTCTCTAGGTTCTGCTTTGATCTCCTCGATGAGCAGGAAGCATAAATCGATTGCTTTGAGCACCGTCGAGGCCGAAAACATTGCAGCAAGTATGGCCTGTTGTGAAGTTGTTTGGTTGAGGAAGCTCTTTAGTGAGTTGTTTGAGCATGTGCTGGATACCACCATGATCTACTACGACAACCAAAGTGGGATTTGACTTTAAGAGAATCTCGTGTTCCAGGACCACTCCAAGCATATTGTTATCAGGTACCACTTTATCCAGGTTATGGTACAATGGGGAGTTGTAAGGCTCCATCACATTGGGACTGATGAGCAGGTCGCAGATATTCTCACAGAGCCCCTGGGAAGGTCAAATTCTTAACCTTTCGTGAGAGACTTGGAGGCATGGACAGACCCTCCTATGAGGGTCCCACTTGAGTTGGACATTGAGCGCTGGGAGCTCTGGGGGGCTTGGCGGTACTTCTTGGAGCTATGAGCGACCATAGGGTGAGTGGTTCACCTTCCCCTAGTGGTGCGTTATATACAGGGTGAATGGTTCACCTTCCCCTGTGATACCCCCTTTGTTGGTTGAAATATGAGCAGGTTCACCTTCTCCTGTTGGTGCTCCAGCATACATCCTACTGATGTAGTCCGAGATTCATGGGAAGTACCTCTCATCTGGCTAATAAGTTGGGAAATGAGGATAGAGACCATAGCACTACACTCTAGCGCCGTACTCTCTATGCTAGAAGGCATGGTGTTCAACAACTTGATCTAGGATCAAGTCTGATTGAGGTCTTTACCTCTAGGTTGACTTTCAGTCAGTGGAGAGTGGCAAGGTCTTGTGACTCACTCTCGATCAAATTCTTCTTCGTAGTTCGGTAGAGCAGAGCAGTGCAGGGATGAAAGAGATGGTACAGGTTGATAGATGGATTGGTAGGTGGATTCCTCCCAAGTTGAGAGGGAGTGTTAAAATTGGCAACTAGGGCCAAACTCCACCTTAGACAGCTCATATGATGGAGATGATATTTTTATTGGATTCCTCTTTCCAAGAGATGCAAGATTGATCTAAAGTACATCTTGTTTGGATGAGCAGAGGTCAGATTTTGAATTTAATTCTCACACATGTGCAAATTGTAAAGGTCAGCCAAAAGTCTAATGTAGGCTCATAAGCCCCAACAGATGTGTCTCCACTCTCAACAAATTGTATAAATAAGAAAGACCTCTTCCTCATTTTGGACATCATCACTCAACACATTCTCTCTCCTCTCTTGATTAGGTCGTACAACATGAGCAGCTTCTTCACACGTGTGGTAAGGGTGACCGAATATTTCAAAAATCGCAAAACTGTTTTTAGGCTATTGTTAATCAAGGTTGTCATTGAAGTCAATATCGCATAGTTCGTGATGGCAAATTCTTATGATGTGTGATGTTGCCTAAATGTCCATTGATCATAACACCCTAATGATGATGTCCTTGAACTGACCATGAAGATGCAGTAGATCGCAGATGATGTCCTTACCCTTAATAAGGAAGTAAAAAGATGTCATATCAATCATGTGCCTATGATTGATGCTCATAGTGATCTAGCCTTTAAGTGCCAATGATGTATCTAATATACAAGCCATTGATGACATATGGAGGACTATAGATGAATGACCTTACATTGGTGAAATATAAATCTCATGGTGGGCTCTCTGGATGGAAAGTAATGGATGCTGCACTATGACATGGTTGGTAACATGATTGATGCTACACTATCACACATAAGGACATACATAATGATGACATGGACAATGATGGGAGATATGACATGAATGACCTCACCATACTTGATGACATATAATGACATTGTTGGATACATGACAATGGAGAAGCCATTAATGACCTCTTGTTGTCCTAATCACCTTCTGCACTAAAAATTCCAAACAGTCAAAGAAAATTATTTTTTGACATCTTGAAGACGTCATTTCAAAATGGCTCCTTCACCATGTTAAAGAGGACTCCTTCCTCTTTCCAACGAGCCCTGAAATGCCCCAAAACTCCCCATGGTTAGAAATATATTGATTTTTGAAGTTGTGCAATAATTAATTTTTTTTTAGCCAACCTGTCCTAGCTCCCAATGTCACCTGCCTTAGTGACGTGTCTCCTCATGCAAAACCAGTATAAATACATGTCGTATCTTCTCATTTTTTAAAATCACAGAATTCAGAGAGAAAAGCTACAGAGCAGCAAGGAGGCCGAGATGACATAAAAGAAGACTGTTTGGGCAATTTTTTGTTATGGTTTTTGGGTCTTGAACACAGGTTTCTAGCCACTAATTCAGTCAAGAATTCATTTGAGATAATTGCAGATCCAAATTAGAACAACAAAAGAGAAAAGGAGTTTCTGGTGGACGTCTGAAGAATTTAACTCAAACTGTCTGTGGTTTGGACCATACTAAACTCTGTGGACAGGTATCATCTATGGAAGCTCAGACCTCCAGTAAACTTGCCACTTGTTAAACTCGGTTTGTGGGTGTGCAGACCTTGAAAACAACAACCTGTGACAAGTCTCTTCAGGAAGGACAGCCACTCGTGATGAAGAACAGTCTCATTTTTGGAAGAAACTCGGACCCGTAGCTTATCTCTTGGACCAGCATTTGACTTTAGTCTTGGTCCTGTAGTAGCTAGTGGAGGAATAACAATTACAGTTACCTGTGGTCACATAATTGTTGGGGAAGCTCATTAAAAGCAAGATTCTTTGTCATTCTTGGACATACATCACAATTTGGAAACCTTGAGGACAACTGCCTAAGATACCTCAGACCTGTAGCTTACCTTCGTTGTGGAAAGTCCTGTGGCTTCACCAATTAGATTGGATTTGTGGGCATTGCCAAAGGACAATGACATACTTTTAGACAATTTGTGTTGAGCTGCCTTTGTGACACTTTGGAGCATCTTTAGAAGTATTGTTGAAGCAACATTAACATCACATCCTGAAGAATATTTTGACATTGAGAGCATTATATTGGGCATAGTTTGGTGCAGACTTCTTGGTAGAATTGATATACATCTTGAAGCAGATTTGGGGTTGTCTTGAGATATTCTTGAAGACATCTTGAAGCACCTATTGAAGAACTTGTGAAGAAATACCTTGTTGGAAAAGTAAAGTGAAGACTCCCTTGAGAAGTTCTTGAAGAAGTCCTTGAATAAGTTTAGAACAGATGCAGAACTTGGTCTATATATTGAATACATCTTGAAGGCACCCTTGGAGATCATGATACATCACTGACGTCATCATGAAGTAACTTGGAGTTCTATGTTTGGGTACGATGAAGAGTAGTGGTGACACCTTCTACGAAGAAAAGGTTGTCATTGATGATGTGACGTGGAGATAAGTGTGACAGGGCTCGTTGAAGAAGACTTTGGGAGCCATGAAGAGTAACCAAACATATTTTGATGAAGTGAAGTTGAGGGTTGGAGCCCAAGAGGTTGGAGCCTCATAGAGACAAGGTTGGTGCCTTGGAAGATAGGGTTGGAGCCCTAGAGGATTCGAGTCCTCAAGAAACTAGGTCGGAGCCTGTACCAGAGACAGGGTTGGAGCCCTAGAGGTTGGTGCCTCAAATTGACAAGGTTGGAGCCCTATATCATTGCTTGGCACAATACAGGTTGGAGCCTAGAAGGTTGGAGTCTTCATTTAGGGTTGGAGCCCTATATCATTATTGTACTTTACTTATTGTAAAGAAGAAATTAATAAAAGTATCTATTCCATCATTGTTCATTTTGTGTTCTGAATATAAGTGATCTAACTAGTAAAATTAACAATTGAAAAGAAACACTGATTCACCCCCCTCTCAGTATTTCCAACAATTTTCAGCAACGTTGACCAAGGGTCAACTTCACTGTTTTGACTGCATTTTTCAGGCAGTTCCTTTGCTCTCCTTAGGCCACATCTTCTGGCACAAAAACTGAGGCAATTGAAGCAAGTTGACCTGCGTTGAACGCATCACCTTTGACAGCAGCATTGACTCTGCGTTGACCAAATTTGACTATGATTTTCAGAGTTGTTTTGGGTTGACTTGGACTATCTTTGGAGGTCGCATTGATTGGGTTTGACCAACACTGACTTTCTGGTTAGGGCATATTGTTGACTGTTGTTTGACTGGATTGTTTTGACAGTGATTGGGCAAGTAAATTTTATATGATGTACTCTCTTTTTGCTAAACTTTTGAAGAATAATAAGAAGATTTGATCAAAGGGTTTTCCTCACATTGGGGTTTTTCCCTAGCATCCGCCAAATATTGTGTCCTCTTGTCTTGGCTTGTCTTTTGTTTATTGTTTATGTTTTATCTATATTTACTATCAAGTTAATGTGATTGCTAATCTAGAAATTAATATTGGGCTTATAGGAACGATTGAAGTAAATTGCTCTAAAAGCATAGAGCAGACCATTGTTATCTAAAATTAACAGAGTCTCTATAAGAAGAATAATTTGTTCGGGTTTTCCTCTCAAGTGGGAGAGGTTTTGGCCCTGGATGATCGCCTATATTATGTGTCTCGTCTCTTTATGGTTTATGCATTAGTTGATGAAAAAGAACACTAATAATCTAAGAAAGAGAAGACCATAATCTAAGAAAGTAAAAAGCATTCACAAGCAGTTATCAGCAGAAGAGAAATCTCCTAATTCTTGATGCCCTAGATTTCTCAACAGATCCCTCGATTGATGGTTAGCTAGGAATCCTGATGGTACCTAGAGTGGATGAAAGCTTGAGTCCATCTTAGTCCCACCCGAATAGATCACCCTGGTCAGGTATCTAGTCCATGGCACTGAGTGCTAGAACTCTTCGTAGTTCATTTTGAGATCTTCCATGTACTTCTATGTGTGTGTGTGTGTGTGTGTGAATAACTCCCTAGTTAAGAGGGAGTGTTGAAGAATGTAACTAGTATAAGTCTTCATAATTGTATTTGAGTCATGATGTATTGTATTTGTCAAAAGAAAGAAAAAGAAATTTTATTACTAAAGAAATTGAATTATTAAAGCATGGGTTTCATGCTTGGCTCAATTGTTTTTAGGTCAAAGTCTCCATGGAAGACTTCTAGGTTTTATGTCAAGTGTCCTTGTCCATGTCATATTTTAAAGAAACCTTATTGGGATTTATTTCTCAAGAAAGAAAATTATTTTAAAGTAAATTAAGTCTTCTAGGCCTCCTCCACCAAGTAGGCATCAAAGAAGGACAAATCGACCTAACTAAGGGGCAGAAACACCTATATAAAGGCAAGTCGTAATTTCAAACAAAAAAAGGACAAATTTCAGAAGTAGTGCAAGCAGGCCGAGAAGTGCAGGCAAGCCGAGAAGTGCAGGCAGACCGAATTGCAGGCAGGCCGAGAAGTGCAGGGAGACCAAAAAGTTCAAGCAGGTTGAGAAGTTCAGGCAAACCGAAAAGTGCAGGCAGGCAGAAAATTTCAGAAGTGCAGCAAGTCTAAAATTCTAAAGAAGTTGGGCTGAAACTTTTGTGTTGTTTTTTGGGCTATAGCTGTTGAACAAAAGGAGAATATTGAAAGTTGTTGTATCACATTAGAAGTTGAATTGGTGGAGGAGGAAGGTATGTTGGTCTAGCGTCTTGGTCTATCTCATTTTGAATCTACTAAAGGAAGAGTTTTTCACTGGGTTTGCCCCTATATAGGGGTTTTAGCCCTGGCTGAGCGCCTACATCTGGTGTCCATGATCTTCATGTTTTTGTCTAAATAATTGCTTGATGAGAAGCAGATAAATGAAGAACGTAAAGAAATTACTACGAACAAAATAATATCACAAGTAATTATCAACATAAGAAAGTCTTTCTGCCTTTTCGATTTCTAACAGTCTTCAGTAAATTTTTCATATTTCCCCAATGTGGCCACAGACAAATTTGAAATTCAAGAGGCTACAAATTTGTCTCCCAGTTTGGAGGATGAATTTGCTCAGATAGCTTGCGTATCTAGTTAAGTTTCACAAGGAGTTTGGTACATAGATAGTTGAGAGTCAGCTCACATGACAGAAGTTAGAGAATACTTTTCCAACGACAATGAGGAGGAGAAGGACTTCTAGATAAAAATGGGAAACAGGACTAAATGTACTCCAGTCAGGAGAGGTACAATTGACATTCAAAGGGAGTCAGGAGAAAGCACCAGTGTTATTGATGTATTGCATGTGTCGGGACTAGGTATGAATCTAATTTCGGTATCCCAACTGCAGGATAAGGGATATGATGTCCACTTTGTAGGGAAAAAAGTGTTCATCAAACACCAGAACTGCAAGAAGGTAAAACAGATTGCAATACGAAGCAACAGATTGCATAGATTGCAGCTCGACTCTCCAATGGCACTAGTTAGCAATGGATGTAACAGTGGGAGAGACCTGAACAAGTTGTGGCATAGGAGGATAGGACATTTACATCATGGAGTACTTAGAATGCTCAAAGGGTATGTACTTGGGAAGTATGCTAAGGCAGCATTCCCAAGAAGTGACAGCAAATCATATGGTATGTTACAACTTATACACTCAGATATTTGTGGCCCTATGTCCACTAGATCTCTTGGAGGGTACAAGTATTTTGTCACTTTCATCGATGACCATTCTAAGAAAACCTGGAACTATTTCTTGAAGACCAAGGATGAGGTCTTCAATCGCTTCAAGGAGTTTAAGGCTCTAGTAGAGAATATGACAGGGAAAAAGATTAGGTGTTTCGCTTGGATAACGGAGATGAGTACAAAGACAGTGAATTCACGAATTTTTGTGTGAAGGAAGACATCAGGAGAGAGGGGACAGCTCCATACAATTCACAACAGAATGGGGTAGTGGAGCGAAAGAACAGGTCTATAGTTGGGGCTACAAAGGCATTGTTATATGACAAGGATTTTCCCAAGTGCTTATGGGCAGAGGCATGTAACAAGATTGTGTATATACAGAACAGGATTCCTCATGGTGCATTAGGGAATATAAGGCCAGCAGAAGTCTTCTCAAGGAAGAAGCCAAGAGTCAATCACTTCAGGATCTTTAGCAACATAGCTTATTGCCATATACCAAATGAAAAGCTCACAAAGTTGGATCAAACTGCAGAGAAGGGGTTCTTCGTTGGGTATAGCAAAACCTCCAAGGCATATAGTATCTATATTCCTAGCAACAGGAAAATTATCATGAGAAGGGATGTAAATTTCACGGAGGACAGTGCCTTCAAGAAATATCGTGAGATGCTAGCAGGTGATCAGAATGGGCCAGCAGAAGCTCCATTAGTCCAGCAGCAAGAGCAGTCATAGGGATCTAGTACTTTTACCAGTACTAGCACATCCTCAGGTGTAGGAGATCCAATGAGTTCACAATAGACAAAGCAACAGAGGCAAGATGAGGAGTTGGTTGATCCTCCCATCACTAGTGGTCGAACCAGCAAAGAAGTTCGTCAAACAGTAAGGGATGTTGAGGAATTCATAGAAGCTCCTAGGACGAACAAGAGAGAACGCAGACAGCCAGACAAGTACCAAGCATTGGCGGCACAGGTTGTAGAACCTTCCAACTATCAGGAAGCTGCACAGCATCAGGTGTGGTTAGATGCCATGGTGGAAGAGTATAGCTCCATCATGACAATGATGTTTGGGAGGTGGTGTCGATAACTGAGGATAGGTCAGTTGTGGGATCTCAATGGATCTATGAGATCAAGTATGTTGCAGATGGCAGCATGGAGAAGTACAAGGCTAGGTTCGTGGCAAAGGGGTATGCGCAGAAGGAAGGGATAAACTATGAGGAGACCTTCGCCCCAATTGCCAGATATAGTTCTTTGATCAGTTATATCTCTAGAAGCGCATATGTGATGGCAGATTCACCATATGAACATCAAGACAGCGTTCGTGAATGGGGTCATAGAGGAGGAGGCTAGGTTCGTGGCAAAGCGGTATGCGCAGAAGGAAGGGATAAACTATGAGGAGACCTTCGCCCCAATTTCCAGATATAGTTCTTTGATCAGTTATATCTCTAGAAGCGCATATGTGATGGCAGATTCACCATATGAACATCAAGACAGCCTTCTTGAACGGGGTGATAGAGGAGGAGGTATATATAGAACAACCAGAGGGCTTCGAGACACATGAGAGGGGCACACATGTGTGCAGATTGAAGAAATCTCTATAAGGGCTCAAGCAGGCTCCCATGGCATGGTATGGTCAAATTGACAACTACTTGCAGCAGATGGCATTCGTCAAGAGTGACGCAGATCCCAACCTTTACTATTTGATGGTAGAGGATGAGTGTAACAAATATAATTTATATAAAATAGAGTAAATACAAATAAATGTAATTACTAAATAATCAAATATTGATTATGTTAAGTAGTCATTAGTTAACTAAAAAGGCATGTCTAAAAGACATGCCTAGTCATGAAAGGTCATCTGCATAGGTATATAAGCAGGGCCTCATTGTAACATTTATTATCTTATTATATTTTATCAATCATATATACATTTTATTAATAAATTATTACTACAAGTATGAAGCAACAAAACTAGTACGCTGTAAAATACACAAGAGCAACAAAACTAGTACACTGTAAAATACACAAGAGGTACTTGTAGTAATAATTTATTAATAAAATGTATATATGAATGATAAGATATAATAAGATGATAAATGTTACAATGAGGCCCTGCTTATATACCTATGCAGGCGACCTTTCATGACTAGGCATGTCTTTTGAACATGCCTTTTCAGTTAACTAATGACTACTTAACATAATCAATATTTGATTATTTAGTAATTACATTTATTTGTATTTACTCTATTTTATATAAATTATAATTGTAACATTTATCATCTTATTATATCTTATCAATCATATATACATTTTATTAATAAATTATTACTACAAGTATGAAGCAACAAAACTAGTACGCTTGTTGACTTTTAATTGTAAAATACACAAGAGGTACTTCGTAACAAATATAATTTATAACTTATATAACAATTATATTAAAAAATATATATATTATTATTATTACAAAAAAAAAAATGATAACCCTAAATTCAAGGCCCATATCGCCCTCAAATTATACATGCCAAGGTATCTGTGATGAATTACACAAACCCAAGATGAAAAACGCCAGATGAAGGAAATTGTCAGAAATTAAGCTTTGTGGACAAAGCTTTTGAAGGAAGAGGCAATGTAACAAATATAATTTATATAAAATAGAGTAAATACAAATAAATTTAATTACTAAATAATCAAATATTGATTATGTTAAGTAGTCATTAGTTAACTGAAAAGGCATGTCTAAAAGACATGCCTAGTCATGAAAGGTCGCCTGCATAGGTATATAAGCAGGGCCTCATTGTAACATTTATCATCTTATTATATCTTATCAATCATATGTACATTTTATTAATAAATTATTACTACAAGTACCTCTTGTGTATTTTACAATTAAAAGTCAACAAGCGTGCTAGTTTTGTTGCTTCAATGTTGTATGTGGATGACCTCTTCTTGACAGGGTCATCAAGGCTCATAGAGGACTGCAAGAGGAACCTGGCAACAGAATTTAACATGAAGGATTTAGGATGGATGCATTACTTCCTAAGCTTGGAAGTGTGGCAGAAGGATGGGGAGATCTTCCTTGGGAAAGGGAGATATGCTACGGAGATTCTAAAGTGATTCAGGATGCGGGACTGCAGACTAGTGTCCACGCCTACGATAACGAACTAGAGGAAGATCGATGCGTCAGAGGTAACATAAATATTGATTATGTTAAGTAGTCATTAGTTAACTGAAAAGGCATGTCTAAAAGACATGCCTAGTCATGAAAGGTCGCCTGCATAGGTATATAAGCAGGGCCTCATTGTAACATTTATCATCTTATTATATCTTATCAATCATATGTACATTTTATTAATAAATTATTACTACAAGTACCTCTTGTGTATTTTACAATTAAAAGTCAACAAGCGTGCTAGTTTTGTTGCTTCAATGTTGTATGTAGATGACCTCTTCTTGACAGGGTCATCAAGGCTCATAGAGGACTGCAAGAGGAACCTGGCAACAGAATTTAACATGAAGGATTTAGGATTGATGCATTACTTCCTAAGCTTGGAAGTGTGGCAGAAGGATGGGGAGATCTTCCTTGGGAAAGGGAGATATGCTACGGAGATTCTAAAGTGATTCAGGATGCGGGACTGCAGACTAGTGTCCACGCCTACGATAACGAACTAGAGGAAGATCGATGCGTCAGAGGTCGAGGACGTTGACCCAACCCTATATAGACAGCTTATTGGTTCCCTCATGTATCTGGTCAATACTAGGCCAAATATCTGCTTCGTGATCAACACTCTTAGTTAGTTTATGGTGGGACCTAAGAGAATGCATTGGACAACAGCGAGACACGTTCTGAGGTATTTGCACGACATAGTCGAGTATGGATTGAGATATACTTGAGTTGATGGTGTCAAAATATATCCATTCACAGATGCAGATTAGGCAGGCAGTTTAGTGGACAAGAAAAACACATCAGTGTTGGATCAGGTGTTGTTTCTCCAATAGTCTTTAAGTGCAAATTTTTGGAAGGCTTTCTGGTTTATTTTCCAATCTAATTAGTCTAGAATCTAGCGGGGATTCATTGAAATCACAAGTTTGACGAGTGAACTCTTCACAATCGAAGTGCCCAGTGACTTTTGTGGGTGTTGAATCCATATATGCAGTCAAAAAACTAGTTTAAACAACACAAATCAAGATTTGGCCACAAATATTTTCGTCGAATCCCGGCCAGAAATCCGCCGGAAACTCCAAAAAGTTGCACTTGAAGACTACTCCTATTGTTTCTTGGTGCAACAAGAAGCAAAAGTAAGTAGCATTAAGCTTTGCAGAGGCAAAGTATATGGCATCTAGCATAGCCACGTGCGAAGCTAAATGGCTTCAGAAGTTGCTGGTGAGCCTATTTAGTCAAAAGTTGGAGGAGACCAGTGTCTACTGCGAGAATCAGAATTGCATCAAGATCTCTGAAAATCCAGTGTTTCATGATAGGTCAAAACACACAGATATCTGATATCTCTTCATCACAGATTGTGTGCAGCGTGGAGCAGTTCAGCTACTGCATGTTCCCACGGAAGAGCAGGTTGCAGATATACTCACTAAAGCTTTAGGGAGAGCTAAGTTCGTCTATTTCATAGAACAGATGGGTATAGTGGAGAACACTTTTCAGAAGCAGTTGGATCAGTGTCAGTTTGGCGCAGTAAGATCTTGAGGGACAATTGTAGAACTAGTTGCGGTCAGTTATTGAGGGGCGCAAAACCAGTTAGGACGTAGATAGATACTCAGTAGACAATGTGGAGGCTAGTTGCAGTCAAAGACTCAGGAGACAGTTGCAGAGCCAATATAGGGACACATTTGATTTGGAGTTTTATTTCTCAGTTGCAGTAGTTGCAGGAGCAGCAGCAACATGAGATCCGTTGCAGCGCAGAACAGCGTTGGCATCAATACAATAGGTACAGTTCAGTGTCAACAGCAGCAAAGATGCAGTATGGTTCAACTACAGGTTGGCAAATGAATCAGAGTATGCGCATTGGCTTGGTGGTCATAGTTGTCAAACATCAGCAGCATGAGGGAAGATGTTACGGGATAAAGATAGTAGAACACCTTCCTCGCTAAGATGGAGTTGGTTTTTTGTAGCATCATATAGGTGTTCTAGTCTCAACTTGTGCCAGAGAGGCTAAAAAACACATGATCTCCAAAACCCAGAAAAGGTTTCAGGAGAAAACACCCAATGATAGCTCAATTAAATTAATTGATCGATACTTAAAAATTAACTAAGTCTAACTCAGGGAAATCGATTAATTAAAGGAAAGTAATAAAGAAAAGTGAGAATGTTATAGAAACTCACATGGATTGAGTTTGAGATGATCTGAGTCGTTGATGGGGATTTAATCATGGTCATTGGTTCACCGACGAGAGATTATAAGAGCTACTCGATGGGTAGAGGGGAAGATACACTAGAGATCAAGAGAAAAAGTCCCTTGGGCAGATTGAGCTATCCAGTTGTCATAATTCAGTGCAGGAAGAAAAGTTTGAGCCAGAGAAGGGAAGCAAAGATTGAGGAGCAGCAGCACAGTGATTTCGGTGGAGGTTTCTAGTACCATAAGAGGTGGCAAAGAGAGGTCAAGTTATTCCACAGGAAGCTACACAGGGGCTTGCGCAAAGCAACTCGATGGGTAGAGGGGAAGATACACCAGAGATCAGGAAAGCAAGTCCCTTAGGCAGATTGAGCTATCCAGTTGTCGTAATTCAGTGTAGGAAGAAAAGTTGAGCCAAAGAAGGGAAGCAAAGATTGAGGAGCAGCAGCAGAGTGATTTCGGTGGAGGTTTCCAGTACCATAAGAGGTGGCAAAGAGAGGTCAAGTTATTCCATAGGAGGCTACACAGGGGTTTGCGCAGAGCCTCAAGGAGGCAATGCGATTTCGTTGAGGAGATAGATTCAGGTGCTAGAGGTTGGCATTTTCACCAGAAGGCCAAGCGAATCATTTCCAGAGGCAGTAGCAGGCAAGACGTTTGATTCAGAGGCAGATCCAAGCAATGTGTGTGAGACACTGCGCAAAGACTACACTAAGGGTGACACAAAAACTTCCAAGGGCTTGTTTTTGAGGCCAGGTTGAGGCCAAATTGCTTGTGGAGAGAGAAAATTCTCTCAAATATTTTGTTCGTGCTTTCTCAAGATAGGATTGCCAGGTTGGCATCCAATTTGTTATACTCAAATTTTGTTGCTAAATAATAATAATAAAACCCTCATCTGCTGCACTGGTTTTCCCACATTGACTTTTCCTGGGGACATTTGTCCAAACATAACAATGTCAACTTTATTGTGTGTGTGCTCTAATTTCTTAGTTCCAAATTTAATTTCTGTAGTGCATTTTAATTTTGGTGAAAATTACAGTTGTGATTTTATTCGTTGTTTGTCGTAGCAAAATAAACTGCACATAGTAATATAATATATTCAGTCAGAAGAATAATTCCCAGTTGCTGCAATACATTGAAAATTTTAGAGTGTGTGGAAGACATGGGGAGCGTGCCCTCAACCCTGGGGAATGCATCCCCATGAAACATTGGATATCTGGTATACCTTATGAGAATGTACTATTGTATGTATGGTAACAACTTGTGTACTTGCCAAAAACAAAACTCAAACAGATATTTGATTCCCGGTACACATTATTCCACTCCCTTAAATATTGTAATGCACTGTAAGGATATTTCTTTTATTCATATATACAGAGAATTCAATACTACACGAGTTCAATTATCTAAAGAATCTGAATCTATGCTCCATTGAATACTGTACTACTTTGATGTACTTTGATGATATTTCCTTTGCAGAATTCAACACTACACTAGATCAGTTATCCAGAGAAGCAGTATCTATGCAAGAGGGAATACTAGCTACACACGAATATAGAGAGTGAGCCCATTTTTTTATTTTTTTTTCCCGGGAAAAAAATGTAATTTTCATTGATAAAAGGAAAATTACATGTTGTATCATCTGCATGAGATCCAATGCAAAAACTATGATCATACCTTCAGTCATATAAGTTCAGTAAAAGTAGAGAAATAAATGTTTACACAGTACTGAACAAGTCATAATAAATATCTACATAACATAAAAAAGACACAAAATACGCCAACAAAAACCGCCATAGATCAGACAGTCTAATCAGACGGCCCCAAAACCATCTGCACCTTCTATGAAAGGCCTGTGGTAGTACTGGTACTCCTTTGATCCATCTTGTTCATTAATTAACGATTGACCCCATGTTAACTGCGTGGCTTCCTTGGAAAGTTGGTCAGCCACCTGGTTCCTTTCCCTGTAAATATGAGCAACAGTAATGGTGTCAAAATGTGTTTTGAGGACCATAACCTCGGCCAGCAATCCTCTGAGTGTGTGCAGGTGACAGCAGGCCTCATTGTTGAACCAATTAATAACAATCTTGGAATCCCAAAAAATCTGTATCTTGTTGCAACTCTTCTCAAGGGAAAAGATAAGTAGAAGTCTGAGACAGTTGAGTTCAGAGTAGTTGTCTATACACGAGACAAGACCCATTTTGATTTGATAATGGTGAGTATCTGAATGGTAAAGAGTAGCCCCACCACCACAACCAACAATGCTAGCAGCCCCATCAAAATAGGCCCAAGGGTAGGATTTATCAATAGATTCAGGAATAAGCACTCTACAGAGTCCTAGGCTCATTCACTGGGAGTGTGAGGAACAGAGAAATAATGGAATTGCAATGTGGAGCCAGTTAATCACTGCATCTTGAAAGATGTTTCTGGTTACGAGCCAACCAAATACCCCAGGAAACCAATAGAGGGAGATTCTTGTCTTTCATGGATGCTGTCGATTGCCACCAGTTCTACCACGCCTCAATGACAGATTCTAAGATTTGCCATGCCAATTGATCGCAATGCCCATAGCTGAAGTGGACACTTGCCAAACCTTTCTGGTAGAGGGACAGGAAAGGAAAAGATGATGAATGTCCTCACTATGCTTTTTGCAAGGGAAGCATCTGGAAGGACCATGAATAGATCGCATGGTAAGATCGTCATCCGTTGGAGCACATTTAGTGAGTATACACCACATAAATTATCTAGTGTTTGAGGGTTCCTTTCAACTTCCAGAGGTGCCTCCACCACCACCGAATTTCCTGAGGTTCGTGAACCACAACAAGTGACACATACCCTTCTTTTGGTGTATACATTCCCCTAGGGGTAAAGCCCATATCAGTTCATCATCCCTCTCAATTAATCTGATATTAGAAGCCCGGAGTGCTCTAAGATATTTGAGCCACTCAGCCTGCCAAATATTCGGTATGCCCATCTCCGGTGAAGACTTCCAAGCCTGTGAGAGCCAGGTGGTATTGGCCTCGTTCGCAATTTGAGACATAGTGTGTGTCCCCGAATCCATAAGTGATTGTCTGTACACGGGACAAGACCCATTTTGATTTGATAATGGTGAGTATCTGAATGGTAAAGAGTAGCCCCACCACTACAACCAACAATGCTAGCAGCCCCATCAAAATAGGCCCAAGGGTAGGATTTATCAATAGATTCAGGAATAAGCACTTTGCAAAGTGTCCTGGGCTCATTCGCTAGGAATGTGAGGAATAGAGAAATAATGGAATTGCAAATGTGGAGCCAGTTAATCACTGCATCTTGAAATATGTTTCTGGTTACGAGCCAACCAAATACCCCAAGAAACCAATAGAGGGAGATTCCTGTCTTTCATGGATGCTGCCAATTGCCACCAGTTCTGCCACGCCTCAATGACAGATTCTGAGATTTTCCATGCCAATTGATCGCAATGCCCAGAGCTGAAGTGGACACTTGCCAAACCTTTCTGGTAGAGGGTCAGGAAAGGAAAAGATGATCAATGTCCTCACTATGCTCTTTGCAAGGGAAGCATCTGGAAGGACCATGAATAGATCGCATGGTAAGATTGTCATCCGTTGGAGCACATTTAGTGAGTATACAGTGTACACCACATAAATTATCTAGCGTTTGAGGGTTCCTTTCAACTTCTAGAGGTGCCTCCACCACCACCGAATTTCCTGAGGTTCGTGAACTGCAACAAGTGACACATACCCTTCTTTTGGTGTATACATTCCCCTAGGGGTAAAGCCCATATCAGCTCATCATCCCTCTCAATTAATCTGATATTAGAAGCACAGAGTGCTCTAAGATATTTGTGCCACTCAGCCTGCCAAATATTAGGTATGCCCATCTTCGGTGAAGACTTCCAAGCCTGTGAGAGCCAGGTGCTATTGGCCTCGTTCGCAATTTGAGACATAGTGTGTATCCCTGAATCCATAAGTGATTATCTTATAGCCAAGGGTAGGTGGTCGTCATGTCCACAACCAAACCAGGCATCCATGCCTATACGAACCCAAGCACCCGATCCAATACTCCAACCAATACCATGTTTGATGATTGATATGGATCTTATAATGGCACGCCAGACGATTGAGGATCCAGGTCTGCTCCTGTTGGGTCCTCTGATCCAATCAAGGGTGGTCAATGGGGTGATGTATTTGAAATATGTAACCTCCTACCATAGGCTTCTTGAATTTAATAGTTGCCACCCCATTTTAGTAGCCAAAGTTGTGGCAAAAAGATTTAAATCTTCTAGACCCCATCCACCCCATTGTTTAGGCTTTGTAATCCTGTCCCAACCAACCCAAGCAAAAGTCTTGCCCTCTTGCTTCCCCCTCCAACGGAACCTTCGGCAAATTTGTTGAATTCTAGCAGTTACACCCTTGGGGATCCAGGCCAGTGCCATCCAGTAAACAGGAATGGCCTCCAGAACCGACTTGATTAGAACTAATCGACCCGTTCTAGAGAGCCATCTCTGCTGCCAAATGTTAACCCTCCTTTCCACTTTTGCAATGAGCCAGTTCCAATCAATAATTTTGTAATCATTAGGCTTGAGACTGAAACCCAGGTATTTGATGCCATCCTCAATCTCCCTACGGCCAAATTGAAACCGAAGAAGAGCATGTCTACTCTCCTAAATGGAACACCTCGCCAGCATAATTGTGAATTTTTTGAGATTGGGCATCAAGCCAATAGCTTTACAAAAGACAGTTGGTATCCACTTGAAGTTGTTGGAATCCTAGATAGTACCATCTAGAAAAATTAGCACATCATCAACAAATAATAGGTGAGTCAGGTGGATAAGATCTGTGATTTTGACTCCTTTTAATGACCACTCTGCCTTGGCAAATGCAATGAGCTTGCTCAACACTTCCATGATCAACAGGAAAAGTAACGAGGATAGTGGGCATCCTTGACAGAGCCCTCTACCAGCATGAAAAAAATCAGATGTTGCGCCATTAATGAGAATGTTGAAAGATGCATTTGTGATGCATCCCATAATCCAATTAATGAAGGAGTGAGTGAAACCAGTACGAATGAGTCTGAATTGAATGAAAGTCCAGCAAGTACAGAGAAAAGCCTTGGCAAGGTCAATCTCAAGGATGGTACTTTTAAGACTTTTGAGCTTGATCGAGTGCAGGGCTTCTTGAGCGGTGCCAATGGCTTCATGATTTTGCCTTTGATGGAGAAAAGAAAATTGTTTCTTGGATATATGTTGGGATAATATAGGCTTGAGACGATTGGCAATGATTTTGGCTATGATCTTGTAGATATAATTGCATAAGGAAATAGGCCTATAATCTAAGTAACCGGATTCGCCCAAAAGGGGCCACAAATCCCGAATCCCCGTATCGAGTACGTATACGTACGAGATTCTGCCCCAATTCAACGGTTACGACGTATCCCGACTGTACCCCGTTCGGATACGCCGTATCCCGTACAACCAGATACGGCCGGGCCCACGGGAAGGAAAATCGCGCGATTTTGGCTTTAAAGTGGGGTTTTTCCTCACTCTTTTTTCACCCATTTCATTTGTGAAGTGAGAAGGAGAGCTAGTGTGAGCAAGGAGCAAGTGTGAGCAAGGAGAAAGGGAGTTCTTTCGAAGAGATTCGAGCATCCGGTAAGTGCATTGTCCCTCTATATTTTGCACTTAGTTTGTTGTTAGTGTTTGCATGTGCATATGTTTTATATATTTAGTTGTTTTTGTTTATTTTTTTACAGTATTCATGGCTCAATCAAAGGCAGCAAGACAGGGGCAAAGAAAGGGGAAGAATGTCCCCATTGGAGATGCCCCTCCTGTCCCTCTTTCATCGGGGTCTGCAAGTATTCCATCCATTGGAAGTGGGGCTGCAACAGCAGCTTCAAATGTGCAGGGAAAACAAATTGTTGACCCCAAATACCCATTGTGGAAATATGTGACAAGAGAGAAAGGGGCAGCAAAAAAGGGAGGAGGAGGAAATTGTTCATGGAAATGCAATTTTTGCAATGGCCATTTCACTTGCACATATTTCCATGTGAAAGCTCATTTGTTGGGTATTCCAGGTTGTGGCATTAAATGTTGTACAGCAATTGAATCGCCAAATAGGAAGGAATTGGAGAGAGAGAAGAGTATTGGTGAGGCAAATGTGGCAGCAAAATCAAAAAAAACCAAGAATGATGACCCCCTTCCATTCTTGAGGAAAAGCAGCAGCAAGTTCCCTTTTGAGACTTTTAGTAGGGGAGAATTAGCAAAGAGAAAGGCAACTGCAGTTGGTCCAATGGACAAGATTTTCCAAAAAGAGAAGAGGGAAGAGCTTGATCTCACCATTGCATTTTTTTTCTATCAGAACTGCATATCCTTTAATGTTGCACAGTCACCTCTATTTATTGAGATGTGTCGAGCTCTTTGTCATGGGGCTCCATCAGGGTATGTGCCTCCTGGGTCAGAGAAGCTTAGAACCACATTGTTGACAAAGGCAAAGAAAGAGGTGGACAAAATGCTTGAGCCTATTAAATCAGCACGGCCAACATCTGGGGTTAGCATTGTTTCTGATGGATGGACAGATCCAGCACGCCACCCACTCATTAACTTCATGGTGTCATCCTCAAATGGTGCAGTTTTCTTGAAATCAGTGGATGCACTTGGACAGTACAAGGATGCACAATATATGGGTGAGTTATTTGTCAAAGTTATTGAAAGTGTAGGTGTGGATTGTTGTGTGCAAATCATTACAGATAATGCACCTGTTTGCAAGGCCACTAGCATGATTGTGGAAGCAAAATATCCACAAGTATTTTGGAAACCTTGCATTGTCCATTCATTGAACTTGGCACTGAAATCTATTGCTTCTGATGTGCTTTGGATTGGAGCCATTATTGAGGATGCACGACATATGCGCAACTTTGTACAAAACCATACAAATGCCCTCACTATCTACAAGGAGTACAGCAATCTATCATTGTTGAAGATTGCAGATACACGGTTTGCCTCTTCATTCATCATGTTGAAGAGGTTGAGGGAGGTCAAGACCGCTCTTGGGTCCATGGTTATTTTAGAGTTTTGGTCTTTTTGGAGAAAGACGGATCAAGCAGCCTCAAAGAAGGTGAAGGACACAGTGTTGGATGATATATGGTGGGAGAAGGTAGATCTAATTATTCAGATCATGGACCCTATCATTTCCTTGCTCCGATTTGCAGATACAGACCAACCCATCCTAGGAGAGGTTTATGAGGGATAGGATTCCATGATTGAGTCTGTGAGGACCATTATTTTACAGAGTCAGTGCCCAGAGTATGAGACATCACCTGAGGCCTTCTTCACCGTCATACAAGATATTCTTGTCAGCAGATGGGACAAGAATTGCACACCTTTACATTGTTTGGCTCACTCCTTGAACCCAAAATACTACAGCCATGAGTGGCTGAATGGTGGACCTTCCCGCAGATTCCCTCCTCACATGGATGCTGAAATCTCACAGGGGATGAAAGATGCATTGAGGAGGATTTCTGAGGATAGGGCATCCCTTAATGAGGTGGAGGATGCCTTTGCAGATTTTTCCACTGGCAGGGGGCGATTTGGAGGCTATGATTTGATTCGAGACAAGGGGGCTAAGAAGCCCCATTCTCGGTGGGCAACTCATGGGGCAACAAGCCCTCCTCTACAGCAGTTAGCCATGAGGCTCCTCTCTCAGGTGACTTCATCCTCTTGTTGCGAGAGGAATTGGAGCACATATGGGAATTTGTATAGTGTGTATCCAGGGCAGAGACAATGGTGTATGTGCACACCAACCTTCGCCTCATCTACAGGCAGAGGGAGGATTGGTTGAAGGGAAAGACAAAGATGTGGGATGTCTTTCCTGATGATATGGGTCTGGACAGCAATGTTGAGTTGGCATTGGCCAACTTGGATCTCAATGCGCCAGTGCTAGATCCTGTCACATTTGATGATGGAGTAGATGCGTCATCCTCCACACCAACAGATGCAGAGATGATAGAGGAGGAGGATGCATCAGAGCCAGAGGAGAGCAGTGGTGAGCATGATGATCAGGATGAGGACAGTGAGGCTGATTATGAGGATTGATGACTCTGACTCATTGAGGCTTCAAGCTTGTAGTCTTGTAGACTGTAGTTGCTTTTGTATTTTCTATTTCTATTTGCAATTGGCAGTGTACTTATGTAACACATTTGATTTTGATGACTTAATGAGAAAACTACAATATCTTACTATCTTCAATCTTGTCTTTCTGAGTAAATTTGACAATTGTATCATGTATGGTGTATCAATGTATTATAGTATCAATGATGATGTATGACTCATGAGTATCTATGTTTGAATCAATGAATTTTGTATGAATTTGTGCAAAAAATATCTAATTTTTAATATATATATATATATAACGTATCGTATCCCAGAAGTATCCTGTCCAGGGGTCACCGTACCCGAATCTGATTCATCGAATCCCCGTATCCCCGTATCAGGTGACTTAGCCTATAATCATTAAAGGACAGGGGCTTGTCAATTTTAGGGATGAGGGCAATGAAAGTGGCATTGAAACCATCATACATCCGGCCAATAGTTCTACACTCCTCAATGACCTAAAGGAGGTCCCTGCCAATGTCCTCAAAAAAAGTGAGATAGAATTCGATAGGCCATCCATCCGGTCCAGGGCTCTTGTCAATTTTGAACCATTTTTAAATCGCTTCAATTTCCCCTAATGTAACAGCAACATTTAGGTTTTCAATATCATCCTCCTCCACATACCTCTGCATGGACCTAGAAATCTAGAGAACTTCTGATATATTGGCCCCCTGGGGATCTCTGTAAATGTGAGAGAAATGTCTTATACCCATGTCTGCGAGCTGGTTATGAATTTTTGCCACCGTGCCAGCTTGATCCTTCAGCTCCCATATAGTGTTGATGCTCTTCCTACCCTTCGCACATTGCTGAAAGAACTTTGCGTTGTCACTCCCGCCTTGAGCCAAGTGGCCCTGCTTTTGAGTCTCCAAGTTTCCTCTTGATGCCTTAACAGTTTGATTTTTTCCGTTTCTAGATGGATTAGATGGTTCTTCGTCTCTGAGGATTGAAACCCTAAACAATCAACTCCAGTCAGTCCTTCAATTTCTATTTCAATCTTCTTCAATGATTCATCATCATGTATTCTTTTCTCCCTAGCCCATTTTATAGTTTTGTCCTTGATCCTGGTCAGGTTATTAGATATAACACGGGCCTGCGCAGTGTCGGGATCCTGATCACAATGGGTCCAAGATTCCTTGACTCTGAGATGGAAAGCAGGTTCCTCCAGCTAGGTGGAGTTAAACTTGAAGGGAGAGTGAGGCTTGTTGTTCTCACCGTGAATTTAAAAATAGATGGGGGAATGATCAGAGATGCCTCCCACACCCACCCACCCATTGTCTAGCCCTGTCGACCTTGTCTGCCAACTTGGACTTGATGACAAAACGGTCCAATCTGTGCGCGAGGACAACATCCCCAGCCCTTCTATTGCGCCAATTAGGGAGCTTTTTAGGCATTGCCAAGTCCAGCAGATCAGCATCATCAATCATATGTTCAAAATAATCCGACAGAGAATCCGAAAGAGCACTAGGTCCCCACGATTCGGCTTGCCCTATGGAGAAATTTAAATCTCCGTCGATAATGATGTTATCCTCCTTCATAAACGCTGAGGTCATCAGCTTATCCCAGAAAGCAGCTCGATTGAGGCATGGTCCATAAACATTTATCATTCGAATGGGAGTATCAAGCCCAGATGCTAATATGTCTGCACCTAGTACCCCTTCCCTTCCCCACCTTAATGGTTCGATTGTTGAAACCAATGGCACATCCTCCGGATCGCCCTCTCACATCCATTGTCTGAAAGCTCCAGTTAGGTAGAAAGGAGGATAGCAGTTTGTGAATAATCTCTCCACCACCCAGAGTTTCTTGAAGGAATATTACATCCACTTTCTCTAACGCCAATAGTCTCCTAAGAGCCACTTTTTTGTCGGGGTTGGCTAACCCTCTGCAATTAAAGGAAAGGCAAATCATGGGTCACCCATGTCAGGGGTATCCTTTGCTCTAAGAACCCGATCAATTGAGGATTGTTTACCAGAGGTCACCTCTATTCCAGCAGGGAGGATCGCTTTTGAGAGCGAGGAAGGTCTACCCCTCGCAGATTTTGGATGGTTGTCGATTGGATCATCGCCCAGACCAAAAGAGGAGGTGGATGAGGCCTTAGCTGAGGATCTAAGGTTGTATCTATGACAGGAGTTATTCCCCGAATGCTCAGATAGGGTCGGGGTGCAAGAGACTCCTACAAGGGTGTGAGGATCCGGTCACGAGGAGGATGGAGGATCAATAGCAACAAGGCAGATAATTGGATCAAGGTTACAATTATTTAAATTCACTTTAGAAGCAGTAAGAGATAAAACAAGAGATTCAACCAGATTAAATTCGGAAGTAAAGAGATAAGGAGGAGAGATAGGTGTACCCGGAATCGTCCCGGATCCCGCAGTATGAGGATGAGTGACCCTCATCAGAGTAGCCTATGATGCTGACAAGGGAGGCGTCTTCCGGGAATCTCGCAGAGGTCTTGATATAGTCGTGGGCATCTCCTGTGATGAGACTGAGCCGCTAACCTCGTGAGTTTGTGTCCCCGCATGCACAAATACTTTGGATGGTTCCAAGATGGTCGCACAGATCAATGGGCATTCCTTATATAAGTGACCGACTTCATGGCAACGACGGCATTTGAATGGCACCCCCTCGTAGTCCAGTATTTTCCATCTCGTGCCATTGCTAAATTGAAGGCGATAACTTTCCACTAGGCCTTCACGAGTATCTAAATGCACCAGAATCCTCGACATAGAGATGTCCCCAGTCTCCATATAAGACCTGTCATGGTCCAGATAAATGCCAAGGTCTTCCCTTACATACCGAAGCGCCTCCTCCGTCCAAAATTGTAGAGGTAGACCAAGCAAATGCACCCAGATGGGGCCAGCCCCCATTTTTTCCTTATTCAGGTCGAATCAATGTTATCGGAATCGAACTGGTCATCGAACCGAAAAACCTTGTGGACTGGGAACTGGTCGGAACCGGACCGAAACCAGAATAACAACCAAAAAAAAAAAGGTTTACCAAAAACACATAAAATATTCATATTTTAAAGAAAAAACAAATATATTCATGTGCATCCATATGAATCCAAACCATTTATACACAAATATGCAAAAGTTCTCATTTATATAGCAAGTAATAGTGCATACAACCAAAATAGCACTTAGTGCAAAACATCGTTGAACTTAAAATGTTACAAACATCAAGAAGCAGGCTCTAAAAGGCCTTTATAGTCCAAAATAACATCATAGATCATAGTATTATACTACAACCTACAATACTACAAGCTACAGCTACAACAAATCAATGATCAAATCATTGATCATCAATCATCATCCTGTTCGTCCTCCTCATCCTCATCTAAAGAATGAGTAGCATCCAAGTATACAATGGGATTATGGCTTGATTCCCATGGCCCTTGATTTACCCTCTAAAATTTTGGAGAAAATCAGCTCCAAAATCTTTTGAAATCAACTATGTAGCAACCCCAACAAAAAAAAAAAAAAAAAACCTTCCACCAGTAGCAAAAACCACTGAAGAAAACCCAAAGATTTTGGGAAGAAAAAAAAAATTCTTTGAAGTATCTCAAAACTCTGCCAACCCAACAACTCTGCAAGACTCCAATCAGCTCTTCGAATCTGCAAAAAATCTCCCTTAGAACAACCTTATAAAAAACTCTTTGAATTCTCCTCACCGAACTTAGCTCAAGAATTGCAAGAGACTCGAATGAATAGTGTGAGTGAAAGAGAGGGGGTGGGGGTATTTAAGTAGCTTTAGGGGGGACCTAGGGTAGCGTTAGTAACTAGGAAAAATAATAATTAAACCAAAAAATTAAAATTAAAAAAAAAATAAGGAAAAAATATTTTTTTTTAATGCCTAGGCATGTGAACCAGTGGAACCGGTCCGAACCGGACCGGTACGGAACTGGCCAGTTCAGTGACGAAACTGGCTAGTTCGGTACCGAACCAGTCATTTCCGGTTCGGAGGGCCAGTTCAGACCGGTTTTGCCTCCAAACCAATCGGACCGGTCGGTTTTTCAAGTCCCGTTCGGTTCTGATAACACTAGGTCGAATAGAGGAGTCCAACGCTTGAGTAGAATAGGGGTCATCTCAATGTGCCAATATTTCGTGAGTACCCAATTAACCATATTCGGGTGAGGGAAAATGAGTGTGAACCACCCTCTGTTCATGGTGAGTACTACAAGGAGATGGTCCACGATGTTCCCCCAAATTTCTGATGTCCATTTCTTTAGCCTGGCCGAGATGTAGTTTCTACCTCGAACCCATCCAACCAAGACCGTTTGTGCAGTCTCCTCCAACTGATCCATACCAATGCCTTCACCGAAAACCAATGTTCTACCCTGTTCACGGTTCTTGGTACACTTGGTCTTCTTCTTACCAGACTTGTGAGGTTGTTTGTCTCAAGTGAGTCCCTCTCCCTCCGGGTGAGTGTCGTCAAAATCGGACGCCCTGTTATCTTCTGGCGAGGGTACGAGCTGAGTGATATCCTCAAAACAACCTGAGGCAACAACAGCAAGAGGACTCCTCAGTATGTCATCCGAGATGTTGATGTCATCAACAGGGTTTAAGCCAAGATGTTCAAAACCAAAAGACCTGTCACAGGCACTGCATATAGCCCCCGTACCCACAGTGACCGGACCCAGTGCCTTCGGAGTTGCATGTGCTTGTTGCTCCCATAGCCTGAGAACCGACAAAGATGGAACGGAGAAAAAAGGTGAAGCCAGAGCCTCCGGTGTTATATCAGCAAAACTCGTCGTTGTTGTCGGATTAGAATCCCTAAACCCTAGCTGTGCATGTGATGACTCACCAACTTCCATGTCCATATACCATTTGTCCACCTGTACCTTTGAGCCTTGAGCTTCTACCGGAGTATGCCCATTTGTTCGCTAATGTGGGTAGCCCATCCAAATCTGCGATGGTTCCATTGTATCAGAGGAGTAGTCGACTTCAACCTCCTCCATAACAGCGTTCCAAGCTTTTCGCTGTCGTGTCCAAATGAAAACCCACAAAATACTGTGAACGCCTAGGATGATTCTAGGGTCCAAAGAGCTAATACAGAGGAAATAATTATTGACCCGTATGTCGGGTTGTTGGCGGCACTAGAAAGACGAGAGCACCCGCCTGCCAGTCAGCGCACCAAGACTTCCCGTGACAGTCTTCACCAAAACGCGCCAAAAATGTGGAATACCCACACATAAACTGCCATTTTGCTACAGCAAACCGCCATCTAGGGTCCTTACCAGGGATCCTCCATCTTTAGGGTTTCACACCAGAGCCCTCTCTGCACCCCTGATATATCATCAACCTATATGTCTTTTACCATCCATCTATTTTCCTATGCCATGAGCCCAGATATCTGATCTGGAAAGTACTTTATATGATGCCTACTAGATGATGGGAGAGACCCAAAAACTGCTGGTTTTTTTTAAATATTTTATGATGGAGGAGAGGTTCTGTTAGGTCTGCTTGTATTTGTTTTTTGTGAAGGTTGCCTAACTAGAACCTAAACAGATAGTTTATAGAGTAGATATAGGGTGGATAATGCAACACTTTGGTCTTAAGTACTCAATATAGAGTCTTTTAAAACACTAAAACAGCATGATGTATATTCTGACTTCACACAAAATATCAAATATAATTAGCTTTTTCTTGAAAAAAGGGAACGCAGTAATGAGGTTCTTTTTCCCAAGTAATTTGTCAGAATTTGTAGCCACCACGGTTGATAAATGAAGAGATTTGATCTGTCCAGAGCGATTTGTCAGAATTTGTAGCCAACTTGGTTGATGAAAAAAATAAAAAATTTCAAATATCTCCAGTCTTAATGTACTCCATGTCCCCTCTTATGAAATTTCGGATATAACCACGGCAAAATTGCCAATGGGGATTACCAGGCCAGTGAAAGCGGGACACTGTAAGTCTTCACGGCAACATGGTTGCCCCACCAGATTTTAAATCTTCACGGCAACATGGTTGCCCCTTGTGGGCCACCACTTGTGTTAGCGCTGGCTGACTTGGTGGAATAGATACACTCTGCTCACAACATCTTCACCAAAAGATTCCAATTTTGAGTATTGTAATAGCCCCAGATTGGGGAAGGGCATGCTTTCAGCAGATTGATAAAGAGGAGCTTAGCTAAAGAACAAATCAGTGGCAAAATTGGACAAACGCTTTGGAAGCAGATAACTTTTCCTTTTTCGGGTGGAAAAACCTTTTGATTAAACAGAGAGACAATGAACACCATTTTTCCTATAAAATAAGAACAAACCGAGTACAACAACTGCGCAAATGCCTTCCCCTTTCAATGGTTTAACACAGCCCTTTATCAGGTAAGGCACCAACCTGGGTCATCGTGATGTGAAGTACCCCAACATCCTACTAGACCACAGCCCAGCTGACACAGAAAAGCAATTAACAACAATACCACAACAAAATACGAAAACCAAACAAAACTGTTGGCCGAAACCGTTTCGCATACGAGTCAACAGCGATGCATGGATTGGTGCTGACACAGTTGATTGAAATTTTGAGATGAGATTTGATGAAAGGGCATCAACTTATTCAATGATCAGGAAAGATTGAATACAAGAATCCGTCCTTTTTGAGACAACATACTGAAAATAATATATTAAGCACTAGAGTGTAAAGACTGCAACTATATCATACAGCCGGCCGTGGTCTAGCGTCCAATTGAAGTGTTTGTTGTAAGGATGACCCAGGTTGTTTCGGTTGGCAGAAAAGCAACATGCATACTCAGTGAAATTCCTGTTTTCCAGGTGACCCTGACAGCAAGCCACGGATGTAGTGAACTAAATTATAAGGCAGCCTGGAACGTTCTTGTAAGACAAAAATGCAAGCGAGATCATGGACTAGGGTTCTCACGGGACTTTAATGAGATATCGGACTTTGGCAGAAGGTGGGGAAATTAAAGCTTCGCGGTTTACAAGCGGCATTTGCCTTCAAATCCTATGCTAAACTTGCTCACTTCAGATGAAAGACAAAACTGTGCGATTGATCTCATGATCATAAAATCGTTCCATGAATTCCAGTCAAATGAAACCCTGGCATTATAAAGATGGAGAAATAAACTAAGAATGAAAGCACATGAAACTAAGAAGCCTTGACACTTATACACACCTTGAGACCTCCGTTGCCGAATAGTGAGCGACAACGAAGCCGATCGATTAACCTTCGCGAGGCGGCCCGATGCTACGAATGACGATGTGTTCGAATTCTTCAGCGGGGGTGAAGATTTCTCGACATTGCTGTCGAATGGCGCAATGGAATTTGCCGGAACGCGCATAGCCATGGCCGCAAGCTTGCAATCCAACTGAATAATGTGATAGGACAGACAAGAACAGGAATATGATGGCGATGAATATAATGAACGAAAAGCAGAGCGATAGGCAGGGCTGAGAGAATTTAGGAAGCGAACAGGAAATTTATTCAAAAGTAGGATCCGTCGTCGTTTTGTTCTTCTGTTTGATTCTTTGGAGTGCGACGACTTGATGTGCCTAATCCTGCCTGGTCCCACGTGACCCTGCGACTCCGCTATTTTCGTTCAAACGGTTCACGGCCATCGTTAATCTACATCTCCTAAGTCGCCGGTATGCAAATCTTGGCTAACCGATTTTGACAATACCGCGATGCAAAATTTAAATTTAAATGAACCTGTGAAATAATTAACTGGAAAGCATTGCTTTGAAATACCAGACATCGATTGGTGGCGCACCTTTATGGCCCCTGGTTTAGTAGTCGATTGATGGAGTTCGTGGTTTACTAGTATGGCCCGTGGTTTAGTAGCAGATAAACTATTAACACTATAATAGTTGGTTGTCGTTTAGAAAAAGGTGCTGTGCATTTAAGTTCCATTTGAAAATCGCAGTTAGATGATTGAGGAGTTTGAACGCTGTTCAAATTAAAATTGGATTTTCACAAGAAAATATAAAATTCTCTTGATAATCAGTTGGGGATTTAGGGTATGACGTCGTTAATGGTGTATTTATGTTTTTATTTTTTTAGTTTATTAGCTTCTAGATTGTAATTAGGTTTTCAATTAATTTTGATTTGATTTAATGTAAGTAATTTTAAATTGTTAAGAATATGATTTGAAATAATTTAAATATAATCTAAGTAATTTTAAATTATATATAAAGTTTTTTTTGGTGATAATCATATTTAAGTATATTTTGTTAATGCGCTTCAATCATTTTGATAAGATGAGAAATTTGATTTACGAACCAATTTAAATAGATAAAGAGACTCCAACTAACCATTATAAATAACGACTAGTTTATTTAACATAAAGAAAATAAGAAATTCAATTAATTTAAAAATGAAGTAGTTAATAGTTGTATATAATTTATTATTATTATTATTATTATTATTATTTTATCTATTTCTTTTTTTATTTAAAAATAAATTAATTGATATACTTAATTTTCTTATTTAATAAGTAATTTTAATATGTAAAATCCTAATCTAATAGTTCTTATAGTTAAAAATACTAATTTTAAATTGTTAAAAATATGATCTGGAAAAAAAAAATAAAAATAAAAATAAAAAATAAAAAATAAAAAAAAATAAAAATAAAAAAAATAAAAAATAAAAAAATAAAAAAATAAAAAAATTTAAATTAAATATAATCTAAGTAATTTTAAATGGTTAAAAATATGATTTCACTAGTAAGAATAAATACTTTAAATATATAATTTAAGTAGTTTTGAAATATTGAAATTTTAAAGAAGATTATAAAAACAAGGTTATAGGGTGGCCCACGAGCAGAAGGGATTTTTTATTATTCTAAAGGAAAATGTCTATGTTTTAACAATTAAATTAAAGTATTGAGCTTGTTTTAAGGTTTAAACATAATTGAATATAGTTAGAAAGGTTTGATCATCTTCCATATGTTGAGGGTGTTACATAGGAAAGTAGATGAGTTGGCGAAAATCACAAGCAAACTCAACCAGATATTTTTTTAGCACAAAAAAGGCTTAGCATTGGTACCAATCCCTTAAAAGTATGATTATGAGCATGTTTATCATAGAGTTTAAAAATATGATTAAAGAAAACTTTAGGGATACTAAACTATCCATTATTTTGAATTGTTATGTGATTTATGGTGAAAACATGGTATACATGCTACATGTCTAATAGGTCAAGTCACATGCTATAAACCCAAACCTTCACTTAATGTGGGCAAGTGAGAATTACACATCATTTAGCTTGAATCCAAGGTGTGAAATCACTCAACCTCGTGTAGTCATAAATTCTTATTTAGATGGGATAATGGCCAGTCTCATTATTGAATTGGGACAAATTGTGCTTCATTGAGAAGTTCTACAATAACACATTTGGATTAATCAAAACCAAAATCCTTTCCTTCACTTTCTTGAGAGTTAAATGAGTACGACCAATGTGGGATTGGAAGTAGAAGTCAGTAATTGTGAAATGGATGATT
This sequence comes from Pinus albicaulis, assembly GCA_034641835.2. Lineage (NCBI taxonomy): Eukaryota > Viridiplantae > Streptophyta > Pinopsida > Pinales > Pinaceae > Pinus > Pinus albicaulis. The sequence goes on along the minus strand of CM076578.1, from coordinate 1,953,815,903 downwards.
GTTGTTGCGTGACATTAATCCTTCAAAATTGGGTTTTGTCAGATGTCCATGCAATTCCAAGTTGTTTTGGAAGTTTGGAGGTCATGCAATACAATTAGCAAGGGGCAACAATGTTTTACATTACAACCTTCAAAATTGAAATGAGTAAGGAGATCATTAATAGCCTATCAATTGGAGCTCTATACATCAATTTTTAAGAAGGGATGGCACATAAACACCCTAGACGATACCCTATTTGTGAGGTGTCCAAGATTAAACAAACTCTAAGAATGTGTGGAGACTATATTGCAAGCAATAAATTAGTTATTATGAAGATCTCAAACCAAATCTATCAAGAGGTAGGAAGGAAAAAGAAAATTGCACTACTCATGGTAGTGTAGTTTGTGTTACCGCTCAATCTAATTGGGGTCCTAGCAGGGGTTCGAAAGGGGTAACTACCAAACCAAGTGGCAACAATGGGACAAGGACCCACTTTCACCTCAGTCGATATCCCCTGCTCTTTAGGGAAATTCACTGGTCGAAGGAGTCTCGATATAAGGAAAATCACTATACATGGTATATAAATGATGAAGAGATAATGATTTCAAGAACCCATTCATAGGAGAGACTCGGATGATCGGACTTACTTGCTCGAGAAGTAAGGTGCAGGGCTCTCAAAGAAAGGCTTAAAAGGAGTCATAAACCTAGGGATTAGGGATATTCCTTGATGAGGGATGCCCTAGACCTAAGATCCTTAAGGAGAAGGGGTTTTCTAAGTGATCTTGTGAAAAAGGAATGATTAAGGTTTGGGACCACAAAGAAGCCCAAGTGGACCCAAGCCAAGGCTATGTTTTCTGGTGAAACTTCAAATAAAATATCCAGACCCAATAAGGGATGAGAAAAGGATCAATGAAATTGATTTTAATTGATTTTTTAATGCAATGATCCTTGATGAAGCCACTAACCAAGGAAACATAAGGCTTAGAGTGAAATTGGAGCTAGGGCTTGGACAAATATAGCCATAGGAAGCTCTTCAAAATTTGTGAGGGCCTAGAGGATGTAGAAATTTGCTGAATAATGATTAATTATCCACCGAGACTATCCTGATCACATATCAATTCGAATTCATATGCAACACATAATTTCTTCCACTCAGATCATCAAACATGCGGAAATAAAACAAGCGATAGCACATCAAATCATCATATACATTAACACAGTATGTATGGGGAAAGCTTATAGCTGAAAACCCCGCAGATATTGTGTATATTATAATGGAGAAATCATGTAACAAACTCAGTACAATACTCCTCACAAGTACTCAGTACTTTCTCATAAAGTTACACACAAACTAGCTTGGTTTTGAACAGGTTACTGGTTCAAAACTCACCACTAATTTCCTTTCCTCTATTGCGCAATCATGGCCTGTCTATATAGAGATCCAAGGGTCGAATCTCCTTGGCTTGACAGCGCAATCATCATGGGCAATTCCTCCAAGTGTGGTGCAAATCTCATGCACAACTGATGTCGCCACTAATAGCTAACTCCACCCTTTCATCTATCTCTTTCACTGGTCTCCACTGAACTGATCATGCACTGTAGTGAACTGATGTGTTCTTGAGTTGAATAATGAGTTATTAATTAATGAATTAAATAATATTTAATTCACTCCACTCATAACTAATTGATTAGCTAGTTAAACTAATCTCAACTAGTTCAACTAAAATAAACAGAACACAACTCCACTATCTGTCTCATTAACTCCACCAAACTTCTGCCACTGAATTCCTAACTGAATTCAACCATGCATGATGCCATCAAACCCTTGGGAGTAGCGTAATTCCTCTGTTAGATGCATGAGCCACTTCCAAGGCTCGAACTAAAGTGCTCCAAGAGAGTAAACTGAAGTTTATAGTCCAAATATTATTAAGGGTAAATAATATTTGACTTCCCTATTTTAAGGAGAGGTAGTCTAAAAATAGACTTCGACCTATAGGTCCAAAAAATAGAGGTCCATCTATTTTTACCAACATGACCAATACTCCAAGAATAACATACTGCAATCCCCGGACCATGCTCCATATGTCTAAAAATGGACATAGTCTAAAAATAGATTTTGCGCCAGAATTTGCCTGCGGGCCCACTTAGTGAAGGCGACTTCATTTCACTAAGCTCCATCATCTTGCTGCATTTTCAACACTCCCTCTCAGCAAGATATGGATTATCCGCAACCCCTATCCTGCCTCTGTGGAATTCAAACTTGCTCCTGGTGAGCGCCTTCGTCAGGATGTCGGCATCCTGATCCTCCGTGGGAACATATGAAAGCATCATGATTCTCCGCCGAACACAATCTCTGATATGATGGTACCTGATGTCGATGTGTTTGGACCTATCATGAAATACTGGATTAGCCGAGAGTTTAATGCAACTCTGGTTATCACAGTAGATCACCGTAGGCTCCAAATGCAACCTGAACAATCCTGCGAGGATCTTCCTCATCCAAATAGCCTCGCATGCAGCCAAGCTAGCTGCCATGTACTCGGCCTCTGCTGAACTGAGTGCCACGGATCTCTGCTTCCTGCTGTACCAGGAAACTGCTGTCGACCCAATGTTGAAAACTCCTCCAGAAGTGCTCTTCCGGTCCGTTGGACTCCCTGCCCAACTGACGCGAGTTTAAAGCTCGCCTTCCATCCCTCCCGTCCGTACTCAGATCGGCGGTCCCGGGTGCCTCTAATATAGTGTTGAAAACTCCTCCAGAAGTGCTCTTCCGGTCCGTTGGGCTCCCTGCCCAATCTGCATCAGTGAAGCCAGAAAGCTTCACTCCATCCTCCTGTCTGTACCATAGACCATATTCCGATGTGCCTCTGATATAGCGCAATACATGCTTGCCCGCCTTCCAAAAGAGCTTGGTAGGCTTAACCATAGCTTGCGAAAGCTGGTTAACTGCATAGCATATATCGGGTCGTGTATTGACCAGATACATAAGCGACCCCACCAACTGTCAATAGACAGTGGCATCCACTACCTCCGCTGAAGTAGCATCCTCCTTCCTCCAACCACTAGGAAGAGGAGTGTCAACAGGCTTGCAGCCTTGCATGTTGAACCTCTCCAGAATCTCCCGAGCATACTTGCCCTAAGAAACAAACAGTCCTCCGCTGCGCTGCCAAATCTCCAATCCCAGGAAATAATGAAGGATGCCTAAGTCCTTCATCT